>VYXC01005528.1:1149050-1390162 GCA_013397175.1 Platysteira castanea | reverse complement strand
AAACTGTATATAAACCCGTCAAAGATGTCTGGTCTTCGGTGAATCTGGGAGGCTTGTAGCGTGACAGACGCTAGAGCTAGGGCCAGATCTCACCCTACTGGCCAGTAACCGCTTCGCTAATGGTGTTTGCTATAGTTGTTTATGCCGAAAACTTTGCTCGTTAATTTTATAATAAATTGTTGCTGTGTTTTTGCACGAAAATCTCTCTCCATTTATAACAGTCCTGCTAGGTCAGCCCTCAAGGTTTGCTACTAGGTTCATGTCCACATCCACTGGTGCCAGCTCAGCCTCCTCAGCTCCAGAATCAGGGCCAGCCCTCTCAGATGTGGCTGCTTCAACAGAACTTGCCCCTCTCTTCTGGGTGGTGAAACTTTTACCAACTTTGGTCTATGCCAGTTCACAGTCCATCTCATTCATGTACGACTTGAGACTGCCAACAAGCTCCTTAGGAGACATCTTCTGGTCTTGCCTTTGATTTCCAGCATCCAAGTCTTCATCATCCCCATCTGAGAAATCAAACTCCTCCTTTTCATCCAGATCATCAGAATCCAGCTCCTCTGAGTCTGCCCCTAAAATTCTGTCTAGTGCTTTTGTAAAAGAATCCACGTCAAAGGTAACGTGGGATTCATCAGATGACCATGGCATTTCTGCTCTTTTGTGTGAGGAGATTTTGGACACAAAAGCCTTCATGCTCTCAGCAACTGTTTCCAAGTCATATTTTTGCTCTTCCTCATTTGTGGAAGGAAGGGACTCATTTCTTGCCTCCTTCAGCATCTGATCCAGAGCATCTGGTGTAATATCCAGCCAGCTGTCATCATCTTTTGGAGGAAGACAAGCTGCTTCTCTCTCAAATTTCTTCAAATCAATGGATGTTGTCTGTAGCAGTGTCATGATTTCATCACCTGGGCTCACTTCAGCAGAGCTTACTGGCACGGCAACGGATTGCTGGAAGTGATCTTCTGCCATATGCAACAGTTCCAGGTACTTCACAGATCCTTCCATTTCTCCCTTGAAATAATCTTTTTCCTTCAAGCTCCTGGGGAATCTCTCCCACAGAGGACCACTTAACACATTTCTCTTGGCATCAGGAGCTACTTTACTGCTCTTGGAGCACAAAACTTGAAAGCCATGAGCCGGTTTCATGCCCAGTTCATAGGCTCTGTACTGATTATGAGATGGGGAGGGCAGGGTGTATCCACTGCATCTGTCTGGAACACACTTCTGCTGCACCCGCTGTGCACATAAACAACGAGTGAAAGTCACCAGGGCCATCAGACACTGCTCTGCAGGGAAGGTTCTGAAGGGGCGCCGACAGGCCGACAGATTGCCCAGGTCCTGCAGGTAGAAGGCCTGGACTGCCGCAGCCACCAGCGACGGGCGCTGCCTCAGCACGGCCACGTTGCCGGCTGGGAGGAAGCAGCGGGCTCAGTGCAGCGAGGCCTGGATCTTCTCGGGATTACCCATTGATGTGTTCATTCACCGCAGCTCTGATGGGCTCTGCAGCCAGGAACTCCTCAGAGTGGGTGGACAACAGTGCCAGTGCCTGTGGGATTGTGGGGCAGGGAGCAGAGAGGTCACAGTCCTGCTCCAGAGTCTCCGACAGTGGGATGATGTGCAGCTCTCCCTTGTAGAAGAACACCCTGTTTTCACTATTCTTGGGATCCAGCCACTTTGGGAGAAAATCAGCTGCTTCTATCAAGAGAAACTCTCCATCATTGTCATGGATCCTGGCTGCCAGCGCCGGGAACTCCTTGGTGATCTCCCGGACCAGGTACACGATGAACCACTCATCCTCCACGTTATCCCCGAACAGCGTGGTGCCGCCGAGGTGCGCCGGGGTCTCGCCACCCACAACAGCACTCTTACCAAACATGCTTGAGAATCCTGCCCTCCTGTGGGCAAGATTAAAGCACAGTGGTAAATTATACTTGTGTGAATCCCTGAAATACAGGAAAAAAAATAGCAGGTTTGCTGATCCTCCACTATGGACCAAGCTTTGCAGTGCCTATGTTCCCACTTGTGTGCCTCTCCTGTCTGCTGCTTTGGTGATCCCTGGTTGGTGAGGTAACAAAAACGAATTTACTCTTTGCATTTCATCCTTGATTTTGTCATTGTTCCTGCGTCCTGTCTGCACCAGCTCATACAGGTATCATCAAAACTTTGAAATAAATAAATGGGGAAAAAAATACAGAAAAAAATTTATAGTCATCTCAGACTAAAACTCTGAGAATTTAAGATGATTTTCTTGAGACTTTCTCTTTAATCTTTACATGTGTTCTTTTGTTCCCCTACTCAATTTACCCTTCCACCAGAATAAATGCTTTTTCTGCAGGTTATGACTGTCAGATACTTCAATTTATTTTCAGTTTTTAGATTAAGATTTTTGACCTTTGAAAGATTTTCCCATGATGGCTATTTGCAATTAATATGATAAATACTTTGAAGTCTAGACTAAATTTGAAAGAAGTACAATAAATAATATTTGTTATGCCATGTTACATGTGTAGTAAAGGAATGTCTTCTAATGATTTCATGTCTGTCTTGCAAAAAAACCCAGAATATGAAGCTTTTGTGATGGTTAAGGATTAGTTGCTGTTATAAACGATTTAATGTTGCAAACCAGTTGCTATGATACAAAGTTACTCATGTTCAAGATGGGCCATGTGAAGGGGGAAAACTGGGAGCCCATCGCTAAGAGGATGGAACGGCAGGACTTTATAATCCAACATGAGGAGCTCCCAGAGCTGCCCGCCCGGTGCCAGCGCACCGAGCTCAACCAGGGGGACACGCTGCCCGAGAGTGATTGGTCGGGAAGGACTCGTTATGGACCAATCAGGGGCCGAGAAACGGACCAATGGGGGGCCCCCAAAGCGAGTGCGGGGATTGGTGCGTTCCCGATCCCCTTTGAGGGTATAAAGGGGGGCCCTGAGGGAGTCCGGGGCTGTTTGGTGGGGGTGTGGTGCAGTGCTGTGGTAGGTAGAGGCAGGTGCGTTTGGGTTTTGGCTAGGCACGTGGGACTCAGGTCCATCCTGGGCGCCGCGGGCGGCTGCTTATTGTAATAAATAGATTGATCTAATTTTTGGGGTTCTCGAGTCGTTCATGAGAGTTGTGATGCTTAAGTATTAGCAGAATATAATTTGTAATTCCATTAAGTCATTTGTAACATCTAAAATCAAAACACATTCTGAAAGTAGGGCTGTGAATGTGTGAAAGTGTATATTCTTGCTGTATTTCTGAAGTATGATTTTCAAATAAATTATCTTGAATAAACTGTCCCTTCAGCCTTGTAACCATGACTGAAGTTTTCAGAGTAAGAGTGAAGACATTCATCCTGAGTGTTTAAAAGAAAGTCATACTTGTTTATTTTTCTCCGAGAAATGATAGCTTTGTCCTTTAGTTGAATAGTCTGATGTGAAAGCCCAGTTGTGTGTGTGGAAAGTTTGCCACAGGTTTGAATGCATGCTGGATATGTGCCTGCAGTCCTGGTATGCAGAGAAAAAAGAATTCCAGTAACTGAAAGGCACTTGGACAAGCAAGTGTCCAAAGACGGAAGCTTTGCTCCTGCACACTGTGGGTGCATCCTTTGGAATCATAAGGCTATTTTGCAGAATTTTTTGTAAAAATCAGGTTTGAACATTTTAGTGTATCTGCTTGTCCAGTATCTGATTTCATCATCATTCTCTCCCCTAGTAATGCTTGAATAAAACAGTAAGATATTACATTTCAGTTGTTGTACTTGTCCTGTTAAATTATGGCAATGAGTAATAAGATTGCCTGGTTATAATACATACTTGGGGGATGTGAGTAAAGCACTGAGAATTGTGTTGGATGAAATGTGGTTAAAAAGTCACTTGGTGCTTAATATCTGGCACTACAGATATATAGGGGTGTTTATATTGAAGCAGTGATAATTTTTAGAAACTACTTACCTGAAGAGCTACTTAAAATTTAAGTATTTTTCACAAATACTTTTTTTCAGATTTCCAATCCACTTCAAGCATCTTTTCCTAAAAATACTATTGATTACATTTTACAGGCATTTTTAAATGCTCCGATCTTCATGTAGCCCTCTTTACTGATTGCAAATGGATCTTTAACCCTGAGACTGGAAGCTCTGGGGAATGTGGCATGTAGAAAACCAAAGGAAAAGGAGAGAAGCCAGGTCATTGCAGGCACCTTTATTGCTGTTAGTGTGGTATGAGTGAGCTTATATACTTCACTAAGTGCAAAGGTGTTTATTTATTAGTCTAAACCAGCCTCAGTTCAGCTGGAACTGGGCTGAGAAATGCAGCCAGTAGTGCCCAGGGTTCCGGCTCCAACAGCTGTTTTTTCGTCAGGCTTCCTATGGCTCCCCAAGGTGTTTGGTCAAAATAGTTGGTGGGTGTTTCATTTCAACAGCAGTGACCCTACCTGCAGCCAGACTGGCACTCAGGGCTCCCTGAGTGATGCTGAGTTTTGTGTGTGGACATCAGTGGGGTCCCTTGCAAAGAAAGGCAAGAGACTCCCTCCTGTAGTTCTACAGATGGGGAGCCCCAAACATGAAATGCTTGCCCAAGGTAAGGCAGCAGGGTAGCAGGAGGTGGAAACAGACAGTTGGAGGATGGTTCCCTGCCATTCTTCTCATGGTGTATCTCCATCAATGGTTTGCATTTTTTGCAGATGGGCCAAAGCTGGTTTTAAGCTGACTATAGGTAGTAGCACAGGTAACACATATATTTCTAAGGGTGAGTGGCTGGAGCCTGTTCTTCCATGGGAACACAAGTGGCAGCCATTCCAGATAAGACAGAAGATCTTGTATTGAACTAAACTTTGTAATATTTACATGCTTTGTGACTATAGTTATGTGCTGCAGTGTACAATTAAGCTAAAATACTCATAGTTCTGAGTAAGTAGTGTCTTTCAGCCACTCTGTTGTCTCTTATTAAGAATTGATGCTCTGGATGAGCTTACACTTAAATTAAGAGGCCCAGTAGTATTCATCTTGTGGTCCATAAACACTCTGGGTCTGCAAAAAGTAGTTGGGGAATACTATGCAATTGTCAGTAGGTCTGAATTTGCAATAGATAGGACAATTTGTAAGGATCTGCAGATGAGAAAAATACATTCCCATGTAAAATGCAGCAGCTTTCCTACAGGCTACTTTAGGAGTGTCCCAGTTCTGTGAATTTAGTTGCTTTCAGTTTCCACCAAGGTTCCAGTCTCTGGTAGTCCATCCTTTGTTTCATCTTAGGTAGCTCCTGGATTCCTATGTGGAGCAAACCAATTTGGGGGAGAGACTAGGCAGCCTTCAAATGCAGGAGCAAGGTCAGTCAGCTTTAGTTGTTACTGAACCAGGGTCTTGACCCTGCAATGGGTCAGAAACATGGTATAGGTGTGGTAAAACACCACGGACCTCAGCAGTGTTAAGTGTTGCATGCTTTCTCCTCACTTCCTTGTGCAAAGTCGCACGCCTTCTTTCGCCCTCTGCTTTTGCCCAGCAGAGACATTTTAACAAATGTTTTCACTTGAGCATAGAAATACTAAAATGAAGTAAATATCTGCTTTTCTTGATTTCTCTGTTCATTTCTTTGCCTTTGGGCCATGATGCTGTGATAGGTTTAAGAAGGCAGTATTTTGACACTTGTCATTCTGATTCCTAAAGCATTACTACCACTACAATGTGCTTTATTTTAGCCATGTAGGTAGGTGGTATAGTCAATTCTGCACAAGTCTGATATTAAAGGTAAGAAAAAACCCAGCCTTTTGCAGGGGGAGATATAATTCAGCCAGGGTGGTGCTAATTTTCACAAACTTGGTATGGTAGCTGTCACAAAGACTGTGCCTCTTAGAGCAGTATATCCAGTCTCTGATTTTATAATAGTCCTAGTACATGCTTATCAAATTGTGCTACTTCTTTATGCAGGTCACCATATATTTCTCAAACTCCACTGCTATGGCAACAAATTAAGTATTTTGTTCACTTAGAGGCTAATGACATTACTCTAGAAGAGAAATTGAGGGCATTTATCAGAGATTTTTACAGTGACGGATACTGACAAATGTAATAATAAAGCAAACATCCGCAGACTTAGTTGATGTAATTATCAGAATAAGAGGAAAATTACAGTTTTGTAAGTACAATCAAATAACCACTGTATTTCTTAATGATGTTTTGTTTTCCTCAGGTTTTAATTATTCTAAATTGGGAAAAGAAAAAACAAGTATCAACATCACAAGATGGCTACTCTGTTGGAAACACAGTACTAGCAATGAGCCACAGAGCCCTTTCCTGCTCCATCTCTCACTTTAAAGCAGCCCAAGCCAGTGATGACTGAAATGATTTTGTCACATGCCAGATGGCATAACTGATATGGGTCGGTGGCTTCAGCGAAGCTTCTGGTCACATCATGATCACTTCTGCCATTACTGCCAACTTGTTCTCTATCCAATTCTAGTTCTCTACCCAATCCAAAATTCTCTCCTACTATACTGTATACCCTCCTTCTCAGAATAGTTACTTTCCTGTCCTCTCACAGGAGGAAGGTCTGGTTGATGTTTTTTTCTGTACACAGTGCTGTGTGGTAGTACCTCTAAAGGAAGTTTTCCTTGCATGTTTAAGTCTCAGCACAGAGGCCAAGATTGGATATCTTCACCTCAGAAGAAATTATTTCCCTGCACAAGAATATACAAGCTGTCAGTAATATTGTGTTACTTTTGTGCAGACATGGTTTTTTGTAAGCAAGAGGAAGTGCTTTCCCTCTTCACTGTCTCTTGGCTCATGCTGGTTAACCCAGGTGTCAGAGCCCTAAGGAACTGCTCCAGAAGTCATCCTGTGTCAAGCAGGATACATGCTGTAGCCTGAGTTAAGCCTAACTGTTCAGTTCAATCCCAGAGAGACTTTTTCCTCAAGCGATTATATATTTTACAATCATTCATGAGGATTAATGCTTACATACAGCAAAGATTTAGAGACAAATTTAATTTAATATGATACAACTATTGTTGTCAAATACACTCATCTGAGCCTGAGGCACTCCATCTGCTGTTTGAATCTGACAGGGAGGAGGTTGGTCACTGGAGGAGCTGTTCAGGGGCTCCAGTTCCATACCAAGACCCTTTCATTGGCATTAGTTTAGCCTTGTAAGTATCCAGAAAGCACCATGTGGATTGAAAAATCCTGAGGGCCAGAGAAACTTGCCTTTTCCTGATCGAGTTCACTCTGTGTTTGGCTTTTCTTATTGGAATTACCATTGCCTCATCAAGCAGATTCTGCTCTCCCTTGCCTCCCTCCATGCTGCTGCCTTCAATTCAGATAGGCTTGTAGTGATTAGAGCAAGAATTTGAGACATTTCAAACATGTTCCCACCTCTACTGCAGTTTTTAATATCCTTATCACAATGCAGTTATTGATAATCTCCTGCCAAAAATGGTGAGGAAGTTTCAAAAAATTGAGACATCGTCTTAAAATAAATGAAATCAGAAGTTAGATTTTGTTTTGTGTTTTGATAAAGCTTATGAAGCACTTAGATCCTTGCCTCTCATTTAGGCATTGAAATCCTCATTTGTTTCAGACATTGTTTATATTGCATTGGAGTCTTTGAATATGTCAGGCAAGAACTAACTTTTATTTAAAATTCAAATAAAGACCCCTGTAATAATATGACTCTGGAAGCTGAGCCTTTAAGGAAAACACCATGAGAATGTTTTGAGAGTTGGTAACACTGAACATGTCTGGATAGAGATGTGCAGATATATCCCTGTAAACTGATACATTGATTTATTTTTATACAGTCACTTCAATTTATGAACAGTTTAATAAATTTTCTGTACATGATTCAAGGTAGGAGGGCTTAGGATTTGTATTTTTCAGAAAGGATTACCTTTCTGAAAGGAGATTCGTTAATGCTTGGAGATTAAAAAAACAAAAAAGGAACAATACTAGATTTTGTCTTTTCGGAGCTGAATACTTGAAAATGTAATTCAAAGTGACAACAGTTACATAAATAGTGACTTCTGCTCTTGATGACTTCTTTTCTCCTTAGAGGATATTTCATTAATTTATTCTTGAATTATATTGTAACTACAATGCACACTCTTAGGCAGGCAAAATTTTGTTAAAAACCAGCAGAATGCAGAGAAACAATACGCTCCACATCCCTTCCAAACCTTATCTACCTTATCCTGCAAAAGCCACATTTCAAAACAACCAGACATACACAAGTCCATGGGACATGATAGGATGCATACACAAGTGCGGAGGGAGTTGGCCAATGACATTGTAAGACTGATTTTTACTATCTTTAAAAAGTCCAAAGCAACTGGAAGAGTCCTGAGAAATAGAAAAAAGCAAATGTCGCTCCTATTTTTAAGGAAAAGCACGAGTATCCAGGAAATTACAGGCCATTTGTCCTCACCTTGATCCATGGGAAGGTGATGGAGCAAATAATCCTGTAAACCACTTCCAAACACATTAAGGACAGGAAGGTTATTTGGAGGAGTCACTGTGCATTTACAAATGGAAAATCATGCCTGACCAACTGTCAGAGACTGAAAATAGTTTATGCCTCAAACATTGATATAAAGTTTTAAAGAAGCTACAACCACAGAAACCTCCTTGAAGGACTTTGGACTGTAAGTCAACTGCTGATTAGATTAAAGGAAACCCATCGTTCAGACACCTCAGGCTGAGGGAAAGGTATGCATCCACAATAGGCCAAAGCCCCCAGCTGCCATCCCAGCTGAGTTTGGGGTGGGGGAGAGCACAGCTCACAAAGGCCAGGTTTACACAGACTCCCCCCAGCCGAGACGGGAGGAGGAGGTTTTGGGTGCATGAGAGGCAATAAACACCCATCCTTTGATTACACAAACTGGCCCAGCTGTGGAACCCCCAACCCCACAGGATCCACGGGACATTCACGGGAGAGGCTTTGCCCCACAGGACTGCAGGAGATGCAACAGACCCAGAGTCTGCTGTGAGAGACAGCCCCTCTCCCCCAGGGGGATGTCCGGACACTCCTGCCTGGCCTGAGCATGTAAACCCATCGGATTCTGTGCTTTCTGGGGGGACCCTCACCACCAAGACCAGCTGGAGAGGATCAACAGAACATTGTTGGGATCCATGGAGTGGTGATATTTTCCTTATTCTGTCCCTGTTACTCTCTTTCTGTCCCCCCCACCCATTTTTCTACTTCTTTCTTTCTTTCTTTCTCTCCCTCTCTCTCATATCTACCATCAAATAAGACCCATATTATTGTCACTGGCATATGGTCTCGTTTGCACCTTAATTTGGGCAGAGGAATTTCCAAAGAACCTTAATAATAATAATTGGATCATAACACCAAGCTGATAGCCTTCTGCAACAAAATTACTAACTCTGTGTATGAGGAGAAAGCAGTGAAAGTTTATCTTCAGCAAGACTTTCATCAATGCCTCCCATAACACTGGCAAAAGCAAACTGATGAAATATGGACTAGGCAAGCTGACAATGATGTGAATTGAAAAGTGCCAAACAAAACTGCCAGGCTCAAAGGGTTGTCATCAGGGGCAAAAAGTCCTGATGGAAACCAGTCGCCAGTGCTGCCCTGCAGGGGTCAACCCTAGGCCAGTGCTGTTTCATGTCTGTGCCAGTGACCCAGATGATGGGACACCCTCTGCAGATGATACAAAACGTGGAGAAGCATTTGATACACCAGCAGTTGATGGCTGGGCTGCCATTCAAATGTGTCTTGAGAGCTTGGAGACATGGGCCAACAGGAGTCTCATGAAGTTCAACAGGTGAAAATCCAAGTCATGCACATCAGAGGGAATAACTAAGCACCAGTACAGGCTGGGGCTGAGTGGCTGAAAAGCAGCTCTGCAGAGAGTGACACGGGGGTCCTGGTAGACACCAAGCTGACTGTGAGCCAGCAATGAGCCTTCGTGGCAGGAAGGCCAACAGGATCCTGGGCTGCAGTAGGAAGAGCATGGCCAGCTGGTCAAGGGAGGTGTTCATACTCCTCTACTTGGCACTGGTTAGACCCAACTGGAGTGCTGTGTCTGATTCTGGGCTCACCAGTACAAGAAAGACATGAATATACTGGAGTAAGTCGAGGGAAGGGCTAAGTGAGGAAGAGATTGGAGCTTCTGTCATATAAAAGGTACTGAGAGAACTGGGAGTGTTGAGCCCCAGAGTCAAAGGGTTTGAGATGGGGAGTGGGTCTTGTCAATGTGTACAAATACCTTAAGACAGGGACTAAGGAGATGGAACCAGACTTTTCTCAGTGGAGCTCAGTGGCAGGACCACAGGCAATTGGCACAAACTGAAATACAAGAATTTCCACTTAAACAGAAGAAAAAACATTCTGCTGTGGGCATGGTCAAACCTTTGAACAGGTTGCTTAGAGAAGTTGTGGGGTCTTCATCCTTGCACATGGCCCTGAGCAATTTGCTCTAGCTGACCTTGCTTTGAGCAGGGAAGTTAGAGTAGACAAGCTCCAGAGATTCTTTCTAACCTTGAAGATTACATAATTCTGTGAAATTTCCACTCAAGAACTCAGAAAGTAGCATTTATTCTTTTGGTTTTCATCAGCTGGTATGTAAATTTGCCACTCCCCATTCATTTAATGTTAAAAATATGTTCTTTCATTAATGATTTGTGGGCTTTAAGATGCCTGCAGCTTTTATGTGTTCTTTTAACTGTGTGCAGAGGTAAAAAACATATGGACATAAACTTTAGCTGCTTAAAAAGGTTTCCAGTGGAGCACTGTACGCATTTTGTTAGGCACATTCATGAGGATCTTGCTGAGAAATTATGACTTTGGTTCAGCCCAGAGATTTGAGAAAATAATTCCCGGAGTACCACATTCCTATATTTGCTCCTTAATAACATTTGTTCACAATTTAAAGTGTGAGTCTCTATACTTGAATTAACAAACTAGGCAACTATTTAATTGTTTGACTGAACAACAGATGACTTGTATGGGATTTATTTAGGGCTTAGACATTGTTTAGACAATGCAGGAGGACTCATAAGCAATACATTGTTTACCATGTACCTGAACTACATGCTGAACTATGTAGGACCTTGTTTAGTAAATGGAGATATAGCTGCAATTTTCAGGCACTTAAATTAAAGAAGAAATTTTACATGAGAAATGGAATTAATATTTTTGCAGTGTACTCCTGCTTTATCAACCTGAGTGTTTTTAATAAGCTCACCACTCTGGTGGTATTTTAAAGATACTTATGGAAGCTCAGTTCCCCCCAGTGCAGAGAGTTCTCTATTGTTCTGTAGTGAGCAATAAAGCAGTTCAGATTTTGTTGCATCAACAGACAGAAATTCAAAGATTAAACCTGTCTTCAATATCTTATTTCAATGAAGTCTGAAAGCCATTTGTCTGTATTTTTATCACTTATGCTCCACGTTGTGAGACAGAGGGTTGGGGGTAGCAGGGTTTGTAGCACCACATGACCTCTCTGGGCACTTCAGTAAATAAAGCTTCTAATAAAAGAAAACACTTAAATGTTTACTCTCAAATATTTGAATGTAAAACAGAAAACAGTGGTGTAAGTTGGCTTCACTCTCTCTGTGGGGCTCACAAACAGCAGGGAGTGTGGAAAGAACTATGGCTTCCAGTAAGAGCTCTTTTTTGTAGCTAATTAAATGTTGAAGAAACACTGCCCATGCAGTATTTTTAGAAAATTGCTTTCAGAAAAAAAGCCAACCAGTTAAATGCCAGTGAACAGCATCTGCCCCTTCACTGCAGTTCCTGGCACCAAATGTGCATTGTCCTCAAATCTGGGCAGCAGTAATTTGGAGGCACTGCCATGTATGATGATTAACAAAACATACCTGTTTTCCTCCACCTCCACAGCACAGTTCTCTTGGACTGCTACGGGCCCACTCATCTTACACAGCCCAGAATTTTGAGGAGAGTATGTTGCAATGGATTTTTTTTGTGTGTAAACATCAAGACTCCCATGCCCTGGCTGATGAAATACTGCTGCTTCCACATAGCTTTTTCAGAGATGTGAGGATCTGAAAAACTGGTTTGGAAAGTTTCAGAGAAGGAACTCATAGCTAACCATTCATTTCTGAGACCTGATAAGGACAAGTCAGGACGCTGGGGAAGCTGACAGGACACACAGTGGTGAAAAAATTTCTCATGGAGCAAATTAATTTTATTGTTATTACTGTACTCCCACCACAGTTGGACAAAGGTCTTTCCATCCCACCTTCGTCCTGAGGCGGTCACCGTGGCTGGGATCCGGTGATGGGGAGGGACACAGTCGGGGCTGAGCGCAGCCCTTGTCTCCTCGGGAAAGGCACGGCGGTCCCGAGGTGCTTGGTGCACTATGGAAACAGGTGGGGAAACCCGGGCAGAGGCACCTGCCCGCCCGCCCGCCTGGGGTACACAGCTGGAGCCCAGGGGTCGAGGGGAGAAGTGCTCAAAGGAACAACGGTCCTGTTCCATGCCAAGGGTCACACGGAGGACACAGACCAGCTCCTGGCAGTGCCACCACCGCTGTCCTCGCTCAGTGCAGCTCCTGCGGGGCCGGGCGAGGGCACCGCCAGCCCGTCCGCAGCCCCGGCCACCCTGGCGGCCCCGGGGGCACCGCCGACGCTTATCAAGATTTTTCGGCTCGGCAGCTCCCAACTCGACGCTGTGACAAGCACAGCCTCCCTGGTGCGGCTGCCCCATGACCGCCCGGGTGCCAGGCGGCCTCCCCCTTCCCATCGCATCCCATGGCATCCCATGTCCCATGTTCCCTGTCCCATCTCCCACCCCGTCCCTCCTGAGGATGCTGTTTGCCGCGGCCGCCAGGCGCGCTGCTCCTTTAAGCGCGNTGCCGCGCTCTGCGGCGGCCGCGAGCAGGCGGTGCAGGGGGAGGGGGCTGCCGGCGTTCTGGCTCTTTCTATCGGAGCCGCCGCCGCTGCTGGGTGGCCGCAGCCCCCGGAGCCCCTCGCTGGCCGGGTGGCCCGCTCGGGGCGGCGGCGTGTTTGTGCAAAGGCACAGCCGGGGACCCGACCGGGGAAATGAGGGACCAAGGGTGAGAGTTAATATTGAGACCGCCGGCTTGGCCCCCGCCCCACAGCAGGAGCCGTCCAGCCTGCCCCGGCTGCCAGCGCTGCGCCCTGTCTCGAAGGATGCAGCCACCTGCGACAGCAGAGGTGGCGCACGCGCTGCCACCTTGCAGGTGGTCTTGCAGTGAGATAGAGCGACAAGAGTCGTGCTGTCGTTCGTGCCCGTGCCGCTCACCTTTTGGGTGAACGTAGGCTGGGTGTTTGTGTCTTGCCCTCAGGCCGCCTGCCACAGTGCCCGGTGTCCCAGCAGGATTCCCCCAGGTGCTGGCATCCCCCTGCCCGCGGCCAGCGTGCCTCTGCTTGGTCACGGGTGTTCACCATGTTGGCTAGATCTGATCAGAGCATGATTAGATGGCATGGTGGTTGGGATACCTGCATCCGGGCCATGGAAGTGCTCCCCACTGTTGTTGCTCATGACACCTGGTGTGTCTGCAAGAGCCCTAATGGGAGGCTGAAAAGAAAATACTCGGGTGGTCTATCTCATCACCCATGTCAAAGCTACTTTCTTGCCTGATACAGTGTCATGGTTATGAACAGGCAGTCTGTGACCAGGAGGTTGGATTGATGTTTGTCGTGGTGACATGATGTGATTTGACACTTCACATGCTGAGACTTGCTCCAGGTCACTGAGGAGGATCCTTGTGTTTATATATGCCTATGCTGAACTGATCTAACAAAAAGAATACCTGTCTTTTTTTTTTTTTTTTTTTCCTTTAGGGTTTACTGCTTATTTATAGTGATGGATGATCTTGCCTTAAAAATATTATGCAGATGTTAATTTATTGCTGTAGAGGTGCAGTTCTAGCCTCATAAATAGAGACACAATGTTCTGACTGTGCTGAAGCCCTGAATTGTGCAATGTTTGGATCTGTACCGTTCTGTTGTTGCTGCCTTCCCCACCTTCCACCTGGGTTCTGTGATACTTATATATTAATTACACTTCCTTCACACTGCCATGCAGAAGAATTTGTACTGCTTTTGTCCCAGCACTGGCTATGGAGTTTTCTTCCTTTTCTATTCTGCCTTCTCTGTCCCTCCATTCCTAATACTTTTGCTCTGTTTGAGCTTCTCTTTCCTATTTTATCCTTGGCTGTTTTTTCTTTTCATCCCTTTGTACTTTTCAAGACACTGCATCTAGGCCTGCCATGTCCTTATTGCCTCTATTTTAGGATTTACATGGGGTCCAGATTTCAGATCTTTTTGCCTCCTAATGTTCCTTTTCATGATACTCCAGGAAGGGTATTTGGTTAATGGACATATCCTTTACGTTCTAACCTGCTGAATGTATTTTGTTTATCAAGGCTACATCCCTGACTAATTCTTATGGCATTACCAAATGTCTTTGTCTCTACATAACTTCAAGATTCCCTCACCTGCAATTTTTGAGCAATGGACTCTGACCAGAATATGTTGGTGTGCGTACATCACTACCAGTCAAACTTCCAAACTGCAGCTGTCGGTGTTGTTGCTTTTGCCCTCACGGAGTGACAGGCAAGAACCAGAATGTCTTGGGAAGGACTCAAGTCACAAGTCGTAATGAATCTCAGTTTGCCAAGAACATGAGTGAAACACTACAACTGAGGAATCACACTGATTGGAACAGAAGATATGCCGGTCTAAACATGAATACCACAGCTCTTGGGCAAGTTGTATGAACAACAGGTAAAATGGTGTCAGTCTGGGAAGTTGACTGGAGAAGCTTCCCTTTTTTGTGACCACACACGTCTTGTATCCCATACTAGACGTATTGACAGTGACTTTCATCATTTGACTCTTTGCAGCATGCCTGACGTGTTCTGTTGTATTCAAAGAAAATGAATTCTTTTCCACCATAAATAGCAGTAATTGGTGTTTAGTTGTGATAGGTAATGTCCTGGGAATGCCTGATGCCTACTCTGTTCCCCTCCGGAACACTGGAGCAGCCAAAGCCATCTTTGAGGACTCCTAAGGGTTTCACTTTTAGTTCAGTCAGTGCTTACCCAGGGGCTGAGGAGTTTAGTGAGGTCTGTGTAGATCCTAGAGAGATACCTATTTGTTTTTTGTGATGACCCTGGGATGGTGGCCAAGTACTTCCACAGGGTGACATCACTTTTTGAAGTGCGTCTCCAGGTACTCAGAAACTCAGAAAACTGGGTCATTCACACACTTGCTGTAACTTGAACACTGGCAAAGTTTTTACTCTGGGGCTTTCTTTCAGAAGTTTCTTTGTGTTCTGGGAGGCTGTGCTGAAATGGATAGAGTTTTGGGAAGCAGAACTGAGAAGTGAGACTGAAACCTTTAGCCTAAAGCTAATGTTAATATTTAGGCTTTATAAGTAAGTTTTCTCTTTTGATATTTTGTCTGATACAATTGCACAACAATGCCAATGCCAATAGAAATAAATGGATTTCCATCTTTATTTAAAAACAAGGTGATTCTAAGTGATTCTAGATACCCCTATGCTCTGTATTGAAAGTTAGTAACTGTAGGGAGGCACACAGCTCCCTGAAATACATCTAGATCTTTAATTCTGTAATCATCTGTGGCTTTTTGTTCGTCCACTGAATTTACAGATACCTGACAGCAAACAGTGGCAGCCGCAGTAATCTGTGCACCTTGCTGCGAATTGTTCTTAGTTGGGTACTGTGATGCATAGCCTGTGTCCTTTACAAGTATATTTGGTTTCACTTTTTTTTTCCCCCAACAAGAGAAAGTAAACATCATGTTTATGAAGTCATTGCTTTCATAATCTAGAAACTAAACTAGATTATTTTTTTTGACAGTTAAAGCAAATGTCTACCTTTTAAATAATCTGATGAGACGGCCTGCAAATCTCGGACTAAAACTGAGATTAGTGGGCAGAAAGAATGAAGTGTGAGAGGGAAAGGGGAAGACAGTCTTTCACTGCTCAAGTCAACCTCTGTAATGTGGAGTGAAACACATCCTGCCCAGATGTTACTACCCCAGTGGTTTGGGAACTGTATAGGAAGCGAGTTATGGCTGCTCTCACACAGGATAACCTCCTGCAAAGCACAGTTTATGTGCCACAGGCCTATGTGTTGGTCTGAAAGGCTCTGATCTTGCTCCCAGCTATCTTGAGTCAATCTGAGTCTGCAGGATGAAGCTTCTCTTTTCAGTTGTTTGAGGGGGAGGGGAAAAAGTAGTGATTGCTTTTTAGTTATTCAATAATGTCACCTTAAAATAAGTTTGTGAAGTAAAAGACTTAAAAATGAGGAAGTACAACTAAAGACGCTTATGCATTTTTAGTGTATTACTATTGCATATGCATTATGACAGTGTCTCTGGTTGCATTTTTGCTTGCTGTTTTCACATAGACCCCAGTCCTTCAGTCACATGATGGGCTTTCTCCTTGTGATGAAGCCAGGTAATATCATGAGGGAGACTTTTGTCTGTAGAAGCTTTACTTGCTGCAGGAACTGGGGAGTGCAGTCCTTACAGCAGGAAATGAGCTAAAGAGTGACCTTTGTTGGGTGCTGCAAGGTTGGATTTCTTGCCATGCATTCAAGAAAACCGTATTCTTCATTTGATGATTATTTGAGTATTCCCCATTTTATGGATAATTGACTTGAAATTGTCAAACCTCGTGTGTTGTGTGGCTGACCACTCACTGAACCTTTTGTTTTCTGGGTGTGAAAGTCCAGTGTGTACTGTTACCTATACTGGCAAACTGGCTTTCTGTATCTCAAGCTGAGCCTCCAGCTGTATTTGCAGACATTTGGCTCTTGGTGTCTCTCCATAGAATGTCAACCCTTCTCATTCAGCTTGCCAGTGGCGCAGAAAAAAAATCAGAATGTTCATGAACTGTTCAGATATCTTAGCAGTGAGAAGCATAGTGATGTCTCTCAGGCAGTTAGTACCTTTCTGTTCAGTGGAGGACTTAATAGTATTCATTCCTTAATAGATGTCATTTGACCATGAGAATAAAACAAAGTATTGACTAATTGCTTGTTTAGGAAGCATGATTTATCTTCCACACTG
Source organism: Platysteira castanea (assembly GCA_013397175.1). Classification (NCBI taxonomy): domain Eukaryota; kingdom Metazoa; phylum Chordata; class Aves; order Passeriformes; genus Platysteira; species Platysteira castanea. Next base: position 1,373,142 of record VYXC01005528.1, on the reverse strand, counting down.
AAGGAGCCCTGTATGGGAGCAAGGTATATCTTGGTGTAGTGAAACACTCTTATAATCCATATGTTTAAGGGCTAGAAGAATTCAGAAGCATCTCCCCTTTTAACTGCCTGTTACAGTCTTGGTGCACTTTTAACATGATGAAGAGTTCCCAGGCAGCTGTGCTTTCATGAGGCTGTGTCTGCAGTCCAGCACAGCTGAGCAGCCCTCTGTCACAGCCAAGGCACTCTCCCTCTCAGCAGAGTTGATTAATGTGAGTGGAGCACAGAGAGCTGAGTGTGTGTGGGTGTCTCTACATGAGACTGTCTTGTGCTGTATAGGCAATGTAAGGCAATGCAACCAGGATGGGTAATCACTTTTTTCCCCCAATACTGAACAAGGATCCTGATAGAAAACAAACCCACTGTTAATTGTAATACAACAAAAAAAGGTTTCAGTGAAGTTGTACACCTCCTACTGCTCTTCAAAATCTCCTCATCTGCTTGATCACACTTCCTAAGACAAATAAACAGCAGACACTTTGCTCTTCTCGTATCTTTAATTCATTGCATAAAGTAAATGTATGGCCTACAGTAAATCACATCAGGTCTCTCTGTCTTAGCTTATATCTCTGCTTTGGCTGTAGAAATACTTATCTGTCTCACATGAACCCCCTGTGATCCAATGACTCATTCATTATAAATGAATCTTGAGATGCTTGGAGACATGGAAGAAGTACAGAGTGGTAATATGTATTTTTTAATTTGCTAGCACTAAGTTTGCCTAATACAGATGCATAAATTCACTTCCATGTGTTCTCCCTGGCACTCTTTTACAATTTATTCAGAACAGAACAAACAGAGAGATTTTTATGTTTGTGGAGTTTAATACTTATAAAAAAAAAAAAGGGAAATGGAAGAAACAGACTCGACTCTGTCAAAGTCTGCAAAAAACCTAAATGAAAGTTTCTGTGTTTGTCTTTTTGTCTTTTATGTAGTTGCTTCCAAAATCCGTTACCTTCAAGAGTACCACAACCGGGTTCTGCACAACATATACCCTGTGCCCTCTGGAACTGACATTGCAAATACTCTGAAATACTTTTCTCAGACATTATTGAGGTAAGTTTTGACTAATGCTCTTGAAGAAAAAAGAGCTAAAGAATTGTAGGGGATATTGATTGGCTTTGAATTGGTTTCCAGATTTAATGGGTCAATGGTCAGCCAAAAAGAGTCAGAGCATAATTTAAGAAAAACATGGCGTGACCAAATCTCTTCAGTGGCTGTTGCCCAATTTGCCCAGTTAAGCCCCCTTATTGAGTGGCTGATTCTAGAATAAACTTGGTTGATTATGCATTTGCTTGGCCCGTTCTAAGACTTAGCTGAATGCACAGACATGCTGAACTTGTGAAGTAAGGAGTTTGTGACCTGTAGAGTTTTAGATGTGTGTAATCATGACCTCCTTTCCTTGACTGTCCTGGTGCCTCAGAATCCCAGAGTGACAAGCCAGACGAGCAGAACTGGGTTATTGCTGTGCTGTAGTTCAGCTGTTTTGGGTTCTGGTTCAGTCCCTTAGAACAACAGGAGTAGACACAAAGTTTGTATACAGATCTGGATTTGCATGGCAACAACACATCAGGATTGTTCTGACCCAAGGTTTTTGACTTAGTCTAATATTAGTAATAATGTATAGTACTAAATACCACGTGAATACAGAATACATTATGAATAGGAAATACTACCTCTTGTCTTGCTGAAAAAGATACGAAAAAAATGTGAGACTCTATTAGGAATAATGTACATCCCACAGTGCTGCCTAATTGTTTTTAAAATGGCTTTTGACCATGAAGAGGGGATTTTTATCTGCTGGTTTTGGCTGGCACTTGTTTTCATATTCAGAAAAATGCAGTTAAAATTGCATTTTTATGCATAGCTTCCTGATTTATACCTGGAAAGATTGTCCCTGCTGTCAGAAGGTAGTTTGGAAATAAAGCTATTTGCCTTATTTGAGGAGGAAACATTAACAAAATACAATTTACCCGTGTATTTGTACATATACTCCTGTGATATATACAAGTTGAGAAGCAAGAATTTAAACTTGAGAGAATGAGAACAGTTCATTCTAACAGTCAAAGAACCTGGGATACATCAAAATTTTCTTGACTGTGTTTTGGAGAGACATGTAGACAGAAATAATTTTTCGTGGAACACCTGTTCACAGCAAAGTTGAAAACCTCCTGTTTACTTTTGAAAATTTCAAGAGCAGAACTGTTTCCCTCCTGATTTAGACTGTTGAAGAAACTTATAGCAGCCAGTAGGATTTCTTGTTTGAAGATTAATAAATTAAATTTTGTCTCTTTGTATTGAGCAGTGGGAGAATATGTTCAAAGAGTCACTAAAGATACCTCTGAAATGTGTCTCTGTTCCCACATCAAACTGTTACGATGGATTATTTGCACAACACTTAAAATGCATTTAAGTAAGATTATTTATGACAAGACAGCTTTTGCTTAAATACTGTGAGCCTTTAAGCTGTTAAAGCAAGAAAGTTGGACTTGATTCTGAGCATTTTCTCTTTCAGCTGTAACTACCAAGTGCTGTAATGAGATATGTTTCTTTTTGGTCAGAAGTTCACCAGGTCAGGATAGATTTAGAATGTGCTGCTTAAAGAAAGCATCTTTATAGCACTCTGTGGTCTTCGTCTTCCTAAACAGTACTGTACTTCCTAAACATGTCCTATATGATAAATTCTTCACACTCCAGGAGCAGTGATATTCCTGGGCTTACTGAAAAAGCTTTATACCTAGCAGCTATGAGAGTGGATCAGAAATCGGGGCAGCAATTGCACAATTGAGCAACTCCATTTCTTTTATTTCATGTTCAGAATGGGACTGAACCAAAATCCTCTTGTTGATAATGCTCAACCTCATGGGGCAGAAGTGATACTCAAATCTGATACACAGATCTACACAAATGGCTTTGTCCTTCATGATCTGGGATCTGATCAGCCTCAGAACTGAAAGGGTATGAGAAATTAGTGCCAGGGATTGGATCTAAATTTAAGTGGACTGAGTTCTGATACTCAGCAGGGTCAAATTCACACTCTAAACCCCTGTAACTGGGGAATTTGAACTGTGGGTCCAAGGCTGAGTGCTGTGGTTGAACCAGCATAAGTTTATACACTTGCTGATACTAAGAAAGAAGATGGATAAAAAAGCAAAACAACACACCCTGTATTTAGTGTGGCAGATGGAAAGAAGGAAACTCCCACCCACTGTGTGCAGATCTCTGCAAGATTTACCCTAAAACTAAACAGACTGGTTAAGAACCTTTCTGAAGAGCGTGTTCAAAAATGTCTTTTGAATATTTTGCATGCTGAGTCTCCTTTCTGCCTCCTACACTGAGACTCCATTGTACAAGGTCTAACATCAATGATAGAAGTACATGGTGGAGAATAATCTTTCTAGCTTAACACAGAGCATATGCAATGAATTTGGGCTGCTAAGAGAATGCTGATCCAACCATAACAAAAATGCTCGTTGATTTCTGGAGGTTTTAGGTTGGTTGTCACCATCTACTATTTTAAAATAACTTTAAAAATACTTCCCAGTTTGTCTGCTCTCCTTGCAGCCGAATTTTTTAGGTCAGACCATTCTTGATGAACATGTATAGTCATAGAAATAATGGAGGAATAGTCAAAGAAATTCCACATGATGATTCGGTTTTACAGAAGTAGATTTTACTGTTTGTTACACTTTTACCTTTCCATGTTAAGGACACGTTGACTGTGTTCTTTTCAGTGGGATGTGCCCACTGTTTTGAATCACATTCATATATGGTGTCATTTTGTTGGCTAAAGATGGATTACACAAGAGATCGATTTGCTCCTTTGCTCTGTACACTGCCTCCATAAATTGCAAGTTCAGGGGTGGGGGGAACAGATGTGGAACGGCTGAAAAAAATAAATGCCTTATTTCTATAACAAACATCACATAAAATCACCATACACAATGCATAGCACATTGATTCATTTAGTTCTTCTTTGATTTTCTCTTCGGGAAAAGCATTTCTTTACATTACAGCATGAATTGTTTCATGCCCTACTCATTTTCAGTGATTTCTCCCTCATTTGAGGAATGATCTAAGGCTTAATAAACATCTTGCGGAAAAGCTTATTCTTTCACATTTTCCTGAAGAAAATTCTCCATATGTATTTCTAAGTAAAATACTTTATGTGAGGCATAGTTATAAATGCCTTGGTGGCTAATTAATGGTCAGGCTTGTTTTGCTGCCTTGGTGAGATGTAATTCACTTGTAGGCATTTTAGGAAACCTTTCCAGGAAGGCAATGATTTTGAGGTAGATTTGCAGCAAAGCTATACACATCTTGAAACAAGCCTTGATAGCTTTGCCCCCTATTGCAGAGCAAGTTCAGTATGGAGTAAGTTCAGTGTGGAGTTATGATTTGCAGATACTCCAAATTCTCAGCACTTGGTTTGAATTGAAACAGAAACAAATTGCAGTCATTGTATCTTGGTCTTAAGGGATTTCCTAGGTTTTCAGTTTTGACTCTTCTGTTTATTGCTTTTAAAAAACATGTGTCGGGCAAAAGCCTGGACATGAAACTTTGGGTTTTTTTTGTTTTGTTTTTTAATAAATTTGGTGTGGTTACAGCTGGAATTTAGATCTAATCTTATTACTGTTAAGCAGAAGGATGCCCTGATCAAGATACAGTAAGTGTGCTTTGGCATCTAATCCAGAGATGGGCCCATAGCTCAGTGTAAAAAGGAAGGATTAATATCCTTTCTGGAAATAAGTGCACTTGAAGTGATGTTTTGGCAAGTAAAAAGATGAGTAATTGGTATTATCTGTTGGTAGACAAGAAAGGGATATAGTGTAGTACCTTCATATCTCTAAACATAAGCTGAAAAATATGGCAAATGAACATCAAGCAAATTAAAAAGGAATCAGCACTCTGATAATCTGTTTTTAAAGTCATACTAGATCTTAGATGATTGTCTGATACAATTTCATAAACACCACCGTGACAGTGATCACGTTTCTTTTACTGGACATTGGGTAACAGAAACCAAAATAATCTGCCAAATATGTGAGGCACAATAAAAAAAAAAGAAAAAAAAAGTAGTTTCTTAAGACAGACTGTGTCTGTCATCTCTGACTGCAAAGTGATGTGATTGTAGCCATGTAGCCATGTGATAATAACCACGTGGCAAACAACTGGTTTGTAAAAGTGTTTTATATATGTGGCAAATGAATGATGCCTTGTCTTATAAGCACCTTAGCAAGAGTTTGGCTTACTTGTGTAAACTGTTGAAGTGACTTGGAGGTAAGATTTGCTGAGGTGATTATATGATAGGGATTTCTGTACTGTTAAAGAGAAGAGAGGTTTCCTGAAGTGCTCTCTCCTGACATAATTCTGCTCTTCATGAGTCAGTGGAAATCTTAGTGCTACTGACTTGTCTCTTATAAGTTTTAACACTGACTTTGGGAACAGAGTTAAACCAACAGCAACTGCTTTTGGAAATCCCAATGACTGAGAGGTACAAAAATGTGCTTTTAAAAGGATAAAAAAAAAGCATTGTGTGTGGGTTAATATATTTAAAAGGTGTTTTATATTTTATAGGCACATATAGAGATTATGAACTAACCCTGTAATTGCTTGATAACTAAAATATAACACTGCTTAAGTGACAATTTATTTCTATTTAAAATAGTGGGGTTTGTTTTTTAAAATAAATTAGATTACCATGTTTACAACCATGTTTGCAACATTCTTAAAACTACAGAACAAGCTGGTTGACGTATAGCCTCTATTTTGATTCCCACTAAATTCTTTTTATTTTTTGAAATTATCTCTCCTTTAGTTTTTAGTGAGTTTTGTTGAATAATAACGTAAGTAACAGCAGGAGTGTATGGTAACATACTGTCTGATCTGCCGTTACATAATTGGTCTTGCTTGCTTAGCCCTTAGATTTTTGAAGGTAACTATTTACCCAAGGAGTGTTTGTATTCATAAAGCAAAATGTTTCCTCCCTAAACATGGGCAAAATTAAAAACACACATAAGCAACCATTATCATTAGCTCACAAACATATGCTAAAGACCATCTACTATATATTATTTTATGACTTTTCCAAATGTAGTTTAGTTAACATTTTAGAAATATTATATTATTTCTAAATCCATGTGCCTGTTTAAACTTCATTATCTCAAATGATACTGAGTGAGTGGTCATGAAACAGTATCATAAAATACATACAGACATTATTTTAATGCAATAAACATGTGATTTTTAAGACTATCTTAACAAACACACATGTTTATTCTTTGCTAAAACATGTTTCTGCAAGTGCCACACCTATATTTTGCATGTTTTCAGTTAGTTGGCTCAAAAGATTATAGGGGGGAAAAATAAATCTCTCAAAATCCTCAGAATCTCAGAGCAAAATACCAGCCTATTTTGACACAGCTAAACACTTCTAATTCTCAGATTTTTTCTTAACTGTGAAACATGGGTAGGGCACTGAAACATGCATTTTTATATTTTTGCTCCTTATGAACCAGATAACACATGAGATGCAATGAAATTTTCCTAGATGTAAATTTTTAATTCTCTTACCTTGAAACATGGAAGTAAATGGTTGCTAGATTTGTAGACGTGCTGGTTTTGGTAGTGATTGCATCTTATGTGGGATGTATCTGGTCTTTTATTATTTGTTTTATAGTGTCATTTCAATGTAATGTGCTGTTCTTTGTGTCTTTGTTGTCTCTTTTTTTTCTTTGTCCCCCCAACAGCATTTTGTCCCGCACAGGGAAGAAGGAGAATCAAGATGCCTCCAATTTGACAGTGCCCATGACCATGTGTCTTTTTCCTGTGCCATTCCCACTCACCCCATCTCTAAGACCACAGGTCAGTTCCATCAACCCTACTGTTACTCGCTCCCTCCTTTACAGCGTCCTGCGAGATGCTCCATCTGAACGTGGCCAGCAAAGTCGTGATGCTCAGTTATCAGACTACCCATCTTTGGACTATCAAGGACTTTATGTGACACTGGTGACACTGCTGGATCTAGTTCCCTTGCTACAACATGGGCAACATGGTAAGCAGGCCCTTGAATGGTTCCAGTGCTGTGAATCCATGAGTGGTACATATATGCAGTAGAAGAGATGGGCCTAAACTGACCTGGATCTGGATTTCAAATCTCCTGGGATGCATTTATATCCAAGTGTTTGGTTTGACTTTTTTGAATAAAGGACTTTTTTTTTTGCTAAATGTGGATTTGGGTTTGAATTCTGAGGTTGTCTGATTTTTAGTGATGTGCTGGTGGTATGTAATTAAAATACAGTGGTACGTAACAAAACTTAAACACTGTTAAACTATCCAGATTTTTAACTTGAATCTGCTGGAATAATTTCAGATTGTCTTTTGGGGGTGAGTCTCTTATAAATGCACAAAGAGCTTGCAAATGTGTATCTGGCCTATAAAAAATACACAGATTGAGTGTTCTGGTGAAGGTCCATCTCTACACAGAATATAGCATATATCTAATTGAAGAAAAAAACCCATGGTAATTATGCTTTGAGATGGCTTTAAAATACTCCTGTTTAAAAAAGATAGCAGCATCTCTTTCTGACTCAGGGAAACACAATATTGCCTTATGTTTTAAATTAGCTGCAAGCTTTTTTTTTGTGCCTGTGTTGTATTTGTATTGTTTTCCCTCGAGTTCCCTCGAGCTCTGCATTTGTCTGGCTTGTTAATCTGTTAGGCTTTCTATACTGGGATTCAGTAGCCCAGTATTCTCTCTATGTATTAGCCAAATATTAATTTCCACTGTGATATCATGATGCATTACTTACACAGTTCAATATAGGAAGATGGTTGTCTATCTGGTACGCTGTTGAAATTCTTCAGGAGCAAAGTTGTTTCTGTTAAGTGATGAATTCCCTTTGAGCTGGCAGCAGGATGTTTGAATCTAAGACTGCTGCACTAGGAAATGGTATGATCTTGCAAAAGCAGGGCCCATAGCATGTTGTAGACTTGTTGACTTAAATTCTTAGAAATGGTGGAGTTAAAAACAGCCTTTTCCTGAATAGATAACACAGTGATAATTAACAATCAATGGAGACCTGTAAAGAACAAATAACATTGGGAAAACACAATTTTTTTCTTATGGCTCTCCTTGCATGGTTTTCCTGTTCCTAGTCACATTTTTGTTGCTGTGTCATTTTACAGCCTAATAGGCAACCTGAGACATGGTCCCCACCTGCGGAAAACACTGGAGGGGAATACCATTGGGAAATCTTACAGGAGTCTGTGCTGGGTCTAGTGTTATTAAATATTTTAATTTTTTTACTTAGCTGATAGAATTGAAAGCACTTGGATTTGCAGGTGTTATCAAGATGGTTACTAGCACGTGCTTTGTGTGAAAGATATGTGATTCAAGTAATTGTGGCAAACTGCCTTCTGTTTAGAAACATCTCCAAAGTAGAAATGTAAAATACTATGCTTATGTGAGAGAAATCAAAGGAAAAGGAAGAAATACTGTCTTGGAAGCTGTATTGCAGAGAGCTCTGGGTGTTAACAGTGGATCAGAGATGACCATAAGTCACTAATATATAAATATTATTCTAGCAATGTTGTAAACATTTTTTTTGTGTATGAGACACGCAGAGAATTTTGTTTATTATTCTAACAGCCCTAGCAAGGCCTCAGCTGGAGTAAAATTTTCAGATTTGTGCATCTAGCTTCAAGAAAAACATGTACTATTTGTGAAAAGTCCAGGAAAAAAACAAGAATGGTGTGAGGTTTAGAAAATGTGAACAGTGAGAGAAAACCAGAAAAAAATTGTTTTTTCTAGCTTACAGAAAAATGAGAGATGTGATTATCATATGAAAATATGTAAAGGTTGCTGTGGGGAGAAATAAACTCAACTAATCTATTTGTGGTTGTAGTTGATCAGGATAAGAAGTTACACACTTAAATGGCAGCAATGGAAATTTTTTTTTATAAAGAAGATCTTTATATGATAAAGATGATTAAGCATTAGGGTGAATTGACAGGAGAAGGAGTGAACTGTCTTTCAGGTTTTAAAGAACATTTTAGATAAATATGTGCCAGGAATAATTTGGTTGACTCATGCTTGGGGCAAGGGGAGATCGCTTGCTATTTTGTATGGTTTTGTGTGTGGAGAATTAAATTTTGCAGCACAACTTGTTATTTATTTCTTCCTCAGCTTAGTAATTGACAAAAAGAAATATGTATTTTTTTATCAGAACAATCAGTGTTGTTTGGGTAAGTACAAGTGCTGTGCTAGGCAATCCTGAGCTTTGGCACAGTAAGTTATGAAAGACCGTGTTTAGCTGGTAAATATGTATTGCAAGAGAGAAGCACTGTAGCACTGAGGGTCTGGGTAGACCTTTGCATAGAAGGCTGGCCAGAACCACTGCAGTGGAGCACTAATTTTAGTTTTTGCCATGACCCAAGGTGTTTACAGCTACAGATCTCTCTGGCTTTACAGAGACAGTTTTAAATCACACCAGTTGTACAGGTGAGACTGAAGGCCTGCGTAATGTACTTAAGACTGGGGAGTAATTAACCAAAGTAATCCCTCTCATGCAGGAGAAAGGCCTTCTGATGTCTTTGGATCATCATACATATTCAAACTTGGGGTTCATTGGGTGCCGTAACCTTTGTCAGAGGGTTATGGGCACCAGCTCAGTTCTGCATTTGGGAGAGAATATAAAGATTCCACAGTGCCCAGATACACAATAAACTGTCCCTTCCCTTTGGCTCTTAAAATGTTGCACAGTTATTAAGTATCCTTTCTAAAGAGTTACAACATGATTAATTTGAAAAAGTATAGGAAACCTTCATAAATATTCCTTTCCTTTTAAACTCTGGCCACTTTTGGCCTCAATGGTTTCCCAGGAAATCAAGATTGTAGTTTAATCACACGTGGTTTGAAAGATAGTGACCCCTCCTGTAGTCACTGTATGTGAGGTACTTTGTAGAACTCTTGAGGGTAATTAAAATAAAACTCTTATTTTAATATGACTGATAAAGACTAGAATGCTTTTTGCAAAAGCTGGCCTTCAATACAATGTGCATTTCAAATTCCAATTCTCATAACATCTCTGCTTAAATTCAAGCCATCATACATTAATCACTTTATGATTAAAATCAACATTGATTTTATTTTATTGGCTGTAGTAGTCATATTCCCTTCAAACTCTTCTGAGTAGTGTTCAACAACTGTTTCCCTCTATTTAGGAGGGCCTTAAAAATGGGTGAAGCCACTTTTCTGCAATGATTATCTTCCCAAATTACTTTGAGAGGAAAGCTTGAATTTAAATATAGTTTATTTTTCTAGTTTTGTAAACAAAAAAGTACATAGTCATTACTTTTTCATTATAATGATTCTATATTTCTTTCATTTTATTCAACAGATCTTGGGCAATCAATTTTTTACACTACTACATGCTTACTTCCTTTTCTCAGTGATGATATTTTGAGTACTTTACCCTATACAATGATTTCAACATTAGCTACCTTTCCTCCATTTCTGCACAAGGATATTATAGAGTATCTCAGCACATCTTTTCTGCCTATGGCTATATGTAAGTAGAACTCATTCTGGTATTGTTTTTTCTTGGCACATAATAGTATCAGACTGTACAAGTCAAAATTTGATCTGTCATAGAATGGTAATGGAACATCAATCTACTTACATATCTAAAATAATTTCATGTGACTAATTTTCCAAGCAAAATAGTTCTATAATTTGTTTATTATGCTGTGTTTTTGTGTGAATTCTCCCTTCATTTCAAGTGTGAAGTTTGTTTAAGAAATCACTGTTTTCGGACTCATAGAACTTTCAGTGCCAGCAGTGGGAGTTTTGAATACAGAATCAGTGGGCAAACTGCTCCTGAAATAATAGATGCAATAGCAACATGTGTAATTTTTGCATCTGGACTGTATCTGGATGTACAAGTATGATTTTTCTCAATGTAATGATGTTGTGATGAATTTCTGATTTTTCTCTCTCTGTCTTCTCAGCACTTTCTCTCTAAGTTCTGTACTAAATAGCTGTGCCTGTAATGTCTCCTATCCATAAGTGTTAGGACTGAATCTGAGGGTCCCTGCCTTTTTTCAGTTTCTTTCATTTACTTCCCCTACCTGAAGATGTCACGATTACTTAATTTCATAGTCCCTGCACAGTGGGGGTCTTTGGGTGTGTTCTGAATGCTTGTCTATGTATGTGACAAAAAACTTGATAGGACTTCAGTAGTAGTGAGAACTGTAACCATTTTCTGCAGACAGAGTCATTAGGGTCAATATTAGGTTAGTTTTAGCCAACGAGCCTTTTACTGTGTGTGACTAAACACTGGAGGAGTTTGCCAGAGCAGTTGCAGACTCTCCATCCTAGCAGATGCTCAAAGCACAATTTACCCTGGCTACCTGCTCTAGTTGCCTTTTTTTGAGCAGAGGGATTGGCCAAGATGATCACCAGAGGTCCCTTTTAACATTAAACATTCTGTGATTTTGTGAAAATGTCTCTTCCTTACATCGATATTCCCAACCTTTATGGAAAAACATGAATGACTTTTGTACAGAGATCAAGAGTGATGTCATTTAAGCATGCAGAAGATGCTGAAAGAAGCATGATACAGTGTTTTGAGATTAATATTTAGTGCAAATTTATCATCTATATTTTCTGACTTGACCACTCAGTGATCTTGGAAAAATCCCCTAACTCTCCTGTACCTCAGTTTTCCCATGTAAAACAGTCCTTTTTAATGCATTATAATGAGGTTTTCTCTATTAACTTCGACAGGTCTAATGACAGTATATGAATGAAAATTGCTAAGAGATGTTTCATACATATGTGCAATACGTCCTCTTTGGGTTAAGAACAGAATGTTGCATTAAACAACTTCTTTTTCCACTGCTGTTACCTGTTAAAGAACAGCTGAAGGTGGTGACATATCCTGTCTGTCCTCAGATCTGTAGAGCTATACCTCAGAATAACTGGTTGAGTCAAATCCTTGGTTTGCTTAAATAGATACTGTTCCCCAACTGCCCTTGACAGAGATTGCATCTTTGCATTTGCATTTGTCATGCTGCCTTTCTTCTCTATCAGTTTTGGTGAGATTTCTGTATGAAACCAGTCTGCTGCTTTTTAAATTTTCTAGTCTAGTACTGTGTCCTACTGTTTTCCTGATGACCATGTTTAATTGCCTGGCAGGAGCTGCCAAGTATTTTTCAATTTAAATCCATACAAATAGACCTTCCCGTAATAATTTGGGGGCTCTTACTTGCGTGGATAAGATTCAAAAATAGATGAATGAAGTGCAATAAAGAGAGCCATAGTAATGTTGGGTCATGTGGAGAGCAGACAGGGAGAAATTCTCAATTTTCTCTTCCCTCCTTCGTTTCTATTTGAGTGTTCTTTCAATTAGTCTCCTTGTCTTTCCCTGCTGGGAATTATATGCTCCTTTGCAAGGCAAGTGCAGAACCTTTCCTTCCCTTAGTATTTAGTTCTGATTCAAACCAAAAAGGAGGATGCAAGAGATTGCCTAAGCAGTTGGAGAGCCAGATGGGAGGGATGAAAACAGCTCACTGAGCTGGTAGCTACAGTTCTGTGCTTCTATCCCAAATGCTTGGTATTTGGGTCCTGGCAGCCAGGCTTGGGAAAGGGCTGTGAGGATGGAAAGATACATGTGACATCTCTGTGTAGGAACTTGCCTTCAGAGCCATGTTGCCATGTAAAAGTTCTGCAGGGTTTTACCAAGTATACCATTTAATTGTAATCCACATCGTGGGAGACCAGGAGGAACTCCAGCCATTTTCTGTGTGAGGTAAAAGGTGCACTTCAGTACTGCTGTTCATCATCATCTCATCACAGTTCACATAACAATGGGACTAATGTTTCTGGTATGTTGCTATAACTTCAGCTCTTACCAGATGCTCCCTGGGAAGTAATCTGTGCCGTACACCAGCAGCTATCACCAGCCCCAACCCTTCCTCAGCATGCCTCAACAGCAGGCTTTCCATTTGTTCTTGGTTCCTTACCTTGCAGTTCCTCTTTACCCTTCCTACAATCCAAGGCCTAGGTGCACTTGGTGTACAAGTGATGTTATTTTGACCAGTCTATGGGTTCTTAAGGAGAGGGCATGAGTAGGCAACTGGTTAATGCAGTTTTGGGGATGAAATCGCACTGATCTGGAAAACCAGGTGCGTGCTTGGCAAATCAATACCTAGCCTTCTTTCTGTTCCACCAGAAAAGGTGTTTCACCTCCCAGTACAGAGTGTTTCTAGTTTTTTAGGGGAGGTTTCTCTCTTTTTTTTTTTTTTTTTTTAGTTTTCATGACATGGTACCTTAGAAATTTTATCTGCATGAGTTGGAACCAGTTACATGCTATCCTCACCTGATTTTCCTATTACAATAGAAAATTTATTTATTTTTTCCTTTCTTTTAAGTGGGATCTTCAAAACGAGAGGGTGTTCCAGCACACGTCAATCTGTCTGCATCGTCAATGCTGATGATTGCAATGCAGTACACATCAAACCCAGGTATGTGTCAACATGCAACATAGTATCTTTTTTTCTGAAACTATCAGGAAGTATTTTCAAATGCAATCAGAAAAGTTTTGATGATGGGAAAAATCTGTGCCATTATCCAGCACAGGATGAAAAATTATTTGTTTTAGTCAAAACTTGGATTTCTGAACATCATGCTGGAAGTAATCATCGTGTAGATAAGAGATCTCTTTGTGATGAAGAAATAGGATTTGGCCCAGGATTGGAGACTTTGATCTATTCATGTTTGACATCAGAATATAGTGTTAATATGTGTAACATCAGTGCTGGAGAGAAATACCACTTACCTTGACTACAGAAATTTATAGTAATTGTCTTATACTATGATTCAAATATCACCAAATCCACAACTGCTACTATCTTTCTAAAGAAGACAGGTAATGCTTGCTGCAGGCTTCATGGAACTATAAAGAAGTTTAATGTAATTATGGGCATCTAAACAAAAGTGACGCAGTCCCCGTTAAACCACTGGGATCACATAACCAAATAGAAACAATATTGCACCCCAGTGAGCTGTTACATTGCGTGATAGTCAACTGTCAAGTATCTCCTGTCTTATGTGGGTGGGTACATGGTGTGTGTGTGTGGAGGAACCCCACTGCATTATGTGTGTGAGGAGTGTCACATCATGCTAATGTGCTTCACACAGGTAAATAAAAGCAGAACACCATTTTTAAAACCTGCTTGCAAAAGTCAGTGCTTTTCATTAAGTGTTCTGTTTTTGGTTTTGTGATTTATGTGTTCAAACCATCAGAGAAAAATGTTGCCTTGTGGTTTTAGGGCAGTCAGACATGTAAAGTAGTTCATTTGGCTCTCATGTTTGTTTGATGCAGAGTGGCTTCTATAGCCTTTGGTATATGTGTGGATGATATATTGTTACATGTGACTTCCGTTGCTGTCTCAAGATGAATGACAAGATACCTGTTCACATTGTGGCAGAGGGACAAAGTTTTAGTGAAACAGCAGGTATTCTTCAGCTAGGTGGGTTTGAAAATGATCTCCGTTGCTGTGCAGAAGGCTGTACCCTCATGGCAAACCTCTTCCTGCATTTCTTGACAGAAACAAGTTACTAATATTCAGTTTCTTATGTTTTGTAATGACCCTCAGGACAATGATTCTTTAGCAAGCCCTTTAAAATAGAAAATATTTGAATGAGGTGTAGAGTTTTGGATGGGCAAAGCAAAGCCAATCAGCTGATTACATCACTTCTGTAACCTGAATTTCCATTTCCCTATTAAGCCTATACTTTCTTTTCTCTCTCAGTGTATCACTGCCAATTATTGGAATGCCTCATGAAATATAAGCAAGAAGTATGGAAAGTAAGTTTATGATTATATATACTTTGTGGAAATGACTGTGCTTGGCTAGTAATAAAAACCAGATGGCTTGAAAAGTGAACTGACTGTATGCCAAGAAGTTGTAAATGATCTTTGTATCCGATCCTCCCTCTGGATTATGGAGAGGAAGGTCCCTCTAATTTTTAATTTACAGAGGCAGTTCCATGTTTCGTAGATCAGAGCTCTGTTTCCTAAGTGCTATGTGGTTGTGGCTCCAGTAAGAGGAAATTTTGATAATGAGCAGGCTTCTCCATTCATGTGGGATTGGACTTTTACGAGGACTGTTTGTGAATATTGTTGTTGTCTGAATCTGCTCTGAATCTGGTTATTTATATCTCACCTCTTTGCTCCGTGGCTAGACAGAGAATTCATTTTGCTCTGTTAGTGCACTGTGGGGTGGGTGGTTGCTGTTGCAAACTCTGATCAAACTCAGAAGCATTGAAGTTGGTCACCTAATCTGTCTCTAAGAGCATAAAAAGGAAGTTTGTTAGGGCATGAAATGTATTAATTTTGTGTGTTCAGCTATCTCTGGATAGAAATAAAATATACTGAATTGCGGTTTGTTACCTTGCAAAAATAAATATTTTGTACATGTCTTTCCTTAGGATTTGCTATATGTGATAGCCTATGGACCATCTCAAGTTAAACCTCCAGCGGTACAAATGTTATTTCACTATTGGCCCAATTTAAAACCTCCTGGGGCAATCAGTGAGTACAGAGGACTGCAGTACACAGGTCAGTGCAGCTGGTTTTGTATAGGCCAAAATAAATGAATGATGAGAAATGTTAAAGTCACATTTTTACAGTTCTATGATGTATTTTGATTTCTTTTGTTTGATAAATTGTACTTTAATAACTACATGCAATATCCATGTATTTGCATTTTCAAAAGATGTTATGAAAAACTCAGATTGTGGCTAGTAAATATGTTGTCTTACTCCCAGTATTAACTAAACCAGAACAGGAGAAGAAATAAATATCGTGTTTGTAACAAATGATCTGTAAAACTGCTGCCTGGGCCTCACAACAGTTCTGGTTTATGTTCCTTTCAATTATTGCTTCGGTTGCTTTTGTTGTGCCAGCTGCTAACACTGCTGCTGTTGCTAAGACTTCTTATCTGGCTGTTACTGTCAGAAAGAGTCAGGTGATGTCAGGTGCAGTTAGTATAATGGATAAATTCTCAGAGTTGATTATAAGATGAAAATGGGAGACAAAGCCAGGAATGCAGCTGGAATAGGTGGATGGTACAAAGTCCTCTGTCTGCCAGACTCCCCAGGGATACTGGTGGGATAATGCTGCTAGGGGAGTGACTGTCCAGCAACAACTCATGACTTGCTTTTCCTGCTTGTCTGTCTCAACCTGTTCCAAATAATCCCTGTCATTTGGCATATGTTTTGTTCACTTTTAAAATTTCTGGACCAGAATGTGACATTTTAAATTATAAAAATGAAAGGTTGGAAGAAACCTTAGAAGACCCCTAGACCAACTCAAGTGCAGCCTGAATGTTCCCAACAGAAGTTTGTCTGATCTGTTTTAAAGCCTTCCATTGAAGGGTTGATAAATTGTTATGACTTTTTAGAATAAAAATAAATTCTTCATGTACTGTTCTGCATCACTTCTTCCATGCAAGCAGGTCTGTAAACTAAGCAGGATATTATTCTTTTTGAACTGTTACTAGCACTGGATAGACCGGGGGTTTTTGCTTATGTATAAGTTTTTTGTTAATATATCCCAGAATGGGGTGAGTATTATCTGCAGTTGCATGGCATTTTGAGCTGGGGGCATCCCGTAGAGCATCCAAGTGCTGCAATTTGAGCACCCCTTTGTTGTTTACTTCTTGTCATTACACAGCTAAGGCTCCTTCTGTCACTGGACTAGTTGTTGTTTGTCATAGCTGTGCTTTCATTGGGCCTGGGAATGTAACTGAATTTACTCAGCTACTCCTACCATCTTGCTCCTGGAGTGGAAGAATAGTGAATTATTTCAAGATGTTGGTGAGATCAAGAAGGGTCTGCAGCAGGAATGTCTGGGTCTCACTTTTTCCATTTTCTTGCTGAATCCATGGTTCATTTAATTATATTGTAAATAAGTCAGGAGACCTGTATGTTCAAGGTTGTTTATTGTAATTATTAAGCTTCATGAGGAATGGCTGTTTGTATAGTACTCATATTTGTATGGTACTTAGTACAAGAGGATCTTGTTCTCAATTGAGACTGCTAGACACAAAGAATATAAATATCTCTTCTCATTTATTAATCAGCCCCGTTTTGGTTTTGCAGCCTGGAATCCCATTCATTGCCAGCACATTGAATGCCATAATGCGATTAACAAACCAGCTGTGAAGGTACTGCTGTTACTTCAGGGGCCAGACCCAGCTGTCTGGGGCGGGGAAGGCTGCACTTCGACCCCAGCCGTGTGCTGTGGTTGTGTGCAGGTGACCAAAAGCAGGTGCTAAGGGAACAGCAAAGCCCGTTGAGACCAAGGGGGCCAAACCTTTGTGAATATGTTCTTCGGCTGCCTAAAGCAAGATGAGGTTTTTCCTGCAACTATTGCAGGATAAATCTTGAAATTAAACATGGTGATGGTTTTAGAGCACTTTAGAAAATTCTAAGCTGGCTCCTGGCTAATCCATGTAAATATTTTCCTGAACACATATATGTGTATAAATATGTGCACAAATATTCCTGTACACAGGAAACATTATTTTAGTTACATAGGTACATGTTCACGTTGGTATCTTGATTGAGCTCATACAATGCACCTACTCTGGTTATGATCCTTTGCTTGGAATGTGTCCTAAAGCAAATAGCAATAAATCTTTACTTACCTTCCTGCAGCCCTCTGTAAATTGGGTAGGTAAATTGTATCTTTACTGTTTACAGGCGTGGTAAAAATGAAAAGGATTTGAGCAGGCTCACAGAACAATTTGGTAGCAGAGGCAAGAACAGCAGCCCAAGTCCAGAGAATACTACAATCAGGTGTACTGATTAATTGATTTGTATCTAGTTAAATATGTAGGTACAACCAGTTTTCCTGGCATCAATTTGTATACTACTATAAGTTCTTTAGTCAAACAGTTATTCAGTGAGCCTTTTCCACAGGCTGTGATAGGACATAATGATGACACTTATCTCAAAAGTTCTGCAAGGGACCACCTTCCTGCCCACTCTAATCGTTCTCAATTATCCCTCTCTCACAGAAAAAGTGCTGAAAGGTATTCCTTCATGTTGTAGTGATCACTAGATTCAGGCTAATAACACAACAGAGCAAAATATTAAAAAGTACAGTTCCAAGATTTGCAGCTTAAATACCTGAATATTTTTGAATGATCTGTTAGCCTGATTTTGACAGAAGCAGTTTTGATCAGTCATCACTCAGAAAAATGCAGCCTGTCTTGAATAGATGAGTTGGTTAACAAAGATGAGAAACATTCAAAGAGGTATTTGTCTTTATTTATAATGTCTTGCACTTGAATGGAGTAAGAAACATTTTGATCCTAGTGGTTAACATACAGTGTATGCATACTACTGTTAAGTGTTTCCTTAGTAGTACAAAACACTTGAACAAATGTGTGTGGAACTGGCTGTTAACTGTAACTGTTTTCTGTAATTGACTTATGTGAAAGGATAAAAGCTAATGCAAGACGAAGTCTGGACCTATGTTCCCAAGGCAACTGTGACTTTGATCTGTCACTGCAGTTGTGCTCTATACTTAAAAACAGTGATGACTGAAAATTAGATTTTGCAGGAAGAGGCATTATTGAGAGAGAAAAATCTAGACCTTTACATTAATTTGTCCTAAGCAACGGCTCCTCTAAGTGCTATCTCTTTGGGGGAAAAAAGTGGAAGTGTGCAGTGAATATATGATGTCAGTATACAACGAAATGTACTTGTCTTTCAGAAAATGATAATACTGGTACTGAAATATGTCCTATTTTTTACAGGCTCTCTTTGTTAGAAATAGTTTGAGATCTTGTATGCCACATGCTAAGTATTTTCTTTCAGAGTACTAAATGCACTTAACACATACCAAAGCTGTATTATATTTTATGTCCTAGCATTAACATGTTTAACTTTTTCAGCCAGCTTCAATGAACAGAGGTGTTAATCCTTTTCCTTCTCTGTGTTTCAGATGTGCATAGACCCGTCCCTGTCTGTGGCTTTGGGTGATAAGCCACCTCCCCTGTATCTTTGTGAAGAATGCAGCCAAAGAATTGCAGGGTAGGTAAACCAAGAGCTGGGAAATGATAAATACTGTTAGACTCCAGAGTTCAGAGCTCTGGAGTTTGCTTTTTTGCAGTATGAGTAGCATATAATTTATATAGGTAAAGCTGTTGAAATATATGGAGCATACTGCCGCTCACTATGAATAAAGATTACAGATATTTACCCCACATGATCAGCATTTGCACTTACCATAAACAGAGTTTTTAATTTGACATCTCTGAAAGAATAGATACTGTGGGATGCATTGACTATGATAGGGAAACCTCATTAATGTATAAGCTTTTGCTTATGAAACGCTTTTTGTCCTTATCCATTAGTTGTCATTAAAATACAGAGCTTTTGCAACTTTTTTGTAACAGGTATTTCAGATTTGTCTCTAAGATATACTGTGAAGCAGCAGAATCAAAGAAATTGGTCCAGGATTGGCTAGTACTTGGAAGGAATATACCCTGAGATAAAATAACTTCACTTTGTTTTCATTTTTATTTTTTACCTTTAGATTGCTATTTTGGTTTGCATTAGCGTACAAAATCTACTAATACTTACAGTCAGTGCCAGTCATTACTTCAAATGGACAAGGTTATGGGTAGTTCAGAACCTAAAGGAGTGTTTTCCTCCTCAGTTTAAGACAACTTTAAATCATACCAGCTGTGGGAAAAGCAGTTACATCTCATCTTAGGTTTTTAAGTCATCACTGATTTAAAGCTGCAGGAAAAAGTAATTGAATTTGGTAGAAGCATAGCTTCTAAGGACACTCACAGAAAACAGTATTGGTACTTTGTGGTTTTTTCTACGTTCATCTGATATTCTTCACTATCATTTCTTAGCTGTCAGACTTTCAGAGCACAGTCTCTTATAATTTGATAAATTTCGGTCTCAGAAGTAATATTTGAAAGCCTTGAACATGATGACCAACATCAGCAAAGTGATAATTCACACTAAGACAGCACAACAAAGAGATGTAGTGTAAACCAGTCTGCAATTTATAAAACTACATTTGAAAAAAGCAGCTTCAGGATAATGGCACTCCTCCCAGTTTGATTTATCTAAATTTCCTCTGTGCAAAAATAAATCCATATATATAAAGAAAGCTAATTATATGTACAATTTTTACAGGGATCACAGTGAATGGTTGATTGATGTTCTTCTGCCACAAGGTAAGAGGTATTTTAAGGATAGGTACAAACTAGTCATAATTTTACAAAGCTATGCTTCTGATATTTCTCCATACTGTATTACTTGAACTGCTGCATTTTGTTCAGAAGTGTTGGGGTTTTCTTATAATTTTAAAGTAGTTTGTACTTAATGCTGCTTAATGTTCTTGAAATAGTATGAAGAATTGACTAATCCTCTACTGAAATACTATACAACTCTTTATGTGTGAGGAAAGAGAGACAACTGAACATATTTTCAGATCTTGAAGCATTCACAATTGGAGCCAAGTTTTTAAGAAGTATTTATGTCCCAGAGCAGTGTCCAAAAACTGGGGCTAGTTCTTCCAGTAACCCGGGTCTGATTCGAAAGCTCCTAAAGCTGCTGCAAATCTAAATCATGAGACTGCAAAGGTTATCAGAAAAGGACATGAAATATTTTTTGATGATCCAGTCATTGATCCAATCATTGCCCTTTGAGAGAAAACCTGATATTTTATTATCTACTAGAATGCAGACAAAGTGTGTTGACAGACTAATCAGCATATTATCTAAAATAACCCTTCCAGGGGTAGAATGAAGACATTGCCTCTCTCTTTGCTTTGCAAACTCAAAATTCTTAAGTAGATGTCTGCTGTTTGCTGTTTGCTTTTAGCTGAAACGTTATCCAGATTAAGAATGTTTTATTTACTTAAGGGAAGCATTTCTTTTTAATCAGCCACTTAAACTTACTGAATCATATGTTGCCAGGGCAACAGACCAAATAGCTACTGCTTACAGGCTGAATCTGCAAACATTTCACTCTGATATTGTGGGCCACAGACATAGTGACTGCTTCTACATTGTTCATCCATATTCACTACTCTTTTATGCCAAGAGCTTTCACAAGCAGTGTAGGCCCAGCAGAGCCATGTCTCTTACAGCATGCTAGTAGTGTGTACAAGGTGTGCTTTTACAAGTCTGTCTGTGAGGCAGAAGCATAAGCAGAAGGCGAATGGGTTGCAGAGCTCACACTTGATGCACCAAGGCTGTTACTGCATTTCAAAGTAGAAATAGCTGTAGGCCTAAGTGTACAGTGTCCTAACTTATGCAGGCTTAGGGGTTTCAGTAGTACCTGGAAACACAAGTTTAGCCCAGAGACTTCCTTGCAGGATGTCCATTTTCCCATGGCTGCCATAGTAAACCAGAAAGATCGTCATTTTGTGTTCATGTTTTGTATGCCTTCCCCTTACAGCGGAAATTTCTGCTATATGTCAGAAGAAGGTAAGATTCAGCCTTTTGTGTGATGGGGCATGATTTGATGTTGTGTGTCATGTCATTCCATTACGTTTAGTGCGTTCTTCTTTGTACCATTCCAAAATTTCACAATTTATCCATGAATGCATTTATTGGTCGATGGAAATGATTCAGCAGCAGCAGGTTTCTTTTTGTAAAAACTGCTGATGTTGATTGAAGTTGTAGGTTTTAGTTGAAGTGCCAATCAGTAAAGCAATTCAATTATGCGGTTGAGCTCTGTTTGTATTCTCTAACTCTGCTTATGAAGAGAATAGAAAAAGAGATGAATTTTATATCTAAGTGTTTATATATATTCTCATCTCCTTGAAGTCTTGGATTAATCCTAAATTGGACAAAAATCATACTCTAAAATATGTATTTTTAAAAATACATGGACTGAAAATCTTCAGTGCTTGGCTCTAAAGAGATTGCTGACAAAAAGAATCTGCTTGCAGTACATACCAGCTAATGTGTTTTAATAAGACTTTAATAGCAAGGAATACAGTGTATAACATATTCTAGTTCTGAAGAAAGCTTTTCTGTTGGGCTGGATTACCAGGTGGCAGAAATTTCAGGTGCATATTTCAGAGGCTTATACAGTTTCCTATGATAAGGAAACTGTACAAGCCTCTGGAGGACCTTACATAGCATAAACTGTGGCATGGTGGCACCATTTTTTTGCACTCCTAAGGATCTACCTGTTGCTACCTGTAACTTCAAAAGACCTTCTGAAGCATAAGCAGGTGTTAAGAGAACTATTGTAACATTTAGAGACTGCTCCAAGTCAGGAGGTTGAGGTTGATGACTTAAATGTCAGTTTGATGTGTTTCAGAAGAGAAGCAACTGTGACATTTAAGCCCAGGCTCAGCATTTAGTCCCAAGCTTATCTTTCTGGAAGGTCAGTGCTGTTTGGCATCAGGAGTTTGCACACAGTTGTGCTTATACAGAGTGATTTTGGAAATTGCCAACACTTGAGCCAGCTCCCTAGTGCTGACTCTCATCCCCGTTTTTGGTTCCATTCCCTGATACGTGTGGCCTGATAAACTCTTTCTTATTTTCCAGAACTGTAGCTCCCACGTCAGAAGAGCTGTTGTCACGTGCTTCTCGGCGGGCTGCTGTGGCCGGCACGGCAACAGGCCCGTGCGCTACTGCAAAAGGTGCCACTCCAACCACCACAGCAGCGAGGTCGGGGCGGCCGCCGAAACCCACCTGTACCAGACCTCGCCCCCCCCCATCAACACCCGCGAGTGCGGGGCGGAGGAACTCGTGTGCACTGTGGAAGCTGTGATCAGGTAATAGGGCAGCTGGTGAGCCATCAGGATGTAAAGCAGGATCAGGCTTTTGTGTAAACGTTGCCTGCAAATATTGTGCAGGTGGATTTTAGTTTTACTGGGATAATTTGAGAGCAGAGATGCTGAACTTCTGCTGCTTTACCAGAGAATGGATCAGCTACCAGAGTTCTTCTCATGGGAAAGTTAGCCTGGAATCCTAGAATTTGATGTTAGTTTGTTTCAGGGAAGCAATGACATCATATGGCGTAACAGGTAGTTACTCTTGATTAGATACCTGTATCCACTGCAGGAAAGCTGCATTCACTGACCACAAGCTTGTTTTATAGCTTGCTGAAGGAAGCAGAGTTTCATGCTGAGCAGAGGGAGCATGAACTCAATCGAAGGAGACAGATGGGCCTCTCCTCGTCCCATCACTCCCTGGACAACACAGACTTTGATAATAAAGATGATGACAAGCATGACCAACGCCTCCTGAGCCAGTTTGGAATATGGTTCTTGGTAAGAAATTCTTCCTTTCTTCTCTCACTCTTCTTGATTCTGTCTCCTTTACTTTCTGAAGTCTCAGTTTTACCTCTTTTTATTTATTTTCCTCACTTCTTGGCTTTAGTTGGAGACTTGTTCTGATTTGTAATCAAAAACTTGTCCTGTGAAGCTGTCAGACTTGGAGATTTTGTAACTAGTTTGGGTGGAGCTGCTGACTGCCTCTTGAGTCCTCTACGAAGTGTGTAACAGAATTTTTCACTCTGTTTTTTAATTGACTTTCTATTTGCCGTCAACTTCTGTTCATAAGCACCCCCAGCTGAGTGTCATTATTTTAACTTTAAAAGGTAATTGCCTAGAAATCTATTTTTCACCTTCTGGCTTTCAACATCACTTTCTGGAAGCAGAGCTATCTCTCTTACCTCTGAAAAGGCTGGAGGATTCTTAGTGGGATGCTGTTGTGTCCTGCAGTCAGCTTGATCAAGCTGTGTCAGTCAGTGCACTCCATTCACCTACAGAATGAAGCCCTGCTGGTTCTACCCCTCACAGTAGCTACCAGACATTATTCCAAAACAGAACTGCTGCTGGCTGTTTCGTGAGCAGGCCAGGCTGCAGCCTAATAGATCCTCAGAAACTGCATTCTGCAATTCTACTTTAAGGAGAATTCTCCTTCTCAGGTTCTTTCCAATTCACTTTTCTTCTCAGGCTCTCTCCTCAGTCAGCCAGTGACAGGTGGGCAAATAGCAGGACCCCTCATCCATTATCTAAACAGAGACAGGATCTCTGGGTGGCAGGGTGGTAGGTGTGGAATTCCATAGTACCAACAAAGCTGCTCTGCAGGTTCAAGGGATTACACGAATAAACTTTATATTATGCTGACATCTTGTGGGTTTTGTTGTTTAATGTTAACCTATTACTTTAAATTTTTTTTATTGTGCCACATGCATCTATTCTGTTTCAAATAATGTTTTATGAAGACTGAAGGTCTTCATTTCCAGAAGTAGAATTGAAGTGTGAACAGAACAGGTTATGTTTCACTGTACATGCCTCATCCCTGACATTCAAAGTGTACCTTTCTGCGGTGGGGAGGAAGAACTCACAGTCTCCATTCTATTCTTGTAGAATCTCTTGATCTCTCTGTAATACATACTGGCAGAGATGACCACACGGGTTGTGAGAAATCTTGAGTTGCTGTTTTCTTCCATAAAATGACTATCTTTCATGCAGAAACTGGTAGGCATCAAGAGTTCCTATTAGAAAGGCTGCCAGCTGATACTGCCTTTGAGTTAATGCTCAACTGAGACCAGCACAAAGAAGCAAACACCTTAACTTCAACCTGCAGTGAAGTAGAAGACTGTACTTTGAGTTGGCAAGAGGATTGATAGCTGATATCTCAGGAAAAATCATGGAGGAAAAACATTTGTAAGATGGGTTCTGGTCTTCTCTGGGAAGGAGTGCTGTCATTTCTTTCTCCAGATAAGACATGAGTATTTCTCCTTTGCTCACTTGCTGCAAGGTAGTGGTCACCAGTTTCAGGTTGCCAAGTGCTGAGAGTACAGCTTTCACTAGGAAATGACAATGAATAGCTGATAGGTGGTTAAAGGAGCTTCTGAGTTCTCTTGTCATCCATTCTTTGCACTCAGTGCAGCAACTTGACTTGAAACTTTGTCTCCTGTCCCCAAAGGATACCAAGAGCTCAAACAGCAAGTAATTAAGGGCTTAGCAGTGTGCTCATCTGTGAACTGGGGGAGAAGCTTGGTCTCAGATTTGTGACAGCTTTACAGTCCAGGTATCATTTTAGAAAGAGGGTTTGGAGAAGGGGAGAAGAATGTTAATTATTATGTGAGAATTTCTGAGGACTTAAAACTTATATTCACACCCCAAATGAGAACAAAAATTCAAGATCGGAATCTTTTTACAAAGTAAAGATCACTTATTACTTTTAGTAGGCATCTTCTTTCAGAATTTTTGAAGTTCTTGATTTGACTTGTCTTTTTATCTTGTACGTTTTATATATAGTGTGTATGTATATCAAATATTTTACTAGGTATTACAGTACCTTCTGAAATTAGAAGTAATTTTAAAGTTTAAACCAAAAAGTTCGTCAGAGCACTCTATACTGATTTTTTTTCATTACTGAAAGCAAACAAAAAAATTTGGTGCCTGTTTTTCTTTCCCTTTTATTGTTATTTTCTGATTAGGAAATGTTATTGTCAATTGTCGTGTACCAACCTCTGCTTAAAACTAATCATCTCATTTGTCTCCTCTGTAGTTTGTATCCTCATAACTCTGAGAATATGCAAAATATAGTAGACAAAAAATTTCTCACCTTTAATTCTAGAAATGAAAATTGTTTTGTGTTTCTCTCTTCCAGGTGAGCCTTTGCACTCCCAGTGAGAATACACCCACAGAGAGTTTAGCGAGGCTGGTTAGCATGGTGTTCCAGTGGTTTCACTCTACAGCTTACATGATGGATGATGAAGTTGGTAGCCTGGTTGAAAAGCTCAAGCCCCAGTTTGTTACTAAGTGGTTGAAGACTGTTTGTGATGTCCGGTTTGATGTCATGGTTATGTGCCTCCTTCCTAAGCCAATGGAGTTTGCCAGGGTAAGAATGATTTATTTGAAGGCTCCCTTATTTGTCACAGAGATTAAGGTCTTGAGTAAAAACACCTTTTCTTTCCTAGCTCTGACAAGACAAAGAGCTCTCAGTGGTAGAGGGAACAGTGGAATTTGGGAATTTTTTGTCTTCATAGCATTTTTAGTTTTACTGTGTTAGAAAGTGGGCATTATTTACACTAATGTGAAGACAGTTTGAAAGAATGTTTTAGGTATTTAAAGATACTGCACATTTTTGATAGCTGCACATTTTCATTATGCTGCTGAAGCACCCAAACTCGTCTTTGCTAAAAGGTTCATTTGCCTACTCCCAGATATAAGCCTGTCCTTTAGTGATGTTTCTTTGCTCTTTGCCTACTTCATCTCTGCTGGTGTGAATTAAGGTTTATGAAATCACACAGTTGTAACTGAAGGGGACTCTGGGAATACCGATGCCCAGTTTGAGTGACTCAGTTAAGAGACCAGTCTGACATGGTTTTGCCTTGTTGCTGATGGAGAGAAAGAGACTTACCTGGAAGGTTGTCCAGGGTGTCTAAGTGCAACCACTGGTGCAGCCCCTTCCAGAAAGAGTCATTCTTTCTGTCTGTTAGTTATGAAGCAGAACTCACCACTTAATCATGCTTTTGTAAGACATTCTTTTTCTGAGCCTCTCATGTAAAATGTCCAGAGGACATGTTGGGCTTGTTTCCTAAAATGAAGTGACTAGACTTGGAAGGGCCATAAAGACTTCATGTGATGTATTACATCATCAGGCATGAACTGTGCATCTGTGGATTTTTCATGACCTAATGTATGGGCTTTGCTGTACATGTGCACACCAGCACGAATGTGTGTTTTACTCTGAACCATTGCTGTAAGATACACTTGGCTGTGGGAGGATTGAAGGTCAGCTGAGGCACTTTGAGAGGTGGATGGATGCTCTGAATGTTAGATACTTAAAAAAGAGACCATGGCTTTGAGGTTAAGGGGTAAAGGAAGCATTGAACCTCATGCTATAATCTCTTACAGATTTTTTTCCTGGATCCAGCCCCTCTTTTGAGTTCTGCTACTCCCAACTGCAATATTTAAGACTAGACCAAAAACTTGCCAAATTTGCAAGGCTTCACTAGAACATGAAGACAAATAGCCATGAAATTAGCTGTGATGAATGAAGGAAAAATACTTTGTTGGCTGAGATTACCAGTAATTGCTGCCAAAACAGCAGGCATCTCTAGAGCTATTAGTCAGGAACAGCGGAGGTGAGCCGAGGTCAGTTAGAATAATTAATCTCTGTATGCCAATTACTTATGTACTTAAAAGCATATTTTTTTGCTTCTATCACTTAGGACCTTTCTTCAAAAAACCCTAAACAAACACCCATGAAAGAACACCTTGTACAGACCAAGTTTTTCAAACTAAAGACCCAGCATGGTAACAAGTTGCCCAGAGCAAAAAGTTGATGGTGCAAGTTTGCCCATATAAATCTGTGCCTTTTTGAGAACTGTAAATAATAATACACTGATTTGTGGCCTGGAAGTGAGCAAACTTCATTTAAGTCTTGGACAATGCTTTTATGTACTGTGAGTCAAATGAAAGAGGAAAAAACAGTGCAGCTTCATGGCTGAATTCTAAATTCTGCCTTGAAGGTATTAATGATCACCCCCTAAAATTTCCTGGCTGCAAGACACTAAGCAAATTTGTGATGCTGAGCAAGTTACAGGGACTAGAAATGTTGTTCATCAGTATAATCCTTGGAAATACTATTCCATAGGTTGGTGGATACTGGGACAAATCATGTAGTGCTGTAACCCAATTAAAAGAAGGGCTGAATCGAATCCTTTGCCTGATTCCATACAATGTGATAAACCAGTCAGTGTGGGAATGTATCATGCCAGAATGGTTGGAAGCTATAAGGACGGAAGTGCCTGATAACCAACTTAAAGAGTTCCGAGAAGTGCTGAGGTATGTAGGCATATGGTGGAATCACTCTGGTTTTGCATATGTTTGTTGAGGGTTTTAGCATGGTAAGATGGTGACAACAAATAAAAATGCCTATGTGTGCAATAGGCAGTAGTGAGTGAATGCTTCAGATTTGTTTTTATAAGTTATATTTAGACTGAAGGATTTAAGCTTTGGGAAAGTTTTCTTTTATTGCTCCTGATATCTTTGTATCAAGAGCCAACTACATGGATGCTTCTTTGGTGTGAGCAAGGCACATTTTTAGTGGCTTCCTGTAGCATGTTGAAGGACCATCTTTCTCCTCCTGCCCAGTTGATGAGAAATGGTGGGGAGGTGGGGATTAGTAGAGCTGGTATTGATGTATTTGTTTAGCTAATATCTTCCCCTATTGAGCAAAGGAAACACTAGAATAAGAATGGTGGCAGAATCATAATTTTTGTCTAGTGTATGACTTTGTCAGTAAAACTTCACATTGCCTTTTAACAGATGACAGGGCTCTGAAACTGACTGTAAGTTCATATTTGTAGGTATTGCTGTAAACTTTTTTAGTGCAAACATGGAAAAATGGACTAGTGAGATGAGTAATATTCTGATTTTTGCATTGGATGTTGGAAAAGATATTGCTATCAAATGAAACTGGACATACGTCATGTCAATTCTTAAAGTGCATCACCAAATTTAGACATGACCTTATATAGTCAGGACAGGTGGTATCAGCAGCCTAGCTCAGCTCCCGTGGAGGGTGAGGCTGCAAGTAAGATTAGATTTCTACCAGTTTTCTGTTCTGTCTCACACAGTGTATGCCATGCTGACTCAGTGATGCTACATTTTTGTTCTATTTTTCAGCAAAATGTTTGACACTGAGCTTTGTCCTCTCCCTTTCTCCTTGGAGGAGATGTTTGGCTTTATTAGCTGTCGATTCACAGGGTATCCATCTTCTGTGCAAGAGCAGGCTTTGCTCTGGCTGCATGTAAGTGTCCTTGCTTGACAAGTCATGCTGAAACAGCTGATAATTTTGAAAAAGAAGCTGCTTTTCCGGAGTTGATGCACTCCTTCTGCCCTTTGCTCCAGTGTAAGGGTGGTTGGTAGACAGACCCTGAGTGTAGCTAACCCCTCATGAGCAATAACGTAGTTGACAAGGTGAGGATCAGTCCAAGGTTGCACTCAGTAATCTTGGGGATCTTTTCCAACCTAAATGATTTTGTGATTCTTTAATAAAATGGAAGCCTGGGAGTTTCTCTTACCTTGTCAGTTGAGTCTTTAGGGCCATTCAGTTGGCTGACTTTCTTACAGCACTACTTTTTAGTCTCCACAGAAATTGCTCTGTAGATTCCAAAATTAATTCAAGACTCCACAAACAGCTGTAATTGTTCCTGCACAGGAAGAGCTGGATTAGACTAGCTCTGTACTCACCAAGCTTTCTGCTGCGCTGGCCCTTTTGAGCTATATTTGCCCACAAAACTGGCATTCACCCAGTGTTCATATCAAAAGCTACAGGGATAATCATGTCACCTGAGGACAATGAATTCAAAAAGGGTATAAAATTTTCCACAGCACCTCAGAATAATACCTGTACTTTTCATTATTGCTTTTTCTTCTGCTGAGGGTTATTTTAATTAAGGTCTCTGCAAAGACCACGTTACCTGACTGTAATTTCAATTTTCAGGTATACAGAGTTTTCAAGTAAAGCATGATTTTTTTTAGATTTTTCTTGAATTAATAACACTTAATGACAAGTAAAAATGAGCTTATATATATCTGAGTGTTGGTGGCATAATAGATGGTGAATATTCTCTAAGTGATGTGCAATTAACAATCCTGTCACTATGTTGACACCTGTAGGCTACCATTCTGACCAGATTCTTAGAATAAAAAAGGAATTAAATTTTAAGTAATAATAAATAGTTATTCATTCAAGTATTGGTAATACTTCTACTTTAAAGAAATATTTTTGTGGAATAACCTCACATCCCTATGTGTTTGTGCATAAAACTGATCTCAAGGTGCACCAAGTGGATGCCAACAAATATTTTGAAAGTACCTGTTTTATTTTGCCCTGATTCTAATGGAAATCTAATCTTGCACCTCACCTCATTGAATCCCAAAATTAAATTCACAGAACTTGCTGAACTGAGGATCATGTTATAAAAATGCATATAAAGTAGCTGGTGTTTGTGAACCAACTTGAAACTCATGCTTTCTTATTTATTGTCTTTCCCCAGGTGTTGTCTGAACTAGACATTGTTGTTCCTCTTCAGTTACTAATCAGCATGTTTTCTGATGGAGTCAATTCTGTAAAAGAATTAGCAAATCAGAGAAAATCAAGAGTCAGTGAACTGGCGGGAAATCTTGCAGCTCGGAGGGTAACTGTTACTTATCCTTATGCTTATTTTTTTCCTTATAACAGTCTTCCTAATAGAGTCCATGTGAAGAATTAGAAATCATCCTTCAATATGGCAGTATTTGAAGGGAAACACTGTAAATTTTGAAAATGAGAGAAAATTGGCATGACTTCAGTTAATATTACTCTGTCAGATAAAAGTGTAACGATAATACAGGTAGGAACTTTGTATCTTTTCCAACCTGTTTTATTCTTTGCACCTTTTATTAATAACCATCAGCAACAAGTTGTTATGGACAACTGGTCATCCAGAATGACCTTTTGTATTCTGGTATGAATTTTGTGGGCCTGGGTAAGTTTTGAAAGGGTGAGAGAGCAGAATTTATTTCTGGTTCCCTGCATTTTTTGTCCCACACGCAAGAGATGCAGAATATGATCTAAAGTTGTCTGTCAAAGGCTTATGGTCTGGAAGAGGACATGTACAAATCTGTAGGCACTACACATACTTGGTCTGATGTGACTTAAGTTCCCAGTAGTTTGGATGAAGTGCTTCAAGGACACCAGAACAAGGTTGCTTAAAAGCCCTGATTCTTTAGATTTAAGGAACTACAGCATCTAGGCAGTTGATGATTCCTTACACGTGGTCTGCCAGTCTTCTGATGCAGCTCTGCAGAGAGCACTGCCACATCTAGCCCATGATCACTTCTAAACTAAGCAGAAAAAATAGACAAACTTAATGTCTGGTCTTTCAGACCATAGCTGGCCTGAAAACAGACCTCATATGTCATCTGAGTGTGTATCTCCCTGGAATACCTAGAGGTTCTCAGGGTATTTTAGATGGCTTGCTTTGGTGTGGGCATAAATCAGTGCAGACATACACAGCTATTGCCATTTTGTCTAGTTCGTTTCCAGCTACCTGTATCCTTGGTACAGCCTCAGTTAACAAAGTTCTCTTGAGATAGGCTCCTTTATTAGCCTCCTGCTATTAAAGTCAGTGTCCATGGATTGGTTACAATTATCATTGTAACCTGGTGGCTGCTTTACTGCCTGCACCAATTTTCAGTTTGGTTTGTGATGTTGAAATTCTCCTTAGTAGGAATAACATAATGGATGTCGGCCACTTAGTTTGAGAGAATGTACACATCTGGGCAGAATATTGTTCCTGTACTTCTATTGTATCTTATCATTCAGTGGCATTAAGGGATGTGTGTATTTTGCAAAAAAAGCTGCAGAAGGGAATGGCAAGGCTGTCAGAGTTCTTGCTATTTTTGGCATTTTCGTATAGAATGAGATTGCTTAAATGTCTAACAGTTACTTGTACATGTTGATTTTTTAATGTTTTCAGGTAAGCGTTGCTTCTGATCCTGGGCGCAGAGTTCAGCACAACATGCTGAGTCCTTTCCCAAGTCCCTTCCAGAGCCCATTTCGGAGTCCAATACGTAGTCCTTTTCACAGCCCTTTCAAGAATTTTGGACACCCTAGTGGAAAAACTATTGACTTTGAGTGTGAAGATGAAGAAATGAATCTTAATTGCTTCATTCTGATGTTTGATCTAATTCTGAAGCAGGTACTTGCGGAAGAAAAACATCCATGTGGAAGGAACACTGAGGTTCTGTAGTCACTTTTGGCTCTCCTGTATTGATTCTCTTTCTGCTAAGGGCCTGGCATTGATTCTTTTGATCCTGCATTCGTGCTCTTTTTGCTAAGGACCCAGCATGAAGTGTAAGGCACTTAAATCCCAGTACAGCTGTCATCTGTCTTTATCTCTGTAGAAATTATAGGTTCATGTTCAATGAAGTTATATACCTCCACATTCAGGTTAGATACTAACCTCACACTAGTGGAAGCAACTTTTCCTTGGAGATTTGTTTATTTTTACAGACTAGAGGCAGAGACTTTTTGATAAGCTTAGGTTAGATACATAATTTTTGGATAGCTGCGTTTGTACATTGTGAATCCAAGGATAAGTGTTTGGGATAACAGTCTCCGGGTAAAATGGATTCTGTGCTTGAAATTGCCTGTTTACTCTAGCTGTTTGAGCTTGGGTGTCAAAGCCATTGACAAGTTAAAATTCTGAGTTACAGTTTATCTTCTTTCCAGTACTGTAAT
Organism: Platysteira castanea; assembly: GCA_013397175.1. NCBI lineage: Eukaryota > Metazoa > Chordata > Aves > Passeriformes > Platysteira > Platysteira castanea. The sequence goes on along the minus strand of VYXC01005528.1, from coordinate 1,340,785 downwards.
ATAAAAGTGGTAGAAATGTAGGAAGAGGCAGAAAGTTAGTGCTCTGCCTTTTAAATAAATAATAAATCCTTACTCTTTTCACTTTCTTTCAGATGGAACTCCAGGATGATGGCGTCACTTTGGGCTTAGAGAACAGCATCTCAAAAGATATAATATCCATCATAAACAATGTGTTCCAGGCACCCTGGGGTGGTTCTCACACCTGTCAAAAAGATGAAAAAGCAGTTGAATGTGGTCTATGCCAGTCCAGCATTCTTTGTTACCAGCTGGGTTTTGAGCTGCTGGAACAGCTTGCTCCGAAGGAAGAAATCAGGCTTGTGGTAAGCAGAGCAGGGAAGGGTCTGTATTATTGGTATGCTAAAACTCCTTCACTATTCTCATTCCATTGTGCTCAAGGGAGCAAAGCTGCACTGACTTTTGGCATGAAGGATTTAGGAGGTTAAAGCAAAATGCCATTGAACTGTAAAATTTCCAAAGTTTGAATTAATTCAAAGAACCCAGGGAAGATGGCAATATTCATCCACTAAGAATTCTTCCCCCATGAACACTGAAGTGCTATTTTATGTTGCAAGTGCATCACTCCAATCATACTGTGTATCAAATAAAATGTGAAATGTTAATACTTACCCTTTGTTAAAAGCAAAGACTGCTTTGAAATGATTAATGATTTTGAATGAATCAGTTGTCAAGTGAGGAAGTCTTAGTTGGAGCTCGACCATTTGAAATGCTGAGCACTGTGGGAAAACTGAATGTACTTCAGGCTGAGTATCCAACTTTATCAGATACAGATACCTACTCTTCAGTTGCTAGTCATCATTAAAGCCCTCTGTAGCTTTGCAGAAGAATTGGCGCATTTCCTGTGGTGATGGTGGTGTGATGAATTTATTTTAAGCTGTATGTCTATTATACGTAACTGTTCCGTCTCATAGTTGAGAGGAAGGCATCATTCCATTTATTCTGATGCTCATTTGCTGTGGCATGTTAGTAGCAGATTTTTATTAGTTTTTTTCTTCAGTGGAGGGAATAGTGATGCCTTTTTATGTGTCAAATTTTCAGAATTTCATTTGATATGTATGCTAGAAGTAGGTATTTTTCCATGTGATATTCAATAACTTGTGCTAGAAAAATCATCTCATGCTCCTCCAGTACAGATCTCATCTCAACTGAAAATTAGTGAGTGGTGCAGTCTTTTGGATGCTGGGGCACTTCCAGAATTCACACTGCAATTTACAACATGAATGTCTCAATGAGAACCTTTAATGCTGAGCTCCTGGCCACAGGCAGAAGTAATTCCAGCCTGGAGTTAACATTTTTCAGTGAAAAAGTGGTTGAGATAGGTCCAGCCCCTAAGCCGCTAACTCTACAGTAGTGCAGGAAACACCCTGCTCCTGTCTGTTACTCCTTTTAGGCAAGGATAACAAACTTGGTGAAGTATTGGCCCATTGACTGAGTCCGCCTCATCTTCAACATGGATGTACAGTTTCTGTTAAATCCATGTCTGAAACACACTCTTTTTGTCAGTATGCATTTGCTGATGCAAAATATTAGATATGCAGGTGATTTGAGTGCACAAATGTACATGGACCTAAACAAAGTCTGCCTTGTTTGTGCTCAGTTTGTCACACCAAATGTAACTTAGACAGCTATGGCCTCATGTATGTAGCGAACATCAAGAAATGAATTTAACTTATTATGTTCTTAAAGGAGCCCACAGATAACCTCGAAGATAGTCTTCTGTATACTAGACCTGAGTTTATTATAGGAACTGAAGGAGAAGAGGAAGACAAATCAGCACCAAAGCATGGAGAAAACCCAGGAAATCACACAGAGACCACAGAAAATGCTGGTAGGTAGAGGCTGAAAAGGTTATTTCAGTAAGGCTTTAAAAGAAGTGCTTATACTCAAATACAACACAAGTTTCTGGAGCAGTTTTTCAAGTCCAACAGTGCACAGTCACTTTTTTTATCATGCATTTAATTCTTTCAACATATTAATTAAATAGGCTGTAAATAAGTTGATAGCAAGTTTGACTGCATCCCAAAAGAGTGTTAAAAGAAATCTTGGCTTTTTGAACATGTTAAGTAGCAAAAACATTGCATGCCAAATTCCATGCTGTGCTAATTTTACTGACATCACAGTTAATGTGCCTAGAATTAATTTATCTCTCATCACCGTAACATTCTTTAGTTTCATTTTGAATCCACAGATAAAAGGATTTTAATATTGTCTTTAACTTACATTTTTAACAGCGATAAAGAATGATACAGAAAGGAAGTTTTGTTATCAGCAACTTCCAGTTACCTTGAAGCTCATATACACTATTTTGCAGGTAACATTGATTACTTGTTAGTTTAGTTTGTATTGTTGGTGAAGTGGTGTCATTGTGCTGAGAGAAGAACATCTGTTTACACAGGAAATGTCAAGGTTTGAAGAACCAGACATTCTTTTTAACATGCTGAATTGTCTGAAGATCCTGTGTCTTCATGGGGAATGCCTGTATATAGCAAGAAAAGACCATCCACAATTTCTTGCCTATATTCAAGATCACATGCTGATTGCAAGGTGAGTTTTTATTGCTCATTTTGTATTCACACTTCATTGATTCTCCAGGTATATGTTTGTTGTTAGTGTCAAAGAATTTGCAAGTTTACTATGGAAAATTAACAAGAGTGGTAGGGATGTGTGGAAAGATCAAGAAACCTGTATAAGAGTTCATTGCACAGGCTAATTAAGATGTAAATGAAACCAAGATTCCCTGCATTTCCCATCATGGCTAGTCCATCAAGAACCACCTGTTCTGCAATGAGTCTGAGTTTCTCATAATCAATAATACCATGACTTGAGACTGACGTATCTTCCTGGACTCTACAAAATAAAATAAAGAATGTTGTGGAGGCAGGCACACAGTTTATAGGGTCTTAGCATTAAAGCTGAGAGAACAATAATATTTCACTTTATTTTTATGAGGGAAAGGAAGTTTGTTCCCTTAGAATCAGAGTGAATTTGATGGAAACCTAAAGCATGAACGATTCTCTTTGGAGTAAGGGACTTCTGCAGAAAATTAGCTGAATAAACATCAGCATATGATCTTCTGAAATGGAGTGTATTTGTCAGCACTTAACAGCTTATCTGTATCAATTTCACTAAAGGTCTCTGAAGGCTTGTGGTTTTAGCAGCCTAGAGAATCTGTCCTAAATCTAAATACCAGCAAATTATGAATATCCAACTTCTTATTTACTTGTAGATGCGCATGATTTGGTGCCAGTTCACGTGGCTTATGTGATGCAGCTGGTCATGCTGAAACTCCTAATTCATAGCATAGATTGCGTTCCATGGCAGTTGTCTTGAATTAGGCAAACTCTTAAAAAATCTGAAGTATTTCAAAGTGAGGAATATTTGAACCTGGATTTTCAAGAAAAAGGCACTGTAGTTGAAGATTTGCAAGTAGTTCTGTTTTCCTACTCTGTTTTTACTACAATCCACTCCTTAGTATTCATATGAATGCCCAGGATGGCTCATAAATATTTTCATGAGAAGTTCTTTACATTTAGAAGAAAGGATATGAAGGGAGTGTCTTTATAAGCAGGCTTGCTCTCTTTTGTCTTGCCAGCTTATGGGGAGTTGTGAAGTCTGAGTTCTCTCAGCTTTCTTCCCTGGCAGTCCCACTTCTTCTTCATGCACTTTCGCTTCCCCATGGAGCTGACATTTTCTGGACAATTATAAACAGCAATTTCAACAGTAAAGACTGGAAGATGAGATTTGAAGCAGGTGGGCCTGAGAAATGTACTATTTTCTCTTTGTTTCTTCTCTGAAGAAGTAGAGCTTTCTCTGCTGTAACTGAGGAGACCTGTAATAGATGATGATCTTTTTGCTGCTTTGGAGAGTTTTGGAGATAGTTTAGTGTGAAATTATGGCACAACAGTGCAGTAAAATACAGGAGAAGATGAGACATTTTGAATAATAAAAATCAAAATTACAACTCTTTCCAGCTATTTTTTGTTGTTACTTTCTCAGCTGTGCATATTTCTAGGAAATGTATATTAATCAGTACATAAACCATTGCCTAAATGACTATGCCTCTTTTCTTGTCTGGGTGCATGACTGCTACAGTGGAGAAAGTGGCTGTGTTGTGCAGATTTTTGGATATTCACTCTGTGACAAAAAACCACCTACTGAAGTACTCTTTGGCTCATGCATTCTGCTGTTTCCTGACTGCTGTGGAAGATGTCAACCCAGCAGTGGCTACAAGAGCTGGGCTATTACTTGACACCATAAAGAGGCCAGCTTTACAGGTGGGTGCGTTACACGGGAAGAAATGCGTTCCAATGGGACATGGGCTTTTCACCTGGCGTTCAGATGAACAGCATCACAGTCACTGCTAATACCTCTGCAGGCAACCATTATTGGTCTTGGTGCTTGACATATGCACAGAATAGCCAAGGGGAATGATGCTGCCCTACCACCAGCTTGGAATCATGGAACCGTTTACACTGGAAATAATAATTTTTAAGATCAAGTCCAACCGTAAATATTTTGATGACTGCAGAGGATTTGTGTTGTGTTTGAACTGCTGTTGTAGAAAACTGTGAATTTTTTTTATTTGAAAATAATTTTATATTCTTCATTTAAAAATAATATATTTCTAAGTCTTATGACACCCTGCTGAGCTCATGGTGAGAAAATAAATTTGAGCAAAACCAAACATGGTCTTGATCTTTACAGGATTTACTTAGACATGTAACTTCAAGCATGTGAGAGAGCCTGCCAGTCAGGAGTCACATGATTAAGTCTAAACAGATATGAAGGCAAGAAAAGCAAGATAAAAAAAGTAAACCTCATAGGAAAATTCAGTTCTAGTTCTCTGGAGAACATAAGGAGTATGTATTTTAAAGAGTTCAGGGCTACTGCCTACAAAAAGCTGTTAATATTTGCTAGTTTAATTCCATTTGGTATCTTTTCAAAATAGTTTCCAGAGAACTTGAGTTCAATGACACTCTTACTGAACTTAGGTTCAACGAGACCAGTATACTGCACTTTCATATTTAATGTGTGGGCTTTCTTCTCAAACTTAAGTCTTGACACTACAGACAAAATTCTAGTGCAAATAATGTACAGAAGAATTTTGAGGCAAAGTGCCTCTGATAGACTTCACAGTGTAAACTTTCTTCCTCTGTTTAGGCTTGGTGATTAATTCTTTTTGTAATTAAGGGCTTGATTCAGTTACTGAAATATAAGGTTTTTCTCGGACAGGGAGTGTGAGCAAAGTACTTTGATATTGTGTACCAAATATGCAGTAGGACAGAACTTTGCCAGTACCTTTGTATTACTCAAAATCTTAGAAAATTCTACATTCAAAATACGATGCTTATTTATCTCTTTACTTACCTTACTTACCCACTGGTATCAGTAGCATTAGTTCTGATTTAAAGGACTTGGTAGAAAAAAGGAGCTAAACCTTGATCCTGTACCAATTGACAGGAAAAATTATGAGCTTTGACCTCCCTTTGCTTTAAAAAAATCCCTAAAAGATTTCATATGTCAGTTATGTGTTGTGTTTTTTGTTTCCCTTTATAGGGTCTCTGCCTCTGCCTTGATTTCCAGTTTGACACGGTTGTCAAGGATAGGCCCACAATTCTTAGTAAGCTTTTGCTACTTCATTTTCTAAAAGCAGATATCCCAGCTTTGAGCTGGGAGTTCTTTGTGAATCGCTTTGAGACCCTGTCTTTGGAGGCACAGCTTCATCTGGACTGCAACAAAGAATTCCCTTTCCCAACAAGTAAGCAGAATTGAGATCAATCTGATCACTTTTTGTCAGCTTCTGGAATTTTAGCTGCCTGCAACAGTCTCAGAGAGTTGCAGGTCTCACATGTATCAATTCTCTGAAATTAACTAATCTTTCAAGCCAAAATAAAATAAATTGAAGTGAGCATTTTTTACTTTCTGAGTATGGATTATGCGGTATTCTGTTGCACCTTTGGGTGTCGTGTTTTGCTCTCATTAGATGTGATTGCCAGCCTTGGTTGAATTGTGATCTGATTCTATGGTCACCTGCAATCCACATTAACCCACTTGTTCTACTGTAGGTATTCTAATGCTGTCATGTTTTCTATTCTCCAAGTCCCAGATCATGCCCAACCCTGTCCTTTGGTGGTCTGTACAAAGTCAGCCCTGGGAGCTGTTTGACCCTCAAAAAAGCCCGAATGTATGGGGCACTGCATTAGAGATACATGGACTCCTAGAGCCAGTGCTCAGTTAACTATTACTGCAGTGACAAAAGTTTTTAAATGTTTGTCCTGTTCATACTTGGTTTCTTGATGAGAAACCAAATCTCCTTTCTTTCACTAGGGAGAGACTAAAAGTTAATTAATGCATAATTTTTTTAGAATGCTAAATAATTGAAAACTTCCTAACCCAAGGGGTGGCCCATGAGTCAGATCTATTTCCATCTGATTTTCCTGAAGGAGATGGGAACAGCTGTTTGAACAATGTGTGTTCCCTCAGCAGCCTAATGCTTCCTTCTACTTTTGCGTGGAGCCCAGTGCCTAAAAAAGCCCAGGTGCTGCTACTGCTGCACAGGAGAGGGGTAGAACTGCAAAGGTATTTTCTTCCCCATATGTGAGTAGCTTGACCCAATACTGGGAACTGCTGCTGTGGCCTGAGGACGGAATCTTGGCACTAGTTTCTAACACCTCTGGCTGCAAATGTAGGGCAATATCTTTAAATAGGAATATTTCAGAGTGATTTAAAATAAGCATAAGATAATTTTCAGATTTCTTTTTAACCTTTCTCTTTGCCATTTCAAAGATACGAGTGATGCAGAAGATGGGCTCACTAACTTCAGTTACTCAGGATTTAAAAGGGTTAAAAGGGTTTCAGTGCACTATAGATGTGAGTATGGAAAAGTATTGGGGATCCCATTAAGACATGCAGTGATGCTGCCTGTAACACCACTATAACTCTATAATCAACACTCACAGGTTTTTGAGTTCAAATTCAGAATGGTAGGTGTAGGCAGAAGAGGAGGTTCTTGAGGCAAAACTAGAGGCCCTAGTTGGGTATGAGCGCACTAAATGTGATCCATACTTGTGAGAGTTCTGCCCTTTTAAATGGGATGCACCTCGTATTCTTTTAGCCTGAAATTCAGATCTTGATTTCAAGAATCTGTTTTTGTCAAGTAACAGCATAATTTTTTAACATATTTATGCCTTTTGGGGTTTTATGTATTTCAGAATGAGAGCATGCAAATGAGTACCTTGCAGATGGACCCCTTGAGCCCATATGAAACTTTCTTGGCTTGAGTGGGACCTGGGGCCCAGTTGCATTTGGTACTTGGCAGCAGTAGGGCCTCCCCGTGCTGTGGAATGAATCCTAACTTGGTCCCTTGCATTTGCAAAGCGATCACTGCTGTCCGGACAAATGTGGCCAACCTCAGTGATGCGGCAATGTGGAAGATCAAGAGGGCTCGTTTCGCACGCAACCGCCAGAAGAGCGTGCGCTCCCTGAGGGACAGCGTGAAGGGCCCCGCTGAGTCCAAGAGAGCGCTCTCCCTTCCAGAAACCTTAACCACCAAAATTCGTTGAGTATCTATTTATGTTTTTGTGACACACCTGTATCTTCTCCCCTAGGATCATAGCCTGTTGATGGGTACACAGTGGAATTGTCAATATTTATCCAAATGGGATGGCAAATTTAGTTTTCTGACTGCTTTGGGCATTACTCAGATAATGACAAGTTAGTGACTTTGACAAAGAACATAGACATTGTGTCTAGATGTGTCTGTTTAAAATGCCAGAATAAAATGCTCCAAGACTAGTTTGTCTTTTCTAGATCTTAATTTTTATTTGCAGCTAGTATGCAGTAGTTTTGTCTTAAATAGATAGAGTGTTTACAGAAAAGTTCCTCTATTACTGATTTATTTATTAATTATAATTATTAATCAGTGCATACAGCATATGCTAGACATCCTAAAAACAGCTGTTAATGTCTCAAATGAGTTTTTGAATATATTCAGAATTCTGTTGCTAAGCAAACAGTGTCCATGCAACACATCCTTCCTGCTGTCTTCTCTAAGAGGACCTAGGTGCTGGAAAACCATAGGATTGTGTGGAGTGCCATGCAGGCACCTTTCCAAGCAAAAATAACACTTGGCCGTTCTCATTTAGGGAATTTTGCAAACACAGATTAGTCCTTATATTCAAATTGGACCTCTCATATGGCTCCTACCCATACAATAGGAACTGAAAAAACTTTCGAACCTGGGTGCTAGTGAACTATTAACTTAAGAGGTAATTTTCTTTCCAACACTGCAATATATATTCTTTCCAACACCCCTCTGCCCCCCCCAATATTTTGGGATTCTTAGGTAATCCTTCATGACCAATTACTGATGCTGTACAGGGACTCCTGTGTGATGACTCTTGTACCAGCAAAATTAAATGACGGAGAAAATTAGAGTAATAGAACATGGTGTACAAAATCTGTAGGGCACACAAGTGACATGTTCCAAGCAGTTACACTTACTGCCTGACAGCAGTGCATGAGTAAATGAACGTAATTGTGCTAACACTGAATATATGCTAAGTGTAAGATGTCAGTGCTGCCTTATTAAACAGAGTTGCTCTTGTTTTCTTTTAAAGCTGTGAGCTTGACCAGACATGAGCAGTCTGCACCAGCACTTGGAGGAACACCAGAGCAAACACCAGGTGGGTTTGACAAGGGAGGTGTGTTTTGATGGAACAGGAAAAGAAAGGCTCTAACTCTGACTTTCTTGCTGAATTGTGAGATAAACTTACACAAGATGGAAGTTATCTAAATGGCAGAGTGAATGACATCCCAGCGTGGTTCCAAAAAGTGTAAATTGAAGCTTTGCTCTCAATCTGTACTGAAAGCTGCCTCCAGTTGTAAATAAAGCTTTGGAGTTTGGAGGAGGTTATTCAGAGTCAGTCAGCTATGCCAGCAGTGCCTCACCCTCCTGTGTTTCATTGCCCACAAGTAAATATTTGCTAGACTGGCCCCATGGGTCACCTGTTTTGAGCCTGATCTTTGTCCTTCAGGTTTTAAAGACTGCAGACACAATACTTTTGCCTGTCAGTACTGTATATTACTAATCTCCTCTGCATACTTATAGATATCTCAAGTCCCTTATTTTGTATTTACTGACATTTTGTGAAGATGTCACCCTTCTGTCAGGTGTCTGTAGAACAGGCAGCACAGCAGGGTCCAAGTAATCTCTCAATAATTGTGTCTACTGACAATTATTGCTCTGAGTGCTGTGTAGACTGATGATTTGGAAGTGAAAAGTTGTCAGATTCAGATCTTTTCCTGTTCCCTCTTTAAGATTTGGAATACTTCCAACAGATGCAAATTCATAATCAAAACATATCAACTTATTCGATGATCAGCTGGAAGGGAGATACCTTGTCACTGTGGGAGCTGACTAAGCTGTGAAATGAAGTAGGGGAGTTTCTGAATTAGCAGGATATAGCCTGCTGTGCTGGCCCAGTGAGAGCTGGAAATCAACCAGTTCCTTACAGAACGTATGTGTGGGTTGTCACAGGCTCACAGAGGGAACAAGTGACGTAATGATGCAATAAGCAGGTATGTCAGTGGATGATTGTTCTTCATTTAATGGCACCAACCACCTGCTATATAGTGGGCTTAAAGGAATTTGTTGCATAAGAAGTGTCAGTCTCGCAGTAGGCGTTGTTAGCCAGTGTGGTTTTATTAGATGCATTTTGGTATGTCTGCACTTTACTTTCCAGGCTCAGGTAGTTCAGCACCTAAGGTTAAAACAAAGTTCCCTCTGAAAATGTGTATATAAAATGTTTCGTGTAGCTAGTAACTACTGATCTCAAGAAAACTCTGATAATATGATTCAGAATATGACAGATGATTTGGGAACTAGAAGACTAATTACTGCCCCTTTTCTCCTGCCCAATATTTATTATTTCTTCCTAAAAGCTTAAATGTTCGCAAAAAATTTTTTTTTGAGTTTTGTTTCAGTTTTTAACACTGCATTGTCAGTACTGAGCGTATCTGATTCGGCTAAGGAGCTGACTGACTCCTAAATGGAGGATGTACGTCTGCTGTAGAAAAACATGTATTTTATACACAGCCCTTGAGTGAACCAGTTTTCGTGCTCATCTGTCCTTTCTAGATCTAAAGCGGGCATCCTTGCACAGTCCCAACGCAGGCTGAATTCAGTGTGCATTCTGTATGGATTAAACACCAGGATCATGTATTTGTTCCAATACCCTCTGCAGTATCCTGGACAGTCACTGCGAGAGTTTCACTGGCAGAGATCACAGCTAGGATGGTGAAGCATGATGTAATTCTGATCTGATGTTTTATGTTACATTGTGATATACCTTAGAGTAATTTGAGCATAAAGGGGTCTGATATAAGGGGCACATGAATAAAGAGATGAACCTTTGGAGGTAAGGCTAGATTGAATTCAGGCATGGAGGCTGTATATTAACTGTCTGTCTGTGAGTTTGGTGATGTGAGAAGGTTTTGATGGATGGAGAGGATGTGTGTGTGTGTATCTAATATACCTTATATAGGTACATACAAATGCACATGAACTTCAAGGGATAAAAGTTATCTTAGCCACTGTAGAGACAAAGCTGTCTTGGTTTTGCATTCTTACCTTGGATTTAAACAGCCTTGTGTGATAACAGAATACCCTGTGTCTTGTGTTGATGAAATGAATGTTTAGTTCAGGCTTGATACAACTTAAGACTCATTCCAGACAGCGGAAGTTTTCCAGACTCTGAACTGAAAATCTATTGACTAAAGTGGATTGTAGAGTTTTTGTAGTTTTAAACAAGTAGTTCCCAGTTGCTGGTTTTTTGCAGGTTCCTACATCAGAAATGAAAACGGGGTGACTGACATTCCATAGACTTGATTCTTAGTAGAGCTATGACAAGCAAATCAGGGTGAAGCTCTGTTCACTCTATCCTGCTGCTGTATAGTTTTCTGTGAGGGTAAAGTATGAGAAAGGAGATCTTTAATGCGTCAGGAAGTGTAGTAATATTTCCAGAAAAGTAAAATGTCAGGAAAAGTCCTGGGAAGTATTGGTTAGCTAGTGTTAGAATTATGAAACACTGTCAAAATGGAACATTTTATCACTGAGCTTCTAAATTATATTGTTCAGCAAGTGAAAATAAAATGGTTTAATCTTTTCAGATTAATTCCTCTTTGAATTCTACTTGGAGAACCAGGAATTATTTAGAGCCCAATGATCCTTTCACTCATTTCGTCTTATCTCCTTCCTTGTTTTATTGAAAATCTCCCAGCATGTTACAGAGATGAAAATAAATAGGGCTGAATAGAACAGTCGAATATCATCCTTACAAAAATTGTGTCTTTATGATATAATTCCATGGAAAATTTTAACCTGGGTGTAATATTATATAAAAATGTAAGATTATTTCTCAGTTTATGTCCATGAAGCTAAGATTGTTTTCTGTGTACGTTTTTAATGTGCTTCTGAAAATGGTTTTTGCTTTATTTCTGATCCTAATTATTTCCGAATTCATTGTTTTCTTTTTGCATCTGCAAATCTTGGTCCAGTAAAAGCCTGGGTAGAGAATTTTCATTTTGAAGGAGGGTTTTAAAGTAAAAAATCCCAGTGAAAACTGTCTGGAACAAAAAGTATTGTATAACATGAAGTTCATTATTTCTTCTTACCCAAATAAGACCAGTAAAGGAAAGTTATTCTTAATAGAAGTGGGTCTGAAAATTCCTGCCCCCCTGCATAGTTTTAATTTTCACCTGACATAGAAATGACAGCCATCTCCCATGCTTTGCAAAGCAACCAAACAAACCTTTGTTCACCCACCAATAAAAATGCAACATACTTTAAAATTATTTTTAAAAATTACAGACATTGCAGTTTTTCTTGTGAGGAACCTGAGACAGATGAAGTTGTACCAGCAAAGGAGTCCCTAGTCAGAATAGCATATCACACTGAGAATATGGGTAAATTAGAATATTAAAATAATACTATTTATTTACAAGTTATTTGTAATAATACAAGTTATTTAAGAGAAATACAGATTCGTGCTAATAGGGGAAGTCTTCATTCTTTAATTATTACATGGTACAGTTTTTCATATTTCCTACCTTTGCCGTTTTGTACATTTTCCACTGGCAAAGACTGATGTCCACTAACGTTTACTGAAGAAAGACTGATAACCACACCAGATGAGAATCTGGTGGCAGTGGGAATTGGTGGATGTGGAAGAATAATAACGTTCAATTTGGCAGAAATGCACTGGGATGGGAAATAAGGTGCTCCACTAAATATGGGAAAGCTGAGAAATGGAGTTGATTGTACACAGTAGGTGTTTCTGTGCTGTTGGGCCTGAGGCAACAGAGGAGCAATGTCCTCAGAAACACATGCCTGTCTCCTGCAATTTCACTGTGTGTATTTGGGCAGAAATGGAGCAGTGAACTCTGGAAAAAAATTCTGGTGTATTCTGTACCCCGTTTTTGGATTTACAGAGTTTACACAGTTCTCCAGTTCTCTGATACCAATGTCTCTTTTTCCCATAGGACAACCTTCCCCAGAGAATGATAATACAATAAAAGACCTGCTGCCAGAGGATGCTGGGATTGACCACCAGACTGTCCACCAGCTCATTACAGTGCTCATGAAGTTCATGGCAAAGGATGAGAGCAGCGCAGAGTCGGACATCAGCAGCGCTAAAGCTTTCAACACAGTCAAGCGCCATCTGTACGTCCTGCTTGGCTACGATCAGCAGGAGGGATGCTTCATGATTGCACCCCAAAAAATGCGTGTTTCGACTTGCTTTAACGCCTTTATTGCTGGAATAGCACAGGTAAGTGAAGGCACTTAGTATTTTTTGCTGCTATTTATTATTGCCTGTTGTTGAAATGTTGGTAGCACAGCCTTCTTTGTAGCAAAATAATGGTTGAATGAGGTACTCCTACTTAAAACTTCACCTCTTCAGCTGGTCAAAGAATTTCTTTCTACTGGCAGTCTGAAGTTGCTGCATCACTGGCGAAGAGATGATGGTTTTGTGCGCATGGAAGCATGCAAATACTACCACTGTATGGACAATTAGAGACTGCTTCTAACCTCTGCTGTCTTGCACTAGCCTTTGAATGCCTTGCTTTCCTCATGAGTATTTCCTCCTTCCTTCTTCAGAAAGACCTGGGACCCATGTATTCTTGTTTTGTTTCCCTGTGTGAATGGTCTGTGAACTCTTAAACGTTCCTCACTTTGCTGGAGGCTCATTTTTCTTCTTTACAGCGTACCAGGACTTTCTGTTCTCCCTTTCCTAGGGAGTGGTGTTGTCATTGTGAACTTTTGCCTATATTGGTATGATAAATGACTAAGCACATCCTTGCCTTGTGCCTTCTTTCTCCATCTTGTAAAGGGGACCGTAGCTTTCTACCTCACAAGGCTCATCTAAGGCTCAGTTAACTCCCACTGATAGAGTAGTGGGTGATACTGGGGTGAAAAATGTTTCACACTTGCAGAGTATTCCTATTTGCAGTGGAGCATCATCCTCACTTCAATGCTTTATCCTTATCACGGTTTCCCATTAAGGATTGCCTTAGGGGAAGAAGAGGGCTGTGATTTCAGACATCCGCTGTAACCTTCAAACATTTCTCAAAGCTATCCTTGTCTCTTCTGTATCTGCAATTCTTACCAGGATTTTCTGGTTTGTACATTGGAATCAGTGTTTTTCAAGGTAAAAAGTCATGCTGATAGTTGGATAAACTTTCACAGCTGTGGAGATGTCAGGTATCCATATTTCAGGAGGCAAAATAGAGATGGTATTAATACAAACTGGGTAGCTGCAAATGCATCGTGTTCTGTTGTCCCAGAGCCCTATGGCTCTGTGTTAATCATCTTTCATTTGTACAGTTTTAAGCTAAAGAATGTAAAAGGAAATTCAGACCTGTTACTGTTGTACTGAGAGTCTGAAAGTGGCAGTTCAGATGACAGTGCAGCGTCTTCCACATTTTTCCATGTGTTTTCCAAGTTTGGAAGCCCAAATTTCAGTGATCATTGGCCTGATTTTCAGAAGTACTCTTTACTGCAATTGCAAATATCAGCCCCTGCCTTTCTCTTCCACCTTTAAAATGTCTCGTGAGAGTCAAATTCACCATTTGTGTTTAAAAGCTTTATAACTGAATCCTGATTCTTCTGACATCAAAAGGAGTTTGAGAACTTCAGTAGGCCAGGGTTTTTCTCTGTGCAGCAGACATCAAAACTTTAATTTGTAATTTGGGAGTATTCTTTTCTTAGCTCTAGGGCTGCTTTGTGTTTGGAATCACCTTTGCTGCCAGAGAAATGCCATTTGCAATCCGGAGATGTGTTTACAGAGCAAAAGTTTAGTACTGAGCCCTTCAGAGATCTATTTCAGTTACTCTTCTTCCCTAAGCCATCAATACTTGCTCTCCCCCGTCAGCTTCACAAAGATTGGGATTGGGTTGGCTTGCTGGTTCTTTGATTTTGATTCCAAGCTTGGTTCGAGTGGGCAGTTCTATAAATAAAAAATGAAATGTCTGTTAGTATTTTTTTACCATGAGCTCGTGTTTGGGAGTCCCGACAGCCCGGGTTTCTCTGCACTGGCGGTGCTTGTCCGCGCGGTGGCGATGTTGCGCAGCGCGTGGGCCCGGCGCGGGGTCCGCTCCGCCTCTCCCGCGGCCTTTATTCCCTTATTCCTTTATTCCTTATTTTCCTGCGACAGCTTGAAAAATGGCTCTGCTCAGCGCCTGGCATATTTGCGTTACAGTATGTGCTCTGTTAGGCAGCGCTCTGTCTGCTTTGTATGGATTTTTCCTAACCGTGCTCATCACTCCCCGAGGGAACATGGCATTGAAGGGTAGGACCAAATTTGGTGATTATAAACCATATATTCGACTGGCTCACCCTACATGGATAGACATGGGATTCGTCTGTTTAACTGTACACATGCAACACAAGTATTTGAGACAGCTGCACATCAAACTGGAGAATTTTACAGGGAAAAACTTCTAGTCAACTTGTTCAGAAGAGAACTTGAGACGTGAGTTAAGTGTTTGTAAATTATGCTCATCTACTGTTCTAATAAAAACAAAACAAAACAAAACAAAGCAAGTACAGTTTAGCTGTAGAGAGTTGCTAATAAAATCCACTAAGTCCGTTGAAACTGCAGGGGCATGTTAGATCTTGGGGGTTGTGCTGGAGTTGGCTTGGCCTTCCCAGGTGTCAGCCAGCGCAGGGCAGCAGCAGACACAAGGGCTTTGTGGAGCCTTGCTATGATCTAGTTTAACTGCTGATTTCAGCATGTGTGATTTTAAAAATAGCTCATGTTGGAAGACTGATAGGAAGATTATGAAAAATAGCATTGCAGTTTCAATCGAAAACATAGTTGTGCAAGGGTAGTGGGAGTATATGGCCTCACTGCACTTTTGAATCACTCCTAGAGTTCAAACTACTAGGACTGGCCCCAAATAGCATGATGCTCTTCAAAGGTCATGATGGAGGGAAGGCATATGACTAACATTTATCACAGCAACCTGTCTGCAGCAACACCACTACCTAACATTGATGAGCACTTTATTTAGAGCAAGATATTTTTCATTTGCTTTATTCTTGGATCCTTTAGGATTTGTGTGCTTAGAATTCCTGCATAACATAGCAGAAACTCTTACCTTTGGTGGAGAGTGGGAATGTAGCATCATTACCTGATTCCAGAACTTGGGGCTTAAAAAACCTCAATGCCTAGTGTTGCAAGTCTGTTGAGAAAAAAATGAAAACTGCCAGTACAATGTTAAAATATTAATACAAAGCCCTCAAATAACCAAAATGCACAACCCTCAAAACTCACAGTTGCATTCTGTCCATTAAACATGGGATATACATGATATGGTTTTGTGTATTGAAGCATGATGAACTTGTGCTGTAATACAAGGCTATTTCAGCATAATATATTTTATGAACTTGCCAGTGTATCTTAAAATTTAAACTGTACTGGATGAAAGGCTTTCAAAACACGTTTTCTTTTGTTTCATTCTGCTTATCTGGCTGAAATGAGAAGGTGACAAGCTGGCAGAAATCTTCTAAATGGTAGTGAGACTTCCTTAAAACCATCAATTTCTTTTCACTTAAATAATACCTCAACTGTATTAATTATTTTGTTTTTCAGCATCAGTGGATTTGGTATGGTGAGGTAACTCCTGTGTTCTTTTCAGGTGATGGACTATAACATCAACCTGGGAAAACACCTTCTTCCCTTGGTGGTGCAGGTGTTGAAATATTGCACTTGTCCTCAGTTAAGGCATTACTTTCAGCAGCCTCCTCGCTGCTCCCTGTGGTCCCTCAAACCTCACATTCGGCAGATGTGGTTAAAGGCTTTGCTTGTTATTCTCTATAAGGTGAGTGGTCTTAACAAGACACTGTACACAGAAAAATTTACACTTCAATTTGAAATTTATTACAGGGAACACCTAAATGTATGGCAAGTGAAAGGAACTGTAAAGGACACTTTTCTTTGATATACTTACTGCATGTAATTTCAATGTCTGAAATAGTTAGGGTTTAGTCTGTTCAACTGACTTCCTCTGTGCTTCTGCAGTCTATACTGTCTTTCAAGTATTTGCCTGAGAAAGGAAAATGTGGATTTGAAAATAGGAAAATGATGTATGACATTCTAGTCAGGAGTATTTTGAGTAACTTAGAATTAGTTTTAAAAAAACAGTAGTGACTTTAAATGGGGGAATGCGTCAGTTTAGCAGTTTTTATTCTTCTGCTGAGTGATGCTTTTTAGGAATTGCTGTTAAAATGTAATGCATTTATGCACTGAAATGGAGCTGTGAATACTTT
This sequence comes from Platysteira castanea, assembly GCA_013397175.1. NCBI lineage: Eukaryota > Metazoa > Chordata > Aves > Passeriformes > Platysteira > Platysteira castanea. Next base: position 1,323,939 of record VYXC01005528.1, on the reverse strand, counting down.
TGATATGCTTAACAAATTTCTAGTAGGTTTATAGGGCATACAAGGAAATGTAGACACTAAGTGTTATTAATATGGACTTTTAATATTTTATTAAAATAATTCTGTGTACAAAGCTGACAACAGTCCTGCTTATCTTGATATATTTGGAAATGTATAATCAAGGGAAGGCAAAGGGCATCCAGATGACAATATTATTGTAATTTTTCTGTTTTACTGCCTGAATGTTTATCCAAGAAGAAAAGTTAGTTTTCAAGCTGAAGTTTTTCTCTTTTGCTGAACAGTACCCCTACAGAGACTGTGAAATCAGCAAGATTGTACTTCACCTAATCCACATCACAGTTAATACTCTCAACGCTCAGTATCACAGCTGCAAACCCCATGCAACTGCTGGTCCTTTGTATAGTGACAACAGTAACATAAGCCGATACAGTGAAAAGGAGAAAGGTACTTTTAACACTCTAATTTGTATGATAGTAATTGATTTAATTCATGAATCTTGCAGATTTTGCAAAAATGGGTAAATATGGTCTGAACTTTAGAACATAATACTTGGAATTGGGTTGGAAGTCTGACTTATCTGACCAGTATGGCCATGTATAGTAAAAGACATTCTCAGCTGCTCCATAGGCTGAGCATAGCACAGTGGTCTCACATCTCTCAGGGGAGTGTGTCTTAGGCTTAATGGTTCAGTCACCATGTCTGGATAGTCCTTGGCCTTTTCTATGGCAGTGCTAGCTGATCATGCTAACACACAAGGTGTGCTGTGTCCGTGGAGACACAATAAAGACGCTCTTACACCTGCCAGGTTCAGCAGAAAGAAGGATATGCCGTCGATTTATTGACATTATCTTATTCTTATACACATTCCAATTCCACAAGGGATTGGAGAGCATGTCACTTCCTTCTCCATGTCACTGGAGAAGAAAGGTGCTCATCAAAATGGTCTTATCACAAAAGGAATGAAAAACAGAAGATACCGTCAAGTAAACATCGGCTACCATTTACACAAAACTATGAGAAAGAATCTGACTCCAAGGTTAAAAACAGAAGGCTTAAAGAAAACAAGGCGACAGTGTGCAACCAACCTGACACCACGTTCTGATTTTACTTTGTAGTAACATGAAATAGTAGCAAATATTTGATACTGAAAAGCAAAAACTATGAATTCAGTCTATAGTTTGTTTTTCCCTTTAAAGGGGCCGAAGTGGAAAAGGTTAATACAAACATCTGTCTGGATGTTTAAAGGCAAAAGAATGTAAGGTTCAACTCTTAGACTCTGTGTCTGACTGTTAGCTCTCTATGTCCTTGCTAGGTGTAGCAGAGGTACTGTGATGATGTGAACTGGTGTAAGCTTGGGGCTTCAAATACCATGGTGTCACTGAGTGTAATTCCTTAGGTTTGTGAAGTTAGTTACATAATAGTTGTTAATGATCAAAGTTTAAGAGGTTCTTTTGATATTCTGTAGCCTACTTTCAGTTATTTTGCCTTTTAGCTGCTTATTTGCTGTTTATGTCTTCCTTCTCAAATAGTCTTCATAGTATGCAGCAAACTTCTGAAGAAAAATCCAATAAACTCTCTTGTTCTCATGTCAGTACCTTTTCCTCTTTTGCTGCTTGTTGCTCATGGAAAGATATCCCACAAAACAAGAGCACATTTCATTTACCTGAACATCCTGTTACTCTGCTCTAGCAAAATAAAGCAACCTTAATGTGAATTTAAACTGTATATTGCATATCGTCACTCAGTTGTTCATTTTGTTTTGCTAGTGGAGGGCTAAGGGGGTTAAGATAACTGTGGCCTTACTATGCATTTGTCTTTGAGACAGTGACTTAATTCATAATGACTTAATAATGCATTTATAAAGTGTATTAACTTTCTGGATTGATTCTGAGATGTTTAAAAGACAAGGTGAGGTGCCCAAGTACCCAGCTTGTCCAGTACTGGTTCCCGGGGTGGCCTTGTCTCTCACTTCAGCATTGTTTCCCTATGTTTACAGTAAGGAGAATAATGTTTACTTGCTTTCCAAAGCTGTTCTGAAGGGCTTTGGGCTACACAGAGGTAAAAGACCACAAATGGGCAAATTTTACTCTGTAAATACTGACTTAACCATAGGCTTGTTCTCCTCCTCTGTGGAAGGGCTGCAGAAAAAGGAGGATGTAGAAAAGTTTTCTTTCACCTGCAAAAAGCAGCCAATGTAATTCCATAGAGACTTGGAAAGTTGAAGCCTTTTCCACCTTTTCTAAAGAGACTTGTTTAATCACTGGTCAGGTAGTGTGTGTGTGTTGCTGTCACCATCAGAGGTGGTGTTTAGATAGTGAACAGATGATTTTGTTGTCAGGCAGCAAGAATTCCTACACTAAAGATGGCTTTCCCCACTACTGAACTTTTTTCCTAATTTTTCTGCTGAACTTTGCTGTGGGGATTGTGAGTGTTGTGGGGATCAAGTGTACTGACTGCTGTAGTCAGATCAAGTGTAGTGTACTGCTAAATATTGTGACAAGAAGCATTTGGTGCTAGGGGGAAGAAGAAGTTACACACAGGATGTTACATTAAAAGTGATCTTCTAACTTATTAAAGCCACTCATTGTAGAAATTCGTACTATCAACTTTGATTGATTTTTGTGGGTTCATCATTTCAATTAGGTATCTTGTCCCTGACGACCTGGTGGCAGTTTCATATCTTCACATATACTAGCAACTTTCCTGCAATTTCAAAGCTAAAGATATTTGTGTCTCATTTAAGTCTTCAGTGTTTGTCAATTCTAGATCTTTGACTTGCCCCTTAACTCCCAGACACCAAATGCACTTCCTCTTCATATTTGCTTACTAGAATAAACAAGGCAAACTTTGTTTATCTTTTGAGTGCTCTGTTTTCTTTATTGTCCCAGTAGTGTTTCTTATTTCCTTGGAGTTGAATTACTGGATGTAGAATTACAGAATGATTCCACATGATAGAATATGGATTTTTTCTTCTTTTATTTCTGTTTCTTTAATAGCCATGTCATATAGATGATATGGCTTTTTTTTTGATGGATAAATAGACTTGCATCTTTCTCTTTGCCATTTTCAGCTGGCTGGTCTCAAATCAGAACATAAGGTTTTACTATTACTACTTAGATCAATAATTTCGTAATTCACACTCTTAGGTCTTATTCTATTACTGTTACCATTATCAGCTTCCCAAGATCATCCATTTCTTCCTTTTTCACTTTCTTGCTTTGCTGGTTTATTACTTACCTTGAAGTTCTTGTACTAATTTCCATCTTCTTCAATTTACCATTTCTCATTGAGCACTACAGAAGTTGTTTACTCAAGTCAGTGTCCCAATCTGTACTTCTTCCATCTAAAGAATCTGTATTATTATCAGTAGAGAAGATCAACTTAGAATGGTAGGAGCTTTGTTATGTTTTTGTTGCACTGTAACCCATTTTTCATTTGTCTCTGACCTTAACTCAAGATGTAACAAGAATGACAAAGTTAAACCTGGGATACAAATTTTCTTGCAAAATTCATTTTTCAGTTCAGGTTTAATTGATGCTAGCTGAGGTTTTGTTATGTAGACAGCTTTTCATTCAAGAAATGGCACTCTCTTAAGAGTAATAAAGTTTTTTTTTTCTCCAGCAGAGGAAGACAGTGTTTTTGATGAATCTGATATTCATGATACACCAACTGGACCTTGCAATAAAGAGTCTCAAACTTTCTTTGCAAGACTGAAAAGAATCGGTGGCAGCAAAATGGTGAAATATCAACCAGTTGAGATGAATGCTCAGAGAAGTATGAATTGTTTTGTTGGTATAAACTCATGCAGAAATAGAGTTTCCTACTCTTAGTTTCAAGCTACCACCTTTCTTTGTAGAGTTTGTTGCACTGCCTAATTTTAGTATAACTACTCTGTCTGACTCTTAAGAACACTCGTTTCCCTGAATGAATTATCTTTCAGGAATCTCAAGGTAGGCACTCCGGAATAAAAATATCTAAAATTAGAAGTTGCTTTCTGAAAAATTAAGCTCTTCTGAATTAAAAACATTTAAGAGGCTTTTAAAAATTTTTCTTCAACCATTGGGCTGAAGAGTTTTTACTAAAATTATTTTTTTCCAGAAATTGATTTTGTTAATAAGGTGGGACTCTATAGTAAGGAAATTTGTTGTTGCTGCTGCAAGTATTAGGGTTTTCCAGTGGCAAAAGTGTGGTTTTCGAAAAGTAGGAATATTTTGATTTCAAATTTAGGTGTCTGGAATGAATAGCCGAAAAATAAAGTTGAAGAGATTTCCACTACCACCCACCTGCCTTTTTTTTCTTTCAGATGTTTGCACAGGGAGGGCGAGTGATTCTGACTAGAGCGAACACTTAAGCTTCTATCACTGTTTTTTTCTTCATGGTGATTCATATGTGGAGTATTTTGAAATATGGGAATATTAATGATTAGGAATATCTCCTTTTATGTGAAAATATGTAATTCATCATAATAATAATAAGGGTAATAGTCTTTTAAAACGTTTTTAATGAGTGTGTTCACATAGCAAAATACCAGTGCAGTGGCAGTGCCAGCAGGTGGCTGTGCTCACTGCCCTCCTCCCTAGGACGAGGAGGCAGGACTGAGTGCTGTGGTAGCTGCTGGACTCTGCTGGGTTCTAGGATCATCAGGGAAAAGGTCTCTGAATATCAGTCTGATCTCAGGCTTGTGCTGCAATATCCTCACCGCCAGTACTACCCTTGCTTCTTGCATCAGAAGCATCCATTTTAAGCCTGTTCTGCTGCAGTAAATAATACGTAGGTGTAATACATGCAGCCATCCCAAGTATCTGTGGAAATTACATGCCTGCACCACCTTCTTTCACAAGGTTAGACAGTCTATCTTCAAGGTACATCTGTGCAGGATGAATAGAGTTTGGACAGTATTCAGATAAACTTGTCTATCCAAATAGCAGTTTTTTGTTATTATTTGTTGTAACTATCCATGTAATTTGGTTCTGAGGTTAAAACAAAATGTGGGCAACTTTTACTAATACTGGGTTTGTATTTAAAATGTCAGTCATGCTGTATTGTGATATAAAGATGAAGGTATCTGCCAAAAGTCTCCAACTGAGGTAGTATTAGCTTTCTCTGTTTTGATCAGGTGAAATAGAGCTGGCTGAATATAGAGAGACGGGGGCCTTACAAGACAGTATTCTACGCTGTGTGAGAGAAGAAAGCATTCAGAAAAAAAAACTGCGCTCTCTAAAACAAAAATCTCTTGATATAGGGAATGCAGACTCCCTGTTGTTTTCATTAGACGAACATCGCAGGAAGTCCTGCATAGACCGGTGTGACTTAGAAAAGCCTCACGCCACACACAGGCAGAGCGATCACGGGCGGTCTCGGCAGAATTCTTCTACTAAAGCTGAAAATATAGACACACAAGAAAGTCCTCCTCGTACAGAGAGTTTCCAGGAAACAAAAAGACCTGTCATACCAGAGGTTAGGCTGAACTGCATGGAAACCTATGAAGTGAAAGTGGATTCCCCAGTTAAAACTGCTAGTCCCAAGGAAGATTTAGATCTGATAGATTTGTCCTCTGATTCAACATCGGGTCCTGAAAAACATTCAGTGCTCTCCACTTCAGACAGTGACTCTTTAGTCTTCGAATCACTTCCTCCCCTTAGAATAGTGGAGAGTGATGAAGAAGAAGAAACAACAAACCCGCTGAATGATGAGGTCTCTGGCAAAACTGCTGTTTCATCTCCTTCAACTCCTATAAATGTGTCTGCACTCAGCCTCAGCACAACTCCGCTGGTACAGTTCAGCATTGAAGATTGCTCCAAAGACTTTAGTTCTAAGGATGCAAGCGACAAGGCTTCAGCAGGAATAGAGGAGGTCATTTCCACTTCTCTCAAAGATCAGAAGGACTCTTCAGAGTTAGTTAAGTCAGAAGGATTTCAGGACATGTCCTCTGGAAACTCACTAACACTGAAACAGAAAAGGGACCTGCTGCAGAAATCATCTGCCCTTCCAGAAATGTCCCTCGATGATAACTCTGAGCTCAATGTGGAGGAAATTAAACCTAGTGGAACAATTCCAAGCCCAAATGTAAAGACAGTCCTTATTAAAGTCCCTGAAGATTCTGAAAAGCAAACAGAAAGTGATAAACTTGATACCAATACAGAATCCGACACCGAACAAAACACAGAGCAGAAACAAGAAGAGGAGACTGAGGAGTCAGAATTTAAGATTCAGATTGTTCCTCGCCAGAGGAAGCAAAGGAAGATTGCTGTGAGTGCTATTCAGAGAGAATACCTGGACATTTCCTTTAACATCCTTGACAAGCTGGGAGAGCAGAAGGAGGCAGGTGAGCTCACTCACCCCATCAAAAGGTTTATTTTTGTGTGAAGGTTTTAGTAACAGACCGGTGTAAGGAGCCGTGTTTATTTATAGTGAGACAGGTATTTATAGCATCTGATGTGCTAGCTGAGTGCTTTCAGGTGTTAGTTTCTCACACAGAATGTGCTAACCAGTCAGGTATGATGAATGTGTAAAGGGCCCATTTGAAAAGGAAGTGGATTTCTGTGACAAAAATATTCATTCTGATATCCCAGTTAGGGAATGAAACTCCCTGTCCTCTTTATGCTGGGAGTCAGAAAAATGGTCATACTTTGGTGCCTTTTATCCTGCTAATTTAGTCCATGCTACACTGATTCTCTTTTGGTGTAGTGATTTTTGGCCCTTATTTCTTTTGCCAGCGTAAGGCAGTGGAAAGCAGAATGGATCACAAAGTGCAAGGCTGAGCAGGCTGTAGACTTCAGAAGTAAGAGCACTTGGAATTAACCACAGTTTGCATTTAGACATAGATATACATATATATTTTGGTTTTTATACACTAAAACCTGTTTGTAGCCTTCTTTGTACTGGGTATCCACAAAGTTTTCATGGTCTGTGTTTGTTAAAGATTTAAAATTCAAAGATAGGAATCCTCTGTGTACCCTAAGTTTTTCAGGTGATTTCAACGTGAAGTTTTGTTTCTAAGCTTTTTCGGGTGGAGAGAAAGTGAGTTTTAGCTTTTCCTCAGATTCCAATTGGATCTATCAGTTTGAAAAACTGTATGCTGCTGCCTTTTTAATTTCTTGGCTGTTTTTTTTCCCTAGGATTTTTCAATTACTAGAATTTTACCAGGTTTTTTAACATACTAATAAAAAAAGGCAGAATCCTTCAGGCCTCAGTTCTTTGTTGCCGTTGAAGTCAGGGGGCATATTTATGCATTCCTGACCTCACTTTTTTCTTATTTACTTCAGAGGGAGTCACAGTATAATTTCTTCTTAGGATATTCCACTTTTACAAGGTGAAATTGTTCCATGTAATCATAGTTACACTGTTCCCTTTATGTTTCAGGCCTGTCGTCCCATTTATGGTTCTAATAAGCTGAAGAACTACTGGAGCTTTAAAAAAATTAAAGAGAGCTGAGTGCTTTTGAACCTTTCATATAGAGAAGCACGGTCTTGAAAGAATTGTGCAATTAGATTCAGTGCTTTTTTGACCATTAATAAGGGCCAGTTTTCATGCAGTAATGAACACTGTCACCCTTGAAACTGCTTAGAAGGGCCATCTAGTTCTGAAACACCATGTGGAACTTTTTAATGCAGAATTTTAAACTGTGAATCTTCAGGATTAAATGCTAGGTCAACAGACTCTTGAATGAAAATTGATGACATGTTGGAGTTAAGGCTTTTAAAAGATACTAAGCTGTCTCTTAAACTAGCTTTACATCAGTGATCTCTCTCTTATTTCCATATTGGTCGTTCCAGTAATCACTTGAGTGGGATCAATATCAAACTCTGTGTGCATTTATTAGTCGTGAGCTCTAAAGGCCATATGCAGAAATCTCCTTTAAAAAGTGATTTTAAGAAATGGATCTCTGTTCCCCTATAAAAATTCTTATGACACACACACTGAATCCTTTTAAAACTACTGGGAATGCCAGATGGTGAATGGATGACTGAAATGATGTGAAAAGGGCATCCAGGGAGAAGGAAGATGAAAAACCTTGTTGATTTTAAATGCTGAGAGTTTAAGCAAAATTTTCACATGCAGATCCTGCTGCCAAAGGACTTTCAACTCTGGAAATGCCAAGAGAGTCATCATCTGCACCAACTCTTGAAGCAGGTGTCCCAGAGACAAGTAGTCACTCTTCCATATCAAGTAAGTTTACCTCTGGTTTGAGGATTAAATCAAAGTTACTGTATTTGTGCATCAGATGCATATCATATATGGTAAATTCCTTCCTCTAAGTTCCCTTGATTCTTGGAAGTACAGCTGTTTTGGATATCATTAGAGCTGTTAAATCTCTGATGGTCAGCAGCATTTTAACAATTAGTAGCTAAAGGTTTTCTCTTGTGACATGGCAGGTTTGACAAATTTGGTTTTCTTGAACTAAAGTAGGTAGCAGCTAAAAGCAGTAATTCACTAAAGCTGAATGTGTATTTTCCCCTGTGAGACAGCATTGTCAACTGTCAGTGCACAGAAGATGAGAGTCCACAGGGCTGTTACTGTGGCCTTTGGTCCGTTTTTAGCTGTACCTTAGGAAAAAAATCTCTTGCAATTTTTGTAAAATGCCTTGAATGCCACTTCTTCAGCTGCTCGCTGAAATGTGTAGCTCTATCTGGGACTCCTGTAACCATTTCAATTGAAAGTGAACTATGTTGTTCATAGACATGACACATGGCTTTACAGAGCACGTAAAGATAGGACGTTAAGGTGGAGGTACCTTAGATACCTTAACAAAATTCAGAATGCTGTGCCCATCTAGGTAACACATTTGAAGGCCAGTGGGACAGAACTCTGGCTAGGAAAAAAGGGAGGGGAAATGACTTCTTTTGATACCAATATACTGCTAGATCAGCTCAACTGTCTTGCTGAGCCTCAATTTCAGATTGCTCTAGAAGTGCTATATTTTACTTTCTGAATTTCATCATCTGCTGGTTTGATTGGAAGGAGTGTCTGGCTAATTAAAGGAAGAATTTCTTCCTTCTAGACCTGCTAGTTGAGTACCTCCCCAGTCTTCCCACAAGCATCTCAGGTCATGTGTGTCTCGTAGAGTACATTTGTTGGCCACCTACTGATACAGATGTCACTCACTAAAGCAGCTAAAGAGATGCCAGTTAAGGCCTATCTCTCTTGGGTTTAGTTGAGTGCTGGCGGTTCCCGTAAATTCCAACATATGAAACTGGGAATAGTACCTATATGACATTGAGCCTACATTCCTATGTAAATGTTTCTTTCCTCTTTCTGGAAATATGCCTCAGTTTCCAGCTGCAAAAAGGGATATGAATGCTTCCATTGTGTCTCTTGTACATTTAGACTGAAATGGTTTTAATCTTCTACTCTGTATCTTTACAGTGCTTTGCATAGTAAGTCCTGATCAGGACTCTGAGCACAAGGCACTCCTGTAGCACAAATAGGTAACATGACTTGTACAGCCAGTGCCTGGCCATGCAAAGCAAACATCATTGACTGCAGCAGGAAGATTTTGCCTTTGGACTTCTCATCTTGAGTAGAGAATTCCACAGGAATGGAGGGATTGACCAGATCAGTAAATAACAAATGAAAAGTGTTGCCAGCCCCTGTGTGAATTTTACTGATCTTTTAACATGCTTGTTAGGTTTCTTGTACAAAACCTGATGGAGGAAAAACTCCCCTCTGTCATGGTCTAACCTGAGCCAGCATCCAAGCCCCAGGCAGCTGCTTGCTCACTCCCCCAACAGCAGGATTGGAGAGAGAATGGGAAGGGTAAAACCTGGAAAACTCCTGGATTGAGATGAAGATGGTTTAATAGGGAAAGCAAAAGCCATGCATGCAAACAGAGCACAACAAGGAATTAATTCCTTGCCTCCCATGGGCAAGCAGGTGTTCAACCATCTCCAGGAGAGCACGGCCCCATCACAGGTAATGGTTACTTGGGAAGATGAAATCCACAACTCCAAGTGTGTCCCCCCTTTCTTTCACCCAATTTATATACTGAGCATGATTCCTCATGGTCTGGAATATCCCTTTGGTCAGTTTGGGTCACCTGTCCTGGCGGTGTCTCCTCCCAACCTCCCATGCATCCCCAGTCTCCTCACCAGTGTGGCAGCATGGAAAGCAGAAAAGGCCTTGGCTCTGTGTAAGGCCTGCTCAGCGATAACAAAAACATCTCTTTATTATCAACACTGTGTTCAGCCAAATCCAAAACACAGCCCCATACCAGCCATGGTGAGGAAAATTAACTCTACCCCAGCTGAAACCAGCACACCTCCCTTTGCCGCCAGTCAGTCACAAGCATGAAAAGTCACATGCTGGTCCACAGCAATCAGCCTGGATCCAACACTGTTCAAAGGCTGGCAGCTCTGATATTTTTTGGGTTTAGATTTTTTTTGTAGCTCTCTGGTGGTTTGGATTTTGTTTCGGTTGATTTTTTTTCTCCTTATCAATATTTGAAATCATTGCTGTCATTGAGAAGTCAGGTAGATACTCCTGGAAGTCCAAACCTGCTCAATAATAGCCTGATTATGTGAAATATTCATGAAACTTTTTTAATTACAATTGCAAAAAGCTGCTAAGAAAATTCAAAGAGATCATTTTCTCTATTTTGACAGTCATCTGCACTCCAAGCAGTCTTGTCAGTTCTAACATTAATTGCTGTTCTTTTATCAGGAAATTCTAAACTTGATAAAGTGATAAAGCATCTATTTAAAATCATTGCCCTGGAAACGATGGAAATTCTATTTTTCTCTTAATTTGCTGTGAAAGGCAGCTGCAATATAACTTTTAAAAGCGAAACATAGAATGGTATCTTGGTCTGGTTCAGTTCTACAAGTTCAATTATACCAGGACTGCTTTGCAGAAATGTTGTACTTGGGCCAAATATGGAGTTTAAATGCATTTCAAAAGGATATAACTGAAATAGATGTAATGAGGAGAAACTTAAATACTTCCTCTAATAAAATAATTTCAGTGCAGATTTTCACTGAAGTATTCATTTTGTTTATTATTTTTTTCTGCCTGTATTTGTTATGTTTTGTTTTGTTTTGTTTTTGAGGGAGTACTCTACTTACTCTGAATTTTAAACTCTGATAGAAAATGAATAGAGCAAGTTTAGGAGAAGGCACTCAGCCCTTCAAAGCTTTCTGAAAGTTGCAGTTTATCCCCTATCTGTACTTCTTTATCACAGTTAATAATGTGAAGTGCTGTGTTTGATTTCACAGCTTAGCTGATTACTGTTTGGAATTTTAGAATGGAACTACCTGATAGTTAGTGGTCTTTTTAATGATGTTGAATGTAGTTGCAGATGAAAATGATCAATCAGAGAAGATTTTATTTTTTTGCCCTTTCTCTAAGGGCCTGTTGAGGAAAGCACTTAAACCTGTACTTAAGGTAACATTTTAAAAGCTTTCCTGGATACTTGTGTCAGCAGTTTCACAGGCCTTGTTCAAGTAGGGCCTTAAAACTCTCTTCATACAGTGAACAGGGCCATTTTTGTTTCAAAGGTGGAACTATTGCTCAGGCTCAGTTGTCCAAGCGAATGTATTATGCTTGTTCAATTTTTTTTTTATGAATGGAGAAAAAAGTAAGAAAGTCAGGAGTTGTGTATGATCGCTTTCTTCCTCAATTTGAGCAGAGAAAATATTTAGAATCATTTAGGTTGGAAATGAGCTTTAAGATCCTGGAGTCCAACCTAACACTGCTGAGTCCATCACTAACTCATGTTCCTAAGCACCACATTGATCTGAACCAAAAGTCTTAAGTTTTTTAAGTCTCCCTTATGGTTTTACTTTGAGCATTATCCAGTGGCACATATCTCATAAATCAATCTTTTTAAAGAAGTAAGTAGTTGGACAAATAAAGATCGAATGCTTGTTCCTTGATAGCTCTCTATAAGAAAACTGAGAGTGAAGTTACAGAAGGGTCTCATCTTCAAAGGCTGCTGGCTTCACACTTCAGCAGAATGTGCAGGTGTTGTGCCTGAGGGGTGGATATGTAGGAGGCAAGGTCAGGTTGTGCTACCCGTGAAGGATGCTGGTGGTACATAGTATCAGTGCATTTGTTTTCCTAGGGTCAGCATGGACACAGCAGTCCTCCATACTTTGCTGGGAGGAGACTGAGTTTCCTTCCTTGGTACACTGTATGTGAGTGAGACTCAAGTGTACGTTTATTGCCTGTCAGCATGGGAGTTTTGGGGTAGTGTCTTAACACTCACAAATCTTTTGATGAGCTTCATAATATTTGGAGGCAAAAAGGCACTGACAGTTGACACAGTGAATCCAAGTCTCTTCTGGCTGATGGCACTGGTGCCAGTACCCTGTGTAGTTGTATGACAGGTGCATAGTGACTTGAGCAAGATCCCTAGAGCAAGCCATCATTGTCCCTTCAGTATTTATATCATGCTGGCTTGTAAGGTCAGGAAATGAGAGTAGCTTTAAATGTTGTCTGAGCTCCTGAAATCCTTTTGCATTTCTGACTTGCAGCTCAGTTCAGACAAATGAAAAGAGGCTCTTTGGGAGCTCTGACAATGAACCAGCTAATGAAGAGGCAGCTGGAACACCAGTCTAGTGCTCCCCACAATATCAGCACTTGGGATACTGGTGAGCTGCATTTATTGTTCTTTATTTCTATTTCCTAAACCAATTACTGTGTAACAAACCACTTAAAATAAAGGGAATATTTCTATTCTACCACTGCAGATAAGTGATCAATATCAAGTTTGAAGTGAATTTTTATAGCGAGTACAAGATTATCACCTAGTAAGAATTGGAATAGTTACATGTTTGGGAGTTAGACCCTCTGGTACAGTATTGTCCCTATAATTGTGCATATTACTCAGATTATTTCCTGGTTTCATTGAAGGAAATAGAAGTATCACTGCTGAATTCATTAGGTGTAGGACTTCATCCCTGGTGCATGGAATCATTTATTTGTGTGTGTGTTTACTATGGTGTTGGTACACCACAGAGTTGTGCCTTATACCAGCTGGTTTTGTTTCTCTTTAAAGAGGTTTCTGCCAACTCATACTAAACATATGAAGTTTCTGTTCACTCACTGCTTTTTCTCCTTTTAAGATGAATGCAAAGCAATGAAAACTGAATTAAGCACATAATTCACTCATTACTCATTTTATTTGTTTGTTTTTTTTGTTCTGTAAATCACTTTCAGTTATACCAAATTCATACCAGATGTCCCTAAACAATAAATTCATTCTGGTTTATCAAAAATGCGAGATATTTTAGTGCCCATTTTGATGTCGGTGACATTACAAAATTGTGCTTCTCAGAAATTTATCAGCAGGACTGGAGGCATCTAGAGAAAGGAATGCTTAAAATGTTACATGGAACTCAGCATGCTGAATGAGTGTCTTACCACCACCCCTGGACAGCTGAGATGAAATTTTTGCTTAATTTAGTCTTCAGCATCAAGTTCCATCGAACTAAATTCTGTGAAGAGTGGCTAAAGATATGGTGCATAGTTCAGTATTATGCTTTCTATTCCAGTCTGCTGAACAGCATGCTCAGCATGAGACCCTTAAATTATAAAGGTCAGAATTTGCCAGTGGTAACAATGGGGGTTTTGTCCTATCAGCAGGTAAGTTTATTTATTGAAGAGACTTAGCTGGATCACCTAGTCTCTCAGAGAGGACTCTAGAGGTTTAACAGGTACTGCCTTTGTTCTACAAGAAGTACTTAGCCTGTATTCAAAATGAGCAGTCAATACTCAAAACTGTTTAGGAACTCTGTCTAGGAATCCTGTTCCAAATCTAGTAACTTTCTTCACAACATCTCTGACTTTTCCCTCTAATATTAATTTCATCTAAAGGCCTTCAAGCATGGAGAGGCAAAATGAAATCTTTTCTGGAAAGCTTTGCATCTCTCAGTCTCTTGTTCAAACACTAGCATTAAAGTAAAATTTTTATTTGGACAGTGTTGGGGTTTTTTTTCAGGACAAATGCTCTGTGCAACCATTTGTTATTTCATTGTCACACCACAATTCTAAGACTCACTGTACTCATATATACCAACTAGGAAATAGTCTCATCCCACATAAGTGTATGATGTGTTTGGTCCACACATCCTTTATTAATTTATTTTTCTATTACTTGGGTAAGTGTCATGTATCTCTTCCTTTCTTATTTCAAACCACTCTTTTCCCAAGCTTGCTGTCTGTAAAATAAAATCATTTTGGGCCTGACTTCTGTCAGTACAAACTATATCTGACTTCTACTGTCTTGGTATTTCTAAACACTTGTTTCTCTCTCTTTTTGTGGCTCATATATTCCATATCTTGTTGAATATTTATGGCTAGCACTTCCTTTCCTGTTTAATGACTCTTGTCTAAAATGCCTCCTTTATTATTAGGTTATCTGTGTCCTTTTTCCTGTATGGACTTCTTTGATCTTTCCCCCCCTTCCTTTCTATGCTTAAAAAATTAACTCTTTCCTTTGTTTTTGCTTTTCTATAGCAGTTGTATTTGTCTTTCTCTTGTTTTAACTGTTTGAGACTTGTGATGCTGGTGACTGGTGAGAGATGCTGGATTTGTGGTTCTGGAGACTGAAGTTCTTTCTTTATTCACAGAGCAGATACAGCATGGAAAGAGGCTGTGCAATGTCCCCGTTTGCCTAAACCCAGATTTGGAGGGACCACCACTGAGAATCAGAGGTCAGTTCAGTGTCTGTTTGACCTGGTCCTCTGCCAAGACTACCAGGAAGATGTCATGGTTAATACGAAATGATGCTTAATTTTGTATTCTGTTCAGCTATTAAAGCCCTCAACTGTCCTCCAGAAAGTATGCAGCGAGTGGCTGAATCTCATTTCTGTATAAACTTTCCTCCCTCAGAGCTGAAATACATCCAGACTTTCTTAAAGCCTTGCGATGGGGCAGTGACCTACTTTCTTTGCCTAAGTTATGTTTTTTTCCTACTGTTCATTGCACAAGAGAGGACATTTTTGAGTAGTTAAGTCTTATTCCAACATTATAACTTGCATTATGACTGCTTTTAGCATTTGTGTTCTGCAATGGGACTTATATCTAGAGAATATGACAGTGAAACTTCCGAAGTCACAGCAGAGGGATCTTTATGCATCTGAGAGGGGAAGAAAAACCTGGCTACAAAATCCGTACCTATCCCCTGCATTCTGGATGTTGTTCTACATTACTAGAGTATCCTAGCCTTCCTGAAGTGTCTGCTCATATACAATAAAACCTTAGGGAGCAATTATAAAGTCCTGTACTATGGATGTGAAAGTAATGTTTCCTTCATTAGTAAAATGGTTGTTTAAAACCTGCCTTATTCTTGTGTCACGCCACTTATTTTGAGTTCAGAAATTGTGGGAGCTTCTTAGCTTATTTTGCCTAAGAGCTGATGTTAAATTTGCATTTCCTGCAGTAACCAGGATTATGTCATAATAAATTCCATCTAAACCTTACATAGAGAAGCTTCCTCCTCTTTCTGTAGTTAAATATTATCAGAGCAGGCTAATGTTAACATTACATCTGAATCTAGAGATTGAAGCAACCAGAGAGAAAATTGGCAATGGATTTCTTAAACTGTAGTTTGGGAAAGCAGAACTTGGAGAAGTCAAGAGTTTGGATCTTCCATAATACATAACTTCTCCTACTAAAATAAGCATCTATCAGAAATTAGGTGCACAAAAAGTGCCAAGGGCAAAGGGAGCCCCCATGATCACAGTGGCTGTGCTCTCAGCTGAACAACTCAGCTTTGAAGAATAAAGGTACTTTTGAAGACTTTCAATGGAAAGCATTTCTAATGACCAGCCCTTCAATGTTCTCAGTTCCTTAAGAATTATTTCTTCTCTCTGTCCTTTCCTGATTTATCTCCTGTGGCTCTGTTAGGGATAGTATGAATAGACTGATGATCTGGTGTTGGGACATTTGAACTTAATTCCTTCTTCGTATCACCGTACGGGAAGTTAATTCCCAAAATGTATGGGGGAATATTGCAAATCTGCCGATGTCCAATCTCATAGCAACTCTAGAATCATTCTCTCTCCTTAGTAGATACAACTGCATCCAATTTCCTGGAATTTTTGTTTTATGTTATCTTTTTTCCGCAAGGATTTATCTATTTTTAATTGGTAGTTCTAGGTAATTGGAATAATCTGGCAGAAGCAAGGAATGTGCTTATATGTCTTTTTATAGACACAATTTATTTCTTATTTCTATGCACAGTAAAGCCATTATGGCTATTCTTTAGAAGTCTGCTCATCAAGCATTTTGGATTTCTGTTTGATGATTCTTTCCTTTTTAAAATTTTTTCCCTAATTGCCTTAAGGTGCTACAAAATCTAGTCTGCTCTCAGCACCCAGTATAGTCAGTATGTTTGTACCTGCACCAGAAGAATTTGCTGATGACCAGCCCGTTCTGATGACCGACAAGTAAGTGGTTTTTTTCTCTCCTTTCAAAGAATTAGTTGAACTTCAAATATGTCAAGTAAAGTATAGATACTTTCTGCAAATATAGAGTCCGTTCTATCATTTATCTCTGCGCCAAGTTTTTAAATTTTTTTTTTACCCCAGGGTAAATATTTTCTAAACACTGCTAGCAAGATGTGTTTTCAATTCAGTAGGGCCTGGATGGTTGTGAATAGGTGAAATGATGGCTTAGGTTATTGTGTGTGCACAGAGGGCAGGGGAAGCACTTTCCATCTTTCTTTCTATTTTAAATCAAGGGTTCTTTGTGATGCATCAGAAACCTCTTTTGTCTTAGGGGGGAAAAAAAGAGAAGTTTTATTTAAAAATTCCTTTGGGTTTCTGTTGAAATCAGTAGCTGTTGATGTGTCATCATGTGTAATCTACATAGCATTTTTAATGCTGATACTCACTGACCCTCAAAGCTTTTGCAAACCTGTATTGTTTGGTTAAAATGCCTGTAAAGGGAGTGTTAAACAGAAGTGTACTCATTTAACAGAGAAGTAAAGCAGTCAGCAGGGAGCCATGCCTTGATTTGTTCAAAACTTGGGATGAGAAACCACGAGTTCCTGTGTGTGCTCAGTCCAGTAGACAGACATGCAAGGGTGATCACTGGAGAAAGACAGGGCAATTGTGCAGGCTGTGACTGGTAGTGGACCTAATTGTGTTACAAAGTGAAGCATCCCAGAAGTTAGTCTGGTCTGTGGCACTTCCCTTGGCCATTTTACCAAAGCTCAAGTGCTACCTATGAGCATACAGACCAGCTGAGCTTGGCTTCCATGACTTTGTTGGCATATTTTGTTTATGTTCAGTAAAAAAGGCAAGGAAATTGCCTGTTCAATTCCATTAAGTTAAAATCTCAAAATCTGCTGGTCATTAGCATCTGATTGATCAAATTAAGCAAGCCTTCCTACTGGGCTGAGATAAACCAATTTCCCACATTGGTTTGCCTTTTTCATAAGTTGCGTAAGCCTGTCTCATCTCTCCCAAATCTGACATCCCCTTTATAATTAGACATTTTGGAGCCCTTTTAGACCTTCGTCAGCTGTCTTTGAGCATTTCAGGAAGGATAAGTGACTCAGCAGCAAATCTGCCCTGGGAAAGGAGACTTTTCTGAAATCTAAGGTTCTGTGCCCCTGAGAGGTCTTTTCATTTATTTCTTAATAGCTGTAGCTGCTGTGGGAACCAATCTGATCATTGTTTTCTAATTATATGAATTGTTATTCATAATTCATGACTGACAGGAAGGGCAATGTGAAATTGTTCCATCTCTTTAGGATCATCTGTGAGTGTCACTGTTTGTGTCTATGGTGCTAAATAGAAGAGTGCCAGGACTTAGCCCAAGTTGCGCAGATTGGCTTGTGCTCACATTGCTGAGGGCCAGCCTTTGCTGCTGCAGACTTCTCTTGGATAGTGCAAACTGAAGCAGTCCAATACAGTGAGGCAGCTGGAATACAATTACCAATGAAGGACTCAAAACAAGGCCTGCCCTGTGGCCCTCTTTGATTTGTTATAAATGAAACAGCCAGTGTAGCTAGTGAGAAGTTTTATTAAGGTTTGAAAGCTATGGACTGTTACTAATTACAGAAAGATCACAATTACATTATCTTTCTAAATAAATGTGGAATAGAATGCACTAAGTAATAATACTTTAAAAAGACATAATTATACACAGATCTATGTATAGTAATGCTTTGTTTTAAATTTGTTAACCTCAGGTTTAAAAACTGTTCCTTGCAGGTGCCATGACTGTGGGGCTGTTCTTGAAGAATATGATGAAGAAACACTAGGCCTGGCCATAGTTGTGCTCTCAACCTTCATTCACCTCAGTCCAGACCTGGCTGCTCCTCTGCTGCTGGACATCATGCAGTCTGTAGGAAGGTAAATTCAGGACTTTCCTCTCTCCAATGAGATTGAAAGCATTTTGTGCCTGGAATTGGGTTTACATAAACTTCAGTAGACAAAGGTGTATATTTTAGAACTCTTAAGTGAATAACATCTGATTCTGTCTTGCGTCTTTGTTACTCATCATTTTATAAATTTCTTATGTAACTTCTTCCACTGTCAGTTCAATTTTTGGCAGCTCCTTTGATGTTCTGCCCTTTTACTCTCCAAAGGGAAATTCCAGCTCAGGAATCTCCTCAGCTTGTCCAACTGTAAGCAGTGATGTAAAGAATAAATTCAGATTTTCTACAGTACCCTTTTTTATTTACTACCCGGTTAATTATCTGAACAGCAATTAGTGTGCTTCTTCATCTTGTTTTATGTGAAGGAAAATTTACTGTTAGTTTTTATTCCTCCTGCTAGTTGCTCCTTGAACTGGTGTTTTTTGGTCTGCCTTCACATGGTTTTTGCATCCTATTTGTCAGAATTTTTGCTCTTTTCTACTTTCATTTGAGACAGGACCTCACCTTTTTGAACGAAGCCTTCTTTTTTCTAATAGCCTCTCTCACTTTATTTTCTTCCCCTCTCTTGAAGTCTTTTTTTTTCTTAACAACTAGAGTACCTTGCCCTGTGTTTCCAGTGTAATGCTCTTAAACACCTTCTGTGCTTCTTATAAAAACTGAATTCTCTTGGCTCCCCCTTGTTGCTGCTTTGACAGAATTTTTCACTTTTATGTAGTTCCTGCTTTAGAAGTTGTGCACAAATGTGATCAGCTTTTCTGAGCTTTGCTCTTGGAGGAGTGTTGAGTCCTAGGTATGATCATTCATTAGCATACTTGATGCTCTTCAGGCTTTTCAACCATATATTGTATGCTAGGTAAAAATTTGCTTTGCCTTTTGAGGGCTTCCAGACCAGCTGCTTCATGAAATTGTCTCTGAGAAAGTCTTGAACATTAGCTGTCCATTATTTTTCTCTTGTTACTTTTACCCAGTGTGCATGCAATAATTAAAGTGTACCATTATTTCTGAATTATGTGTGGTTGCTGTCTTGGCCACTTCCACCACTTCTTGGTTCAGAGGTGGGATGGATGTGATGGGGTGTTCCAGAATAAATTTCTGAGCAACATGAGACATGCAGAAATGATGCACAGCTCTCCTCCACATTCATTTTGGTGACTGAAGTTCAAATGGCTTGACTGTGGCTTCTGCAGGGGCATGGCTCTCCACAGCCCTGCTTCTCCACTACCTCCCAATTCCATTTAAACACAGCAGCTCTTCAAGTCCTCCATTTCCACTAATAGCAAGGCTGCAGTTCCCTGCTGTCACTGCTAATTAACTCTGATGGAGGCAAAGTTTCTGATCTAGACGAAACATTCTGCCCGTTCAGTGTGACTCTTGAGAATGCAGCAGTACTACACCCACAGAAAGTAAATAACTTGGAAAATTAATTATTGAGGGATGAGGGATAAGTGGGCTACCTTTTTCTGTGTTTTGAGGGGGAAATGCTGCATCTTTAGAGTGAGACAGTTGATTGTTTTAGACCAGCAGATGACAGTGCAACATGGGGTATTCCTGGTAAATGTCCTGTCTTGTTCCCACTGGTTGCAATTTCTGATGAATTCTAGGTCCAATAAGAGGCTCCCCACAAAGGAATTACTTTGAAAATATGCAAAATAAGTAGTTTATATAAGCAGAAAGGCTTTC
The DNA here is from genome assembly GCA_013397175.1 of Platysteira castanea. NCBI lineage: Eukaryota > Metazoa > Chordata > Aves > Passeriformes > Platysteira > Platysteira castanea. Next base: position 1,303,931 of record VYXC01005528.1, on the reverse strand, counting down.
AGGTGCTCTGTCTTTCATCAAGCGGTGCCATATCACTACCTCCAAATACCCATCTAACAGCAGAAGTGAAAATGAATTAGACTTCTTGCATTTTTATTCTTACAAAAAGAGCTGCTGCTTTTATACATAGAAGAGGAAATAAGGAGTTAGAAAGTCCAAGGTCTTTCAGAATACCTAAACAACACACTGAAAGATTTTTCAAAAGTTTATTTGGGTACCCACAAGCACAGATAGGCGTCTGCTGGGATTTTCAGAAGGGAAGAAATTTCTGGGTTCAAGTTACTGACAATTAAAGATTGAAGTATTTCTAGTACTCTGGCATACATTTAAGTTTATGATCTGGTTCCTGAATCAAGATTTTTGACTTGGCGATTCTTATTTAACTGATTTCCAGTGAGATTTAGCTTTCCAAGCATTAAAGCTGTGTTTGAAAGTTACATTTAGACTTGAGTTAGTGAAGAGCTGTGGAAAGCTTAACTTGTGTTCCTAACGTGTACAGATTTGAACACTTCCATTTCCTGTTCTGTTTTGTGGTCTGCAAAGTGGAGGTGATGATGAGGGTTCGTGGCATTTGTGCAATAAAATATTTAGAGTAGTACTGATAAATATATACAAACTGCACATTTCAGGAAGTTTCAGATGTTCCCAAGTGTTTACTCTAGTTTATGTCTCGTGACGTCTTTCCAGAGTTAGAAACGTAGTGTTTTGTTTGTCCCAAAACCCGTGCTTGCATGATCACATTCAAAAGGAGAGAAAAACATTAGACTTTGATTTCTTTTAGGAAAAAAGATTTTACATTGTTGTGTTTCTGTACTTCAGTAGATTTTTGAAAATAAGTATCATGTCCATAGGGCATGTGATTGGTCTCATTGCATTCTGCAGAAATGCTCATGTGCCTTAATGTACGGTGATGCTACAGTTATTCCAGAATAAAGGTCTGTACTGCTTGATGGTAGCTTCAGGGCATTCTCACCCAGAATTACCTTTGCACACCAGAAATAATATGTTGTATTTTAGTGTGGATTCCTCCTAACAGTAGTGGAGTTGGGAACTCCAATGTGTTTTTCTGATTTATGCTAGAACAACTGAAGAGAACACAATCTTTAATCCCCTGCACCATCAAGTTTGAGATTATTGCATTGTTGGAAGTATGCTGTGTCCCCAGTTTGTCATGAATAATTCATTCAGATCACTGTAATTTTGGTTCATGCTGTTGCATTTGACTGAGCCGCCTTAGGGTCCTTTTTGGATTTTATTGTGTTGATTAGAGAGAAAGCTGTCTTCAGAACAGGGGGTGACCAAGGATGAGCCAACAGCTAAGTCCAGGATAAAAGGATCATGAATCAAAGAAAAACATTGAAGACTAGATATAAAATAGCATAGCTCTATGAAATTTTCACTTAGATTTATCAACTTATACCATCTGAAATACTGATTTGCAGCAGATTAAAGTAAAAATTTGGTGGTATTTTGTATACAAGAGATGCTTCTATTGTCCATTTTTATAATGGCTTGACAGTGTACAGCTTTTTAGTGACTTTTGGTATTAAAGGTGTTTTGCTTTGATATTGTAAGCCCTGATTCTCTTCATTTGCATGTCCTGCCTATTTAAATGCATGATTTTACTTTAAGATTGTGCTCAGAATTTTCACTACTGAACGCCCATATTTGGCTTTAAAGTCTGTATTTAGGTGTGGCAGCCCAGAATACTCCTCAGACCGTACAGGGGGGTCTGGAGTCCTGCCAGACAGTTTCGAAACTTGAGACTAAAGCATAGAACTCTATGCTTGAGCTGTGTCATCGGAGAACGCTGCCCACATTGAGAGATGAAATGCAAAATAGAAAGAAAGTGTGTAATTAGCTTATCTTATCACTGGGTGAATATAGGTTTTAGATTTATGGAGGTATGAGAGACAAAAGTTAACATGGAGGGCAAAGGGCGGTGCCCCTTCCCCTTCCTCTCTCTTCTCTCTCCTCCATTTTCTGCTGTGACGATGGTGATGGTTATTGGTGAAGGTAGCACTGTCATGTTAAGAAAAGGTAGAAATTAATTGGGAAAATTGATTAAACAATTATACGTTGTGGAACTTGGTTGGTTTTCCTGAAAGAGATAAAAAGGTAAAGACGGCCTTCTCAGGCGTCATTCCTGCTGTGATTTTCGGAGGAGCGGGTCATGCTGTCCCTGCTCCAGACACTGAGAGATAAGAAACAATAAACAACTTGAACACGAATCCGCAGGAGTGTCCAGTCTCTTGGCTCAGGCTTGGGACTTTTTGAGATCAAGAAACAGCCATGAAAAACGCAGAGACAAATAACATTTACGTACTAAAATAAATGACCTAATTTTTGAGAACACATTATTTCTCATCTGACTTTGGAAGAGCTACTAGGTAATTAGTGTTTTTGAAATCAGGCTAGTTATTTAAGTGCCAAAATCTGCAACTAGAAGCCTCACTTTAGACTCCCAAGCAAAGAATTTTTCCTTAGTCTGTGTTGCTGTGTTAATCAGAAACAATTCAGTCAGTAGGCAGCTTCTGGCAAACTTTTTTTCCCTCTTAAAAAAATTAGTTATCCGTGATATGCTGTAGGGCAAAAACATTACTTCATTATCTTTGTGCTACTAGAGGGATGTAGTATTTGTCTTTAAAGCAGTTGAGCACTAGTGAGACTGCAAGACTGAATAGAGTTTATGTCATGCAAACATGATTTTTCTGAATCTAGTTGTTCTTCAGAAGATCTTTATGGTAAGATTTTAAATGTTCTCTAAAATTCTTGTTTATTGTTTATTTTAAAAGGTACTTTATTGGCTTACTTAAAAAATGAAACACACTCACAAAAAACAGCCTATGAGCTTCAATTTCTTTTTTATTTTTATTCCAGGTTGGCATCAAGTACCAGTTTTTCTAATCAAGCAGAAAGGTATGGTAGCAAAGGATACCTTGGCAAAAATGAAACAATCAATATAAAGCATCATCTTCCCTAACCCTGAAATCAACTAAATTTAACTTCTAAAAAATGCTATTTAAAATTTCTGAATAAAAGGAAAAACTGCCTTTCCCACTTGTTTCAAATATCCTGTGTTTTCTGGAGATGAACAGGAGCCCATATTCATATGTGTTAAACCTGGAAAAAAGTCAGATTCAGATGCTGTCTTGTCTTTGCAATTTTTAGTGCAGCTTTTTCTAACTGGTTCTATGTTCAGTATTTGTCTTGATAAACTATCTCCAATCAAGTGAATCATCCTTGGCCATGGAGAATCCCTGGTAGTGTTGCCTTATTATGCAAATCAGATGCTGAATAGGATAAATTCATTTTGAGAAGCTGTAAAGCATGTTATGATGTGCAGTTTATGAGTAAATGGATAATACTTAGACTTTTAAAATAAAACCATTCATTTATGAGTGATTAGAGAGTACTTCATCTCTTGAAGGAAACTGCAAGAGGCAAATGAATATTGTAATGTTTTTGTTTACCTGTTGTTCATGTGTTTTATGATAAAGCCAAGAACCTTATTCTGTGTCACTGAAATACACAAGGTGAGAGCAGGATTATATTTCAGATTCAGATGACTCACAAATAAAACTACATGGAGAATCAGGAAAAATGAAACTATTTATTGAGACAAATACTTTAAGTATGTGTATGTAGCTTTTTTATCTCTTCCTAGTTGAGCTGAAGTCATAAAATCAACATGTTAAATTTTTTTTCAGGATCAGGACAGTTCTGACTGTCTCACTCATAACTGAACACTTCCATAATTAAAGAGAATAGCATCATCTTTATTTTCTCCATGTAGTCAGCTTTGACAAGTGTTTGATCTGCAATGCAGTTTTTTTCTTCTCTTCTTTTCCCTTCATTTCAGCATGATGATCCCTGGAAATGCTGCAGGTGTGGCCAAGCAGTTCCTCCGTTGTGTGTTCCATCAGCTGGCTCCCAATGGCATCTTCCCTCAGCTCTTCCAGAGCATTATTAAGGGTAATGTGCAATACCTGAGTGCATTTCTGACCCTTGGTTTCCTCTGTATGAACAGCCAGTGCAAAAATGTCATTCAAATTTCAGATGGAAGCTTTTTGCGGACCTTAGCCACGTCTCTGATGGACTTCAGTGAGCTGAGTTCCATTGCTGCTCTGAGCCAGCTGTTAGAGGTATGTTGACAATTGGATATGTTAATGATGCTAATTTTATTAGCGTTATCAGGATCATTTCTCCTCGTTTGAGTTCAAACTTGCTTCATCAAAAACACTGTGAATTTTTGTTTTGTCCTCCTTGGAAATAATTAGGCTCTCTTCACCACAAATAGTGAGTCCCATTCCTTCCTATTTTTTGTTTTCAGGAACATTTCTGCTCATATGTCTGAGTTCTCCCTCTTCATTTTATCTGATGACAGTTTCTCTTAAGTATTCCATAAATCTATTGCCTGCCTTTGACTGACTGCCTTCTATGCAGTTGGCTTATTTCTACTGTACTGTTTTTCCTCCTGCTAGACCTAGTCACTTGCATGTATCCTGCTCTTCCAGGAACATGGCAATTGCTTCATTCAAGATGTTGACATCACTTTAAAACTGCTCATGTCTTTTCAGGCATCACTCTAGGACAGAAGCCACTAAAGCATACACGGTCTACTGAACATTAATGAACATATCTTCTTTAAAACGGTCTAAAGGAAAACATGAGCAGTCTGCTGCTGAATACTTTGAGTTTTGCTTCTTCTACTCCCATGCCAGTCTAAGCAGATTATGAATTAGGACGCTGTTTATAACATTTTGGCTCAAAATCTTTTGGTCAGTACTTTAGGAACTGCTAGACTAGCTGTCACATACACAGTTCAAATTCCCAGCACAACACTATCATTAGATCATAAACAAGTACGCAGTATTTGGTCTCAACATATTAACCTCAGAACTTCCAAATACTGTGTAAGGGACCATTTCCGCATGTGTATGATTGCTCACAGTTCTGACGTTTTGTTTCCCAGGGTTTAAACAACAAAAAGAATTTGCCAGCAGGGGGTGCGATGCTACGCTGTTTGGAAAACATCGCTACCTTTATGGAAGCGTTGCCGATGGATTCTCCCAGCAACCTCTGGACCACAATTAGTAATCAGTTTCAGACCTTTCTTACTAAACTCCCATGTGTTTTGCCTCTTAAGGTATGATGTGTGGACATCTGAAACAAGCTATATTGCCATTGGTCAGGATGTACTGAAACAGTGGGAAAACTGGGGATAACCAGAGTGGGTTCCTGTGAATGTTTCCTAATGATTCAGCTAATGTTTTCAGAGGACTGGATTTATAGTATCTCTGATCCATCCCATTAATTATGTTTTCTGTGGGTAACTCTGACTAGGGTACTTCTCACTTCTTTCTTGGCATTTTTCCTATGCGCTTTCTATGCCCTGTCTTTGTCAGATTAAAATACTGCATTTGAGAGAGCCAATATTTAGACAGTGAAAATCTATCTGGTTTTAACTGTTAAAACTAAACAAAACTCTCAAGAAGAGCAGTACCACCTAATTAATTTGCTAAAAGTACACAGTATTCAGACAGGCAGAGGGAACTGAGACTACTGAGATTTGGGCCTAGCCTGTTTGGCTGACCATGTTGTAGTTCTGATTGCAATAGAATATTGTTACAGAAACTGAATCCAGAAGCTTTGGGCTCTGATTTCTGAGAGTTCAGAGGACATACATCAGGATCTTATCTCCTGGTGTGTATATTTCCAGATATTGTTTCAGCAAACACAGTAAAAACTTTTGAGTCTTTCTAGTAAAGTGGAATTCTGAAGCCCTTACTCTATTTCCTGTGGTGTGAATGAGCCCAGTGGTAATTTTTTCTATATAAAGCAGTGTTGCTCAGTATGGGCTGAGGGATCCAAAAATCTAAATCTGACAACACTGTCCTTTAAATTGGGTGTCACAACCTGGCTACATGAATGATACTAAATTCCGTGGCTCTATTATGCAATAATCAGATCTTGAAACCTCTTCAGATTTTGGTAAATTGTGACATTATCCTTCAGCACTCACTAAGTCAGACAGGCAATAACCATTCTTTCTGTGTATTAGTCACCTCAGTCTGCTGCATTTTACGTAATTGAAATAAATAAAAAGAAATTAATTGGATCTTAGTGGTTCCAACTGCATATTCACCATTAACAGAACCTTTAGGTGGAGTGTTTACTCTGATTTGCCTTTTATTCATGGAAGGTAATTTTAGTGTGATACAACTAAAGCAATTGCTTGCTCCTGAACTTTCAATCCCCTATTCTTTTATTTAGGGTTGTAGGGGACACTGATATTCTAGGTGTTTACAGCAGGGGTGAGGCAAGACATTGGATTGATCTTGAAAAGTCCATTCAGTGCTGTAACCTGTGTGATTTATTTGAAATAAAGGTTATATCATAAGGAACAACTTAAGGAATCTGAAGCAGCTGGGTCCAGGGCATATTCCAATATTGTCATTCCATATTCCAAAGTTGTCATTAGATGTGAGGGAAAATATCATAGTCCAGGACAAGTACAGAAATATAAAATTAGATAGACGGTGCACACCTATGCTGTGATATTACCAGTGAAGGGGTGTGATTGGGATATGATTGTTTTCAAGAATAAGCCCGTTTAGGGAAAGTAAGTAAAAATCAATCATCAGGGATCATTTTTCAGACTTCACCTCTAACTTATTCATAGCTGCTACCACTATAAGCAAGATGTGTACACAGAAAGGTACTAACTTCTTTTCTTTTTCTTTTCTGCCTTCAAATATGTTCAGTGTTCTTTAGACTCTAGTTTAAGAATCATGATTTGCTTGTTGAAGATACCTACCACCAGTGCCACCAGGGTAAGTTCCAAGAAGACAAAATTCTGTTGCCTCAGATTTAGCCAGCCTGTGCTATTGTATGAATGTGTTCTTATCCCCTGGCTAGGAAAGTATTATATATAAGCATAAAATTGTGCACTCCAATATTGTTTGGAGAATGATAAGAGCTTTGGAATCTAGGTTACAGTAAAGTGGGGGTAGAATTACATTCTTGTGTGGGTGTGAATGTATGTCTTCTTAAAGATTTGATGTTCTCTTTTTTTTTTTCCCCCATAATCTATTTTTTTCTTTAAAAAAAAAGAGTAATGAGCTTCCTTAGACGTTTTTCAGTACAATTCCACTGAAGTTGGCGAGGTTTTCCTGCATAAACTATACAGAATCTCTTATAAACACTGTGTCAGAAGTGAAACTATTTTCTAACTTTTTGTTTCTAATTTCTGACAGAAGCATGAAGCATATGATACAGCTGTTTGACCAAAACATTGTAAATCCCAGGCAAGCCTCTGAGCTAAAAATAATGCTGTTCCATTCAGGTGTTTCAGAGCTGGAATGCTTCTTTGCTTTTTTTGGCAACGAGTTATTGATTTCTGTAACGCATGTCATTGCAGAGTCTTCTGGAACCTTTTTCAAAATTACTAAGTTTTGTAATTCAGAATGCTGTCTTCACTCTGGCCTACCTGGTGGAACTGTGTGGTTTGTGCTACCGAGCCTTCACAAAGGTAACGATGACACTGTATCTTCTTTTAGGGACAAGTGAGAACAGGACAAAGTCATGCTTCCCACAAGTAGTTTGGAAGTAAAGGTGAAATCAGTGTCAAGTTTCAGGCATGTCAACAGTTTTAATGTAGTTTGGTTAATCAAGTAGTGATCGCGATTCAGTGCCTTTTAAGAATGCAGAGTTTTACATTCACAGTGAAGACACAGATGATGGGAACCTGCTGCAAATGTTGCTCAGAAAAGTATTTTAATGTGATTCTGGGACTTGGACACTTTTTTCTCAGAAAAAGAGAAGATACCTGGTATTCATGCATCACTTAAAATGTTTGTAGAGTCATATCTTTCCTAGTACACAAGTTTAGCCACATAACTTGTGAGTAAAATCTTTAATATTCCTGGTAGTGCCTTTTGAGAGCACAGCTGTGAGGGGAGGCAGTAGACAACTAACTAAAATGGAAGACTCCAAGCTAGGAGCTTTCCATCTTAGATCCTGTTCATTCTGTATTAGGTATTTTCCTTTGGCCTGTCTGGCTGTAGCTGTGTAGAAAAGACAACAGTATGTGTACACTTTTAAAAAGCTTATGAGATTCCTGGACAGAAGCTATGGTGTACAAATAACGCTTTAGTTATTACTCAGGTTCACTGTTGTAGCTGTCTGGGAAGCTGAACAACAAAAAAGCAATTGAATCTAAGGTCATATATACTCCATTATGTAGATTGTCAAGGTACTGAGGAAAAATTGTCAAGGTACTGAGCCTTAACCACTAAGTGCACAGTTTCCCATGCTCAATTTGTCAGAACAGTAATTAATCCTCAGGAAACATTCTATCATAAGCAGCTACATGATTTTCTGTTTTGATAATGTACAACTGGAACATGCATTTTTTGAGTCTTGTTAAGACTTAAAATACCACTGGATGAACAGCAAAGAAAAAATGATAAAAGCAATGACACTCTCACAGAAAAACTGCACCACAAGAAAAAATGGAACATTTTTTACCAAATGTAATGGTTTGAAGCATTAAATAGAAACTAACGGTATGTTTATGACAGCAAGCAAGTTCTAGCTTTTTGTCTTATTTGAAAGAGAAGAGTTTATGAAATGGAATAATCCTGAATACAGAAGAGATTGACTAGCTTTTGGAAGTATTTTGAGTTATAGATCTATAGTTAAGGGTTTGGCCAAGGCAAAGTGAGAAAAATGTTAACCTGAAGTCCAGTAGTGGGTTTTTTCATTGAAAAAGAAAAGCCTCGTGTAAAACTTCAGCAAAGATACTCCTCTTGCATTTGTGGTCTTATCAAGTGTTTCATATATCTGCTAAAGGAAATTATGAACTACAGGAAATTTTTCACTTTCCTCACACTCTGCAGTTTCACAAAAATGTAATTAAACCATGGTATTGGAAACCCCACGCATGTTTCTTGCATGCTTGTTGGTTGATTGTTCTATTAATATAATGAGTACTTGATTGCACACAGGAAGCTTGAATTACAGTACTTGGTAAAATCTTCTTGATGTAGTTTAATGCAACCTGATGACACAGAAATGGAAACATTAGTGAAGGTTCTGCATTGTATAGCCACAAAATAGTTAATTTAGTGGAACTCCACACTACATTATCTTTGTTATTTCTGAAAGCTTACCATAGTTTTGCCTTAGAAGTGTCAAATTAATGACTGCTGTTAGAAAAAAGCACCAAATTGCTCATGATGTCTGTGTTTCTCTACAGTGGAAATCACTGTAGGTAAATAAGAGTGCTGTGATAGTGTACCACATAGAAGTGAATTCTAGAATGCATGTAATTTGTGAGCACTGAAACTATTCAAATGTAATTGCTTGTTTTGCAACGTTGAATGTGCTGACTGGAACAAAACACCAACTTTCAGCTAAGCTGTGAAGGATTCTTGTCTTTTCAAAGAGTAAGCTACTCTGACATGCACTTTGTAGAGGTCAGTGCTGTACAACCACTCCAAATCTTTTTTTACTCCAATATTTTCCTAATACCCTGTGGCAAGAATATCTGAGTTTCTTGTCTTGGAGCCTGAAGATTCACGTCAGTCTGACATTTCCTTGTCTGAGTTTCTGTTCCAGGTCAGCAATTTGGTTTTTTCAGTGCCTTTGGAACTCTCATTTGAGAGTAGCATCTCTTCTGTGGATAGTAATCTTATCTTTAGTTTTCCTTTCAAGTGTCTTAAGGTCCTAAATGGACACTTTTTGGCTTTCTTATCTCTTACAGCTGCAGAAACTTGAACCTAAACTTAGCCTTTTGCTAGTACTCTGTTGTCCCTTACCAAGTAAATGCAGAATGCCACATGATTTTGCTACTGAATTTTTAAAAGAATATTAAGTGGCAGATCTTCAGTATTTTTAGTTACTGTAGTAGCAGAGGTGATAAAATAACGATTTTTGCTTTATACTGGCTTACTTAGAGGATAGCATAACACTCCATTAAAGGTCCAAATCTACTCTTGTTACTAAGTTTGGATCCTGAGGTACTACTAGAACTTCAGTAGTTTAATGTTCTACATATTGACGTGTGGTAAGTCACAATTTGAAGGTTGCAAAGCAGTTTTCTACAGGGATGCATAGACATTTGAGAGAGTTAATTTGGCTGAACAGAGGCTGAAGTAGTGTATTCTTGACACTTCTGGTACCAAATTTATACCCCTGGGTATTATTCTTATGGAACAATGGCCCTGTGGCAGAATATAAAGTTCTAGAAGTATGTATAAACTAAGTTTATACATATTTATCACCAGCAGGGTGATAGGAATAAGTAGACTTGGATAGGAAGGATACTCTGGGCCACTGACTTACATGTCATCACTCCTGATTTACAGTACAGGAAGCAAGAGGTCAGATGTCAGAAAACATTTTGCCTGATTTTGCTCAATCTCTCTGCATTGCATGTGCTTAATAAACATTAAGACTTCAGACTGTGAGATAGGAGACCTCTTTGAGAAAGAGGTGGTTTACTGTTGTATTATCCCTAAGGCCAAGAAAAGCTGGGATTTATGAAGCCTATGCCTCCTTTCCAGTGTTCTGGCAAAGCTATTTATTGTGGCCCAAATATATCCTGTATAGCATAGATGTTGGTATGTAAAATAACTGAATGCTTTTGAAAGAATTATGTCTTCCTTCTTTTTCAGTGTGTGTAGGCTACTGTACTGGTTTACTGATAGGAACTTCTGTCCACTCTTGTGGGGGATGTAATTGTCAACTGACTTGAGTGTGGCACTCCGTAGTGTCTGTGTCTCAAGTCTGGGAAGGCATATGATGGTGGGAATGGGTACTCTTCCTGGGGAATTCTAACAAGTAATCAGGATCTGTTTTTACACTGTGAGTATTGTGCACTGTTCTGGTTCTCCATTCCCACTCAGAATGTCATAGTATCTGAGAAAGTTCAGGTAATAATAGCAAGAATGATAACAGTTAGGTGAGTTCCTTATTCAGAGCAACTAAGTCAGGGCTCTTCAATCTGAAAGTGCAACAGCTGGTGGGAATGTGAGAGAGGTCTGCAAGGTCACAAGTGATCCAGACAGGAGTGGGTGATTTCATTCCTTTCCAGTGCAAAGAACATACTAAGTTTATGGGAACTAGTCAGAGCAAGTAAAGGGAAGTGATTCTTCAACAGTAGGTGACTCCTTGCCAAGTACCATTTGTGCTAAAGGTTGACTAGAGTCCCAAAGGTCAATGGACAGTTAGATGGAAGAGAAATATATTGAGAGTTATGAATTATACAGAAACTGTGCTGAGCTCAGAAGTTCCCTGAACTGAAAATAGTTGGTAAAATTATACATGCTTGCCTTGTTCTTATTCTTCCTTTTGCTTCTGCTTATGGCCTTGTTGGAGATAAGTTACTGAAGACATTTTTTCTCGTCTGACCTCTCCTGAATTTTATTATATTGTGTAATTTTTATCAGAGCACCACTCATGCATGTGGAACGTGTGACTTTTGAATGTTTGTCCCCTCAAGTAATGATTTTGTAATACAGCTGATTTTGGAGTGTTAGCTTCCTGCGAGTTTAGCTGCCTAGACTGCAGCAATGTAGGCCAACAAGGACAACAAGGACTGCAGTTTGGGACCCATTCCATCATCTAAATGTGTTATCTGTCTGCGCATTCCATGTAATTGAAGGGGAAACTAGGAGCTTGAAGTACAGTCTCTTGATTCACAGACTGGCATCTAACATCCATGAAACACACCATTCTGTTGTTTCAGCACCTTCTCCCAAATCAAGGCCTGGTATTTAAAATCTGTTTTCTTTCAAAGATATGTGGGTGGTGTGGGAGACATGCACTGTTGCTGCAAGCTTTGTTTGACAGTATGCCACACAGGTGGTGTGGTGACATCAGTTCTCTTAAGAGGAACACTGGTGACTGCTTGGTCTACGGCAACCAAAGCTCACTCTCACTTCCAGCTCTTCATCTTCTCCTGTGTGCAGCTGGAGGTGGCCTTCGAGTTCGCGATCATTAACCTCATAAAACTTCTCTGAGGAAGAGACAAATGATCTCATTTTGCAGATTTTGTGGGGAAACTGAGGCCCTGACTGAGTAAAAATTTTCATACATTTAACTTAAGTGACCAGGCAAGTGCATGAGATTTACAAGCTGGAGGATGCTAGGTTTTAGATCTTAAGCACATTTTAGATATGCTCTCATTATTAGACAATTTATTTCATCTCTAGTGGTTGTCTACAATAGAACATGGTGCTCCTGCTGATCAAAATTCTTGAGTTGCTGTGGTCAGTAGCAGGTTATAGATTTGTTCTCTGTTTTTATCTTACCATCTAAAGTCAGAGAATGACCACGTAAGATGTATAACAAGCCCATCTTATCTCTTGTACCTCCTTGCTGACTCAGCCTTACAACTCTATTCTTAGACTTCAGTGTTCTAATCTCCACTGGCTGATTTCCCCCTATGTTTTAAAGTGTTTCTGTTGTAGCAGCTGTAGCCAAGACTGTTTTTATTGTGGAAGTGGAAAAGTACTGCCAGTCTAATGAGTGGAAATAGATGGTCCAAGCAGCTGTAGTGCAGGCACTCATTTTCTAAAGGGAAATAACAACAGAAAAAAGAGTATGGTGAAATGTAGACTGTTTTTGGCAGGTTCAGTGAAAGAATAATGCTAAGTACCATACCAGTTTTGTTCTCCTGTGTTATTTCTTACTGTTTTCCCCTCTTCTCTTTGTATGGAACTACTTAATGAAAGCTATGTTTGCATGCCTGGGCTTTATAACTATTTTATAAAATCTATCTGTATTTCATGTGTGAAATATTAGATCTTGGATATAATGTCTGATACAACATCAAAGGAAAATCACCTTCATTGATATCTGTTCAATTAAGTCTGTAGAATTATATAAATGATGAGTGATGTTGGCTTTTTTTTTAAGACAGCAGAAGCCAGTACACTTTTGTAACTTTGTTATTCTCAAACTTAGATAAAATGTATCTTTATGGTTTACTAGTGGTTGTCAGTGAATTTCAGGACATTAATAATTCTGTATTTTTTGTTGTAGGAAAGGGACAAATTCTACTTGACACGCTGTGTTATATTGGAGTTACTGCAAGCACTCAAGTTAAAGTCACCCTTACCAGACATGAATCTGCTGCTGTTGGTGCAGGTACAGGAGATTCTGATGTAATTCTCTTACTGATCCTGTCTTGGCCCAACTTCGGGAATGGGGCAGAGGCAGAAGAACTAAGTCTGACATGGTTGCAAAAAGTATCAGCAATGTCAGGGAAAGCAAGAACTTTTTGAATCCAAATCCAGTTGCATTTGTATGCACTGGTGCATACATTTAGGCTCCTACATTAAAATTTAAGAAACTAATTTTGGAATCCAAATTTCACATAATGATAATGACCTGTGCATCATTGCTGATGTTTTGAAGATCACAGAATATATCTTGAGTTGGAAGGGACCCATAAGGGTGGAGTCCATTGCGTTTTATATCATGTCCCAGTGGGGAAGCTGCCCCAGGTGCTGCATTGTCTTCATATCCTAGCCTCAAACCCTGGCACCAGTTTTGTGGAAAGGGGTGCTAGCTGATCATGGGCCACAACTCAGTTTCTTCCAGTAAGCTTGTCTGCAGTTCCTGAAGGGCATTTTCTTTTAACCTGTAGTTTTCCAGTAAAGAATACATTGACGATATTTCTGCTGCTTTCATTCTGTGGAGTCAAGCTAGCTTTTTGATTGGAAAATATGAGGAAGTAAGATACAGACTTGTGAAAACTTCTGCCTCCAAGAAGGCGAGTGTGGCACAGTTTGACACCACAAGCCTGTCCCATGAAAACAATTCATTGAAGTCCATCAAATGTAATCACAAGTAGTGGGCACTCATTGTTTACAATAAGCTAACAATGATATGTTAGGAACTTAAATTTACAAACCTAAGATTAAAGGGGACCAGCATAACAGCACTCCATAAGGTTCAAGGGAGATGTTTATTACATAGATCCCTCATAATGCTACCAGCATCACAGCTCCATTCACTCTTTCCCATCCCATTATGGGTCAAAGCTTCATATAGCTTACTATGGACTCATTTTGTTTTGAGTACTGGTACATTACTCATAGTAAGTGAGTGATTGCCAGTTGACAGAGAAATAATGCAGGCAAATGAAATTATATATCAGTTAGCATAACTCTGAAAACAATTATGCTGTCAGTGTTAGGGAAAGAAGTTGGGAAGGGAGGAATAACACATGGGTTTTTTTCTTTTGATGGTAAAGTAGTATTTTTTTAAATCCATTTTAAATTAAAAAGCACATGTTTGCCTTTTTTGTTTTTTAAATATTATTAAACCCAAACTTCTTTTTTTTCAGTCCCAGTCACTACCATCAAATAACAATCACCAAACTCTTTCTGTCTTACGGCTGCAGTGATTCACCTTGATTCCATGTGCATTGGTTTTTTTTGACTTGAACTGACTTTTCCTGTATTACAGGATAAAGCAATTATTCTGCATTACTCCTATAGTTCAGTCCTGTGACTACCCCAATGTATGACAATCCCCGAGTCTAGTCATTCCTGAATTTCTCATTTGAGAATGCAAACAGGCCATGTCAGTTTTGGCAGTGGGATTTAACTGATTAACACTTGTCCTTCGTATTGAGTTAATTGCATGAGAGACCCAGTAAGCAGAACTCTGTCTTACATTACCTTTATTTCATAAAGATAAAATTATAATTGCCTGGGTTTTCCTCCTAGCACTGTTCCCATATGCTGTATTCACTTTGGGATGTATTCATACCTTACACAACAGCATCTAATGTGGATATAAATGTCTTTTTTGATGTCTCTCTTTCAGAGGCTGATGAAGTGATTCATATTTCCTGCAATCCAAAGCAGTCAGCTTCTGTTTTTATGCAGTCAGTGGTGAAGAACAGGGGTTGTATTCAGACCATCTGCCATAGATGCCTACTGGAGGCATGATGACAACTTCTCCCATTGACTGTGCAAATTGGCAGCTCTCAGTTGTATGTGGTCTGAATCATTCAACAGCCTCTGGAATTGCAATACCATAATAACCACTAAGCCCATCTTCAGCACCACTGTAATTTAAGAAATCTACCAGTGGCATATGTATCTTATTTTTTAAATTTTCTCTGGTGCCATTAACAGAATGAAGGAATTGGTTCACCTCTTTACCACACAAAGCCACTACGATATTAATTCAGATTGTATGCTTTTGAATGAATAAAGCCATAGCAGAGTTAACACAGCACCAAACGGAAGTGGTTTTAATTTCCAACAGTCATGTCTCCATGGACATGTTAGCCTGTATGCAAGATTCTATACAGACAGTGCACACAGAATACAGAGATTCTGTCAAAATGTTCCAGATAACAAAGGAGCTAGGAGCACTTTAATTTAATGATAGATCAGTCGTGGGCTGACTAACAAAGGAGTTCCTAGAAAGGTACATTTGACACCCACGTTTATCCAGATTATATAGTGCCATCAGTGTCACTGGTGACATTAAGGCTAAGATGAGAGTTAACTTTATCCCACTTTGCAAAGGATGAGAATTTTAACCAGATCACTCAAATCTTTGCATAGATGTCCTAGATGATAAAGGGTACAGAAAGACTGTCTCCCTGATTTGTCCTAGCAAATGAAAGCCATCATGTACATGCTGCTGTTCCATGGGTTTCCATAGGAGCTGCTTCTTTACACAGCATTTTGTTTCCCAGTACTTTTCTCCTGCTCACATTTTATCAGCACATGTCTTCAGGATTTCCACTGACTTCAAATTATACTGGTGTCTCTTTGGAATTTGCTTGTTCAGTCAGGTTCTAAGATTCAGTGTACCTGATCTGTTTTGTTGTAAAGCTTGTGGAAGGGTATGAGTAAATTCTAGGTGGAAGTGTATGAGTAAATTCTAGGGCTGTAAAGGATATTTTGAAATATTTTCATGAAGAGCAGCCAGTCATTGAGAGCACTGCTAGCATATATGCATTAGGAAACCCTAAAATATGGTAGTCAATATCTGTCTTAGTTTGTGGAAGTACCATGGTATCAATTAATTTTTATTAAGAAGGAAGATTAAGGCTTAGACCTTAGTTGACAGTTACTTTCTGTCTACTCTTTCTTAGAAAGTTACATTGCATCACTACGGAAAAGAATTGCTCAAGTGCAAATACAGTATTAGGACAAGAAGTTGTAGGAGCAAGCAAATCATCTGCAGGGTGTCCAATGCATTATTGAAGTTTATAATGATTAAATAACAGTATTAGAAAGTTTAATGTATGAATGATGTGAACACTGGAGATTTTAGGTCAAGGGATTTGGAAATAAAAAGAAACAAGAAAAAAGGTAAAATAAAAGCATAAGAAAACCAATGAGAGAGATTATACTGTGATGAAATGACACTGACCATCTCTCAGAAACAGTTTGTTTATGTAGAATTGTGGCCTGTATTGTGCAGAAGTTATACCACACCATACTAGCATGTTGTCAACTTCAAAACTCTTCATATAATTCATAACTGTAGAACTTCAGTGAACATGGTTTCATTCTCTATCAAGGTCTACTCTATGATGAAAGAGGAACATTTGATATATGGAAGAAACAGCAATTTTTTTTTTCCTCATAAAGAAATTCTGATTTGTTACACAATATTCTTCAAATTGCTCCTGCACAGCATATGTGTTAATTAAGCACATTAAAGTCAGATTTTTTTCATTAAAATTATCTCATTTATAATGGTGGGTTAAGTAGGTTGTTGATAAAGAGAGAGATCTCTAAAGGCAAATTACCATGAATAAAAGCAAGAAGAGATCTGAACTGATTTTAATGAAGTAGTGAATAAATTATTAGTGTCTTCAGGTTTCTCAAAAATAATTAAAAAATAGCTTGTCTTTAATTTCTCCTTAGTTTGTTTGTGCGGATGCTGGAACAAAACTGGCTGAGTCAACAATCTTACATAAACAGATGATTGCCTCAATGCCTGGAGTAAGTACTGAACCAAAGTCCATTTTTTAGTTCTTTTGTTCTGATTTTTTAAAAAATACATCTTGTTCAGCTTGCTTTGCTTCGTTTTAATGTTCTTTCCTTTTCATTTCTCCTCTGGTTGGCAAGATGTATTACAGGCAGAGGTTGACATGCTTCATCCTTTTTATTAATAGTGGAAAAGTTCTGAATTTGATGTTGCTTCCCTTGCTTTCACTGATAACCTTTAGTCGTGTAACTGACTTCAGTGGAGCCTGTGCTCAAAAAGACAAATCAAGATCTGCAATTCTCAGTGGGGAACAGACCAGCTGAATGCATCAAAAATGATAGCAGGATGGAAAGCTACAAGCCATTGCCTCCATTCTCACAAAAGATTATCTGATTAAAGAAGGGAGTTAATGGTATTTTTCTAGTAGTGTATAAGTCATTCATCTATATCCTGCTGATGAGTGTAGCTAAATTACAAGTACTCCTAATTGCCTGGGCACTGAGTATGCACCTGGTGAATATGGGAAGAAGTAGCACAGTGGGAGGCCCTGACTTGTTCCATGACACATGTGACTGAGTATCCAAGCAGATGGAAGAGGGTTAGCCAAGGTTTGCTTCACAAGCTGAGTGAGGAAAACTTGTTTCCCTATGTGTGTGTCAGCTTAGGGATGACTTAATAGGATCTTTCCCATGTATCTTCTGAAGTGCATGATTTTTTAAATGCCAATCTTTAATAATACCTTTCCTCCCAATAGGATATTTTAATTTATACTTGCTTTAAATAGATAGACTAACATTGGTGTTACAAGGTGTGATAGGAACATGATCATTTCAGAAGAAATCATAGAAAATTAGGCTGCCTACTGCTTGCATGAAGCAGAATAGGTGGTTGGAGAGAAGTCTTGTGCAACTGAGCATTTATTTTCAGAGACTGGAGTGTACTATCTTTCATAATTCTGTTATTTAATATCCTAGAACCCAGGTCGAATCCTTAGTGCACATAGACTGGATGGAGGATATACTGACAGGGTTCCCAGTGACCACATTTTTACTGTCTTTTATTCTGTCATGGGAACTGACAGGAATAACATTTGAAAAGCCAGAAGGTGGCATAGTTCAACACTGTGTAGATTGATATTAACATACAAAAATGATGAGTGCCCAGGTCAGTTGTTTAAATACAGAATGCTAGCAGTTTTTCAAGTTTCAGCCACTAAAACTGAACTCTGGGTTAAGAATTTTGTGATCAAAACTATATCTGGTTCATTTCTATACTCAGATAGGATAATCAGCTTCTATGCTTCAAAGTGCAGGTAATTAAAAAGAGGTCAAAGAACAGTAGTTTTCTTCTATAAACTTTACTGCAATGTTTTGCCCTGAGCCTAGGACTTGGGATAAAGCAGATTTTGGTGATTTCAAAAAGATATCTAATTTAATAATATGATCATTTAGCCTCAAAAGTTAAGCATTTCTTTTATTTGGCTCCTAAGAATAAGGCATCCATAGTTCCCCTTGAATTCAGCTAGCATTATCTTCACCTCAGACTATTACCATATAAGCAGAGGTTTATGTGATACCTAATGGGTCAGTCGTATCACCTTCAGAAAGCTTCCCCGCAGGGTTCCCCGATCTGTTCAAAGCCCTTATTTAATCTGACAGCTTTGTTCCATTGCCTGCTTTCGCACCTCAGGCACATCTTGTGCTAGCTGAGGGCCACATTCACATTTGTCACTATTCTAGGAAAGGGATTATGAAAATCTGTACTGTGCGAATACAGCAAGCACCACACTGAGTCCTTTTGTTTTCCCTTTGAGGTTGCTTTTGCTCTGGCACAGGTGGCTTCTCAATAAACTTACACCTTTACGATCTAACTGGAGCACTTCATAGCTTAAGTGCCATTAAGATGCTGTATTTTGAATGTTTTTTCTTCAGGAATATACAATAAATATTTGTTAGCTTTTTCAAAAGGAAAAACCATAATACATTTCAGTGATGTTCATTTTAGTGATGTGTACACATGAAATACCTGAAGCCACTTATTTAAAGTGTTTTTCCATCATGATTAATGTGAATATAAGGGCATCTGTGCCTGTGACTGAATTTTGTTTTCTTTGATTGTAACTGATTGGTTCCAATTGCAGAAATGCTCAGCTGCTTGAAAAACTGAGTTGTTCAATTCTCATCGAGTTTTTAAGAATTTGATTCTGGACCACTGTGAATTTCAGGATGACATGATAAGAATATTCTTGAAAGTTTCATCAGTTAAATCTTTTACTGCTGTGACAGATAAGAGTATTTTAGGATGCATGAAGAAGCTACAGCAGCTGGGCTATCTTCTTATACTATAATCAGATAAGAGGACATAATACAGTGAGAAGAAGAACATCAAAGAATATCTATTCCTAATTATTCTAACTAAAAAGTAAAATAAAGAGTTTGAGACAGACCAATTGTATTCTGGTGAAGCAAAACCTGGTACTTAAACTTATTTCTTTTATGTTTTAGTGTGGAACAGCAGCAATGGAATGCATGAGGCAGTATATTGGGGAAGTGCTGGATTTCATTGCAGATATGCATACCTTAACCAAATTGAAGGTTGGTTCTGGGCATACATTGATCTAAAGTATATGAGTTTTTTTAACAAAAATATATTTTCTGTAAGGAACCTGCTTGGGAGACACGGTGTGAAGTGTTTGAGGATGACTGACAGGTTTCTTTTCTTTCTCTTCTAAAAAAGTGTTAGCACTGTTGTAGATTAGAGACTTCTGTGGCAGCAGTAAAAAGTAGCTTATGTGGTGTTGAAATGGGGCCTGCTTCAAATACCATGAGCACACAATAAAAATGCAGGCTTGATTTCTCTGAAATGTTGATGATAAGCAAATGTCATACCAAAGTCACTGTGAGAAGTAGTCATGTTTACTATAACCCAGGGAAGCATAAAACTCCTTGCCTGTACAAATAAGTATACTCTTGTGGAGGAAACCCGTGTCTCTTATATATGCAAACAGACACTTAAATTAATTGGAAGTTCGGAGGTAATTAAAATGCAGTAATTGACCTAAAAAAAGAGGGTGTCCTTTTTCAAATGGATGCTGTTGTTCTCATTGTCAGGTTATACTCTGTTGAGGTGGGGAAAAACCAAACAGCTCTTCCCTCTGTAGTCCAAACTGCATTTTGGTTTCTTTATATTAATTGGACGACAAATTGTTAAGAGGAGTGGTAGGAAAATACTTCTGTTAATATAAAATGTTTTATTTAGGAATGTATTTCATGAAAAGATCCTAGTAATCATTAGCTGATCAAAACCTAGAATTCCTGTTTCATGGAGGAACTTCATGTTCTTATTAAATTTCCTACAGAATGGAAATTCTCTAAGATGTTTTGAAAAATAAATAACCTAAGTAACAGTGCTGCTCTGAATTTTATTTATGAAGCAATGAGATGAGAATTTTTACCCTACTAGTTTCTCACACACTCACTTGTTCACAGTCCCCCTGGCCCCTCCAACCCATCTTGTGCCCCAGAGGGGACGCCTTATTGCAGGTTAATAATACTTACCACAAAGGAAAAAGAATCTCAGCTAAACTGAAACTTGTATCTTGAAATTCACTGTAACTGTATTTTACTGGATAAAATATCTCTTTTCTTAGGTTCTTACCCTCTTGGCCATGAATTTCTTTGAATTAAAGAAATAATCTAAGGGAAGTAGCCTGTTATGCTGGAGTAGAAATTTACTTCAAAGCAAAAAGTAATTAATCATTTTAAGTTTAATTGGATTGCCTTCCCACTCTATCCTCTTAAGTTATTCACCCATTTCTCTTAAAGTTCACAGTTGCTTTCAGAATAGGTAGGCAAATGAACCATAAATGACGCAAGAGACACATCTGGTTTGCTAGTTCCACAGGGAAAAAAAATGAACTTATCTGAAACCAGGAATGGGGAAAATTTGTTTATATATACTTGCAGGTATCCTCACTCCTGTGTAAAATGTTCCTGTAGAAAACTTTCTGTCATTTGGACTTTTTTCCTTCTGCTCATCTCCCTTGAGCTGTAGGCTGATTTTTAGACTTGTTCTTACAGTGCTGAAGTGTGATAAAATGATTACTTCTTATGCTCAGTGGGATTATTTATTTTTAAAAATTTTATATGTGGATATAGGTAGAACATGAACTAAAACTTTTACCTGTTTTTTCACTTTCATGTTTTGAAATCAGACAAGAAGCTTCCCAAATGAGTCATCTGGCCATTTAAAACTAAGTCAGAAATTTCATGTAGTTTTGATTTAGCCATGTAATACAGGAATCTGAGGACAAAACTAGCATAATAGGAGAGTCAAATATAACTGTAATTTTATGTATTGTGAACAATAAGCTTCTCTGTCTTATAAAATTAAAAGGGCATTTTTATTTAACCAGATAAAACTTATTCTGTGGTTTCACTATATTTGAGAAAATATTTGTAAGCATTTCTAAGTTTACAAATAGTCAGAACTTCAAACAAATTCACAGCATTTAGATTCAAATTCTTGCAAGCTCATTTAATATATTTACTTACATTGCTTGTGTTTTATTAACAGAGGTGTTACTCACTAGAAAATGAGTCCTAAGATCACCTGGCTGTACAGTTTCTTACGACAAGTGTGTATTATCAACAGCATCTGGGGTTGATAGCTAGCAAAGAATGCTGTATGATTTATATGACCAGTAACAATCCCGAATATATCTTGAGAGTGTTGTTTTTCAAATTTGGAAATTTCTACTCTCTGTAGGTATTCAGTGAACATAAATAGTTAAAGTTGTTTATTTATATCCAATGTCATGTTCTGTGTGTGCAAGAATAATTTCTTTGAAAGCAGCTGATTATTTTCAATCCTGTGTATTAGCAACTACTGTACTATACAAAAGGCATAAATGGTTGATTCTCAAGATAAGCACATTTCTGTGAACTGTTTCTGTTCAGTTTGTTATGGTTCCTTTTTCCCTTTGGGTTAACATCTTAATTGGTAAAGCTTGGCAGGATTTTATTTAGAAAATTCCACCATTTTTGAAGATTTATGATGTATTTATCTGCAAAACTGTCTATCCTTTTTACCTGTCTGTATAATGAAGTCATTAGATATTCATGCTGGGACATAGCGTTTTTTTCTCTTGAAAGAGACTTTAAGTAAGTGCAATTTGAGAGTGCAAGTTTCTGGGGTCAGATACTTATCTGTTACAGAAATATTATTGCTTCACTGATTTTTATCCTGTTATAATAATTGAATAACTGATGACCTGATTTTCTTGTGTGAAGCATATGGCTCTCCTTTTAAGCAAGCAACTGCAGTCAGCATGTGTTCTGTTATAGTCTAATACCAGAAGGTAATGCAAAGTTAGCTTAATAGAAATGCAGATGTATCTCAAGAAGCACCAATGAAACATCCCTTAAAGCGGCAAAGCAGGATAATAAATTATCTTTACAAGCATAAATATTTGCGTGTTTCTTGGTAAGAAGTTTGGCCCTTTTTATTGCCAGAGCTTAAAGGCGTTTGCAACTGAGTAGTGCAATACAGCTGAATAGTGCAATACAGTGCTGGTGAATAAGTGAGAGCTTCTTTCTGAACATTTAAATGGAACATTGCACATGGAAGGCATCTCCTGCCCAGATTGTATTTTATTCAGTGGTTAGATTCGTTAGTTTTCACCTAAGCTCTCTGGATGTGCAAGCATTAGTTTGTATTTATCAATTGTTGAGTTTGCTGATACAAAAACTGCCTATACATTTTGCCCAATTTAGATTTTGTATAACCTCTTGGAATTGTGGCCCTCTGTGGAAAGATCTGCATCACACAGGTGTTACTAATATAGGGACTGGAGAACTTTTAAAAATCTGTTTCTGAGCTTTGTTTTGTAGACACACAGTTAGAGATCCTGAGTAGGAATTGAAGGGGAGTGAAACAGAGTATGTTGTTTTCTTGAAGAACTTAGTTCAAGCAAAATACTCTTTCTGGGTAGGAAATCAGATCTTTGCCTTGCAGAGTCACATGAAGACTTGTTCTCAGCCACTCCATGAAGACACATTTGGTGGACATCTGAAAGTTGGTTTAGCTCAGATTGCTGCTATGGAAATCACCCGGGGAAACCACAGGGACAACAAAGCTGTGATCCGATACTTGCCTTGGCTTTACCATCCTCCTTCGGCAATGCAACAAGGGTGAGAATGCTTTTCCACAAAAGGCAATACTAAAATGAGTTAGAAATCTTCACAAAATTATGGTTTTATTGCCAGATTCCATAGATAAGACCCACAGTAGGGAATGGTGGCAGTGGGACATTGAAAGAGCTGCTCAGCAGTTCCAGGATCCTTAACTGAGGTATTTGTCAATGTAATATTTAAAGTGCATGCCAAAGGGACAGTGGAGGTAACTCCAGGGGCTTGACTGGAATAACACTGGAAATTAACTTGATTCTTGGTCTAGATGCAGACAGTGAAAAGTACAGAGGCACCTGATCAGTCCCAGAATTATAGAATATATTCTGTGAATTGTAGACAATACAATGGGAAATGGCCTTGGAAATTATGGAGTACAAATGAGGGAGAACTTTAAATGTAGGCCTACTGATGTGATGATAAAGTTAGATGAGAAAAATCCTGCTCAAGACATGTTTTCTGTCCCTTTTCACTGTGAGAAATCCCTTGTGTTACAGTGACAGCAAATGAAATGTTTTGAGTGTAGGCAATTGGTCTATGTTTCAACAAACCTGTGTTGTCCCAGCTTTGTCCCAGACTACCTACCCAGGATTCTGGGCACTAAGCTGCTTAGACTCCAGTCCTGTAGACAGATCTGCATGTGCATTTATATGGAGCATATCTGCTTTGGGAGATATGGAGTGCTTATTTCCTTGCACTTTAGTTTCTTACATGTCAAAAAAGGAACATGTGTTCTGAATTGAAGGTAATGAATTACTTTAAGATCCTATAGGGGCTTGAGGAGGAGCATTTTATCAGAGTTTATTAAAAATCAAAAATTAATGGCATGCCTTTTGTGTAATATAAGTCTTTGACAGTGATGTCAAATTAGAAACTAAAACCACCAGTGAGAGTGGCCTAGTAAATAGTGATTTATTGATGGAAAAACAATTATTTTTCTCCTGTGCCTCTGAATTCAAATGAGTATTTAGTCAGAGCTTGGAAGTGGCAAAGGGGTGGACAAGATGTCACCAGTGAAGAGCTCTTCCTTTTTAGATTATATAAGCACACTGCTTTGCCATTAGACATTGCACTAGATTGTTTTTCAAATTTGGAAAGTCTGTCACAAAAAAAGCATAGTCCCTGCCCTCAAAAATACAATCCAAATGTGCAAAGAGAGGCTCAAGAACACAGAAGTTAACTCCACTTTGCCATTGGAGAAGTGGAACACAGTGGAGGTAAGGCAGCTGAGTGGTGTCCAGGGGAGCTGAGACCAGCGTTTCCACTTGGACAATCCTTCCCATCTAATGATATCTGTGTAAAACAATCACTGTATATGGAAGCAATGAATCTGTGAATGCTTTAACCTTTTATAGAGACTGTTTCTTATACCCACCAAATATGTTCTATTGGACTTGTATATGGTACGTCAAGACCACTAAGTTCTGTGTGGTTGGAATCTTCCCACAAGCTGTACCAATGATCTGTGTCTCCAGCACACCGAGTCTGCATCTGCCTAATGTGCATAAGGAGACCCCATATTTTGGGGAAAGCCAGAAAACTTAGTATCGTTGTAAAATCTGCTCTTTCTTGACAGGCCCAAAGAGTTCATAGAATGTGTCTCACACATTCGTTTGCTGTCCTGGCTACTTCTGGGGTCTCTGACACACAATGTTGTCTGTCCAAATTCTCCATCATCTTGCATGCCTATTCCACTGGATGCAGGTTCACAAATTGCTGACCACCTTATTGTTATTCTGATTGGGTTTCCAGAGCAATCAAAGGTAAGGAATTATGTGTTTTAAGTAGAGATGTGTTATGTATTGGCCTTATTGCAAACATTTTTTTTTTAGTAAGAGAAAAGAAGGGGTAAAACCTTAATAAAATCCAGAACCTAAGGAAAGAAATCTCTCTGCAGTTTTTCATGCATGCATAGAAAACTGATGAAGTCAATACAGTTAATGAGGTTTGGCTATTTCAAAATGTCTGAACACAGGAGTGAGGAAAGAAAAATTGGGTTCCAAATTGAACCTTTAGCAATTACAGTCTCTGTAGCAAATCTTTCAGAAAGTTACTTATTCTAGTTGTATATTTGCACTGGATAGCATATAAATAATTTTATGATCAAAATAATTACAAACAGTGATGATTCAAGTACAACTTTTTTCTTAAGATATTCAGGACAAGAAGAGTTATTACAGATTATAAGATATTTGTGACAGTAGTTTAAAACAAATATAGCAACAGTCTTTGACACTAACCAGGTTTTATTAGTGACAGAAGCAGAATGATCACACATTTATCTTATACATAAAATCCTCCTTTCTTTCCTTTTACCCAGCCCGAGATGCTGGTGCTTCCCATTCATTTCTTTGGCCCTTTTTTTGCTCTTTCAAATACCTCTTTCCAGTTACCAAGCAACCATTGCGATATTTGATGCAGTCATACTGCCACAGAGCATGAATGCCCCTTGCACTTGCAAACTGAGAAAAGATCTCTGACCAGAAGCATCTTTCTTGTAATGAAGTAGTTAATGTCCAGCAGTCCTGGAGACTCAGACACTGTGATATATAACAAGGATTAGCAAAGAGCCATGCACGAGTATGCAAAATGAATTCTCTTTCCTTTACTGTTTCCTTGTGACTATGAGCAGTCCCAGCAAAGCAGAAATGGATGACAGATTAACAGAACAGATGTAAGATCATGTATTTTGTATCATAACTGTCCTTTCAGGTGATCAGAATCTGAATGACTTACCCCAACAGCATTTCTGAAGTGGAGTCATACATGCCAGAGCCTCCAGGCCTTCCACAGATTGCAGAGGAGATTCCCATTAAGAAAGTTTCAGAAACAGTCCTGAATTTTCAGAAATAGTCCTGTTTTGCAAAACTAACCTTCTTTTAGCGGGACTAACCTTAACGCCATGCACTTAGACGGCATGGGAGCGTGTTTGCAAATGCAGTTTTTGGTCTGTAAATATAAACCCATTTTTTAAACATGGAGAAGATGTTATCAAGTGTACTTGACTTACTAGTTCCTAATGGGAGGGAAATATGGAAAAAACTGCACAGTGGGACACATGACAGGGGATGAAAGCTTCTGCACTATATCCCAATACACTTATTTAAATAAACATTTTCTTCTATTTTCTGTTTCTACAGACATCTGTTCTGCACATGTGTTCCCTGTTCCATGCGTTTATATTTGCTCAGCTCTGGACAGTGTATTGTGAACAAACAGCAGTAGCTCCGACAGTCCAGAATCAGAACGAATTTAGCTTTACAGCAATCCTCACAGCCCTGGAGTTCTGGAGCCGAGTGACACCGAGCATCCTCCAGCTAATGGCACATAACAAAGTGGTGAGTCAGGTGCTGCAGACAGATTTAGTACAGATTAAACTCAGAGAAGGCTTGGCTCTGTTTCAGTGGAATACAACAGGCTATGAATAACATCATAAAGTGACTTTGATGCTTTTGAGAAATTAAAGGGATAGCTAATTAGTAATGGTTTAACCTCACAGTGGGCCTGAAACAGGATCTGGCCAGAATCTGCCTGAAACAGCATTAGGAGCTTGAGTTACTGCTTGTTGCATTAAGAGTTCCTTGCATCACATCCCATTTTATATATATTCCTGCTCTTACTGTGGTCTGTTGTTTTATCTGACTCTGCCTTACAGCAAAAATGAACTGTTCTAGGATAATTCTGTGAATATCCATTTGATTATTTTTTACCATGTGATGGTGAAAAAATACACAACTGCTGACAATGGCCACCCATAATTCACTGGTTAGTCATCAAAAATAAGCTACATAAATATATCTTGAAACATTTTTGAGTAACGAATGACTGGAAAGAGGCATCTCTAGAGATAAGATTTAAGAGGGAAATGTTCACTCAGTCCAAAAATCATCCATACCATTTGTTTGGAAATAACCTTTAAACATTTGTTTATCCCAAATACTCTCTTCTGTTGGAGCAACTTTGTACAGTAAGAGCTCAGAGGGGTTCCAGCAGCCCTCTCATAGCTGCTCTTTGCTTACCCTTGACTAATGATTCTCTGCACCTGGAAGCTTAGGGTTAAGAGTTTGTTTCTGATGGGCAAGACCTATTATGTTTCCCACATTCCAGATATTCATGACAGGTCAACACTTCTTAACTGAGATGTTCACTAGTAGCTCTGGCTCTGGAGAGCCTGATGTTAGCTTTGAGTGGGAAGCATTTTTATACATGGCCCATTACTCTTAAATCAGGTGCTCCTAGCGTTTGGATTTTTAAGGCTTGGTGCTATCAAGGTTTTAATTTTTGGTTTGTTTGGGTTTTCTTTTTTTCTTTTTATGTTATGTGTTTTGAAACTGTTTTATATAATTCCCCTTTCCCCATGTGAAACATCTTCCATCCCAGGCAGGTATGGACCTTGCCCTTTTAATTGTAATTGCATGGGCTGCACTTGAACATCTCAACCAGTTACTATTTCCCATGTCTTGTCCATAGGTTTTAATTTTTGGTTTGTTTGGACTTTAGATGCTATTTTAGTCTCTGACGTCTAGCAGGGTCTCTGTGGTTCACAAGCCATTGTTGGGAACAGTAGTTCAGGAAGCTCCCTTTGAAGGAATGGGAAGTGTGCACAGCGTTCCTAACCAGCCAGTGGTTTAGTCAGACACAAAAGCCTCTTGTCAAGCCTTAGGACAAGAATATGATTGGGAAGTCCCAAGTTCCGATCCTTTTTCTGAAAATATATCACTATGTAGGTTTAGTGCCACAGTTATTAAGCTCTCAGCTCTTGCTCGGTGAATGTAGATAATAATACTTGCCAGTCTCACAGGGGTGTTGTGAGGTTAATTAGTTAGTGTTTGTGAAGCACTTTGAAGATGAAAAGCACAACATAAAAGCTAAGTTTATTATTATCAAGGGGAATTTACATGTAGTTTAGACAGGCACTGTAAATACTCACTGCTGGCTCAGGGTGTTTGTCTTGTACCTGTGAATTTACACAATATAAAACATAAAAAGCTGTCTACTACCAAATAACTGATATTTGCATCTGTCATAAATTATGATACAAAATGGAAGAATTACGGACTAGCTGTCAGTTTGAAACAATAAACTGTCTTTTGATGGGGGATAAAAAGATGGGGTTTATGAGTATGTTAATTTTCAAAGATTCAATAAATAAAGATACCAATTTCTGACACACAGATTGATGAGAATTACACAGCAAAGACATAAAAAACAATTTATGATGTCTGAAAAGAACACAGCCAAAGGCAACTTGTTTTGATGTGTGATAAGACTTA
This sequence comes from Platysteira castanea, assembly GCA_013397175.1. Lineage (NCBI taxonomy): Eukaryota > Metazoa > Chordata > Aves > Passeriformes > Platysteira > Platysteira castanea. The sequence continues at coordinate 1,275,490 of VYXC01005528.1, read as the reverse complement.
AAATACATGAAGGATTGTAATACTTAACACATAGATGTTACCACTTTGGGGTAGAACAAAATAAAAAAAACATCCATATGTGCTCATGTAATATTTAATCTTGTGTGTCAGTAGTTAATAAATGCACACCTAGTGATTCAGTATAACTGCCTAGCAAATACAGGAAGATTCTTCTTAGAGACTGTTGGCTTAGCTTACGACATTGTTATGCTGGACATTATTTGGTTTTACTCTTGATTTTTCTTTTCCAAGATGGTGGAAATGGTGTGCCTGCATGTTATCAGTTTAATGGAGGCTTTACAGGAATGCAACTCTACTATCTTTGTAAAGGTAGGCCATGAATATTTAGTTATGAGATTGCCTGACTATTGTGATTTCTAAAAGTACTGTCCTCTGCTTCCCCTCCCACTCAAAAAAAGAAAAGTGGAAGAAACTGAAGTTGAATGATAATGCCACAATATACCCTAGCAGAATATACTGAAAAATAAAATCTCTGGTAAGAAGACCAGACCACAATTCAAGTTCTCCTGATTTTTATAAAGTGAACATTTAATCTACTTCCTCTTGCCATTGTCACTAATATCTATAATGGTCTTATTCCTCTGATAGACACAACTAATGTCACTGACATTGAGAACCTCTAGCTATTGTCTGAATTTTCAGCCATTCTGTATCTTTTAATCATCATAGGTCCTTTGCAGAGCTCCTGTGTGTTCTGAGCCTCACATTCTTCTAGGTGGATAACAAAAACTTTTTGCCACAGTGGTTTTCTTGTTATATGTGTATGTGTTGTTTCTTTGGAAATCCATAGTCAGTCTTCCGTGGGTTATTATAGTGTTTGCAGAAGGACTGAGGTAGTCTCACAAGCATAAATCAGTTTTACTAGCTTTTTTAATGTTTTTCCCAGTGCAAGAGAGTTTCCACATAAGTAGTTAAGATTAATACAGTTCTTCTGTTGCCATAAAGGAAATTTCTGACTGTTGCCTTATTCCATTCTTTTATGATCAAGCAAGAATTGAAAACAAAGTAGCTAAAATTGAAGGTCTTTGTGTCAACTGACATGAAAGCATTCACACTCACTGTGAAAATACAGATTTGTAATGGCTTGATTCACTACAGAAATTCTGTCACTAAGGGATGTTAAAGTGGTTATGGCTGTGCCTGAAAGACATATGGGCTTCACTTTTAGCCAGTCCAGGATGTTCAGAATTTGACAAAGATGAAGAGTGGCTTTAAAGCTGTGAAAAGAGAGGCCTTTAGGGCCAAATCCCTGTCACAAATCAAATGAATGCTTTCAGGGGGTTATATTTGAGAGTATATATCAATATAATGCTAAGTCAGGTTAAAGGACATTGTTGTTGCTATAAAATCAAGCTCATAAAACAGTGGAACTCTGAGTTAAGGTGCTAAGCTTTCATGTTTAGTGGATGGGAGATGGAAGAAAAGAATTTGGGTGACCAAATCCCCTTTACTGAGCCCTGAAGGGAAATCCTGCATGAACAATATATGTACATAACTGTACTGTAGGATTCAGAGTTCCAGGTTACTATTTTTTTTTTCAGAACTAACTAATTGTAAAAATATTTATTGTAGATCTGAAAAATAAGTGCCATGGTTTAGGGAAAGACTTACTGTATGTTTGAAGTCCTTCAAAGACGCAGCGGTGCAAACCTTATTCACACAGGAACCAGTGAGTGGCTTCTCTACTTTAAAAAATCAAATTTGAGACTGTCTCTTCTTCAGTGACTGTGAAGTAGGTCTGAATTTGGCTACTCCTACTTCACAAGTCTGAATGATGACCATTCTTTGAAAATGAATTTACCAGGCAGTTTTTTGGTAGCCTGTTTTTTCTAGGCAATTTTTATCTTGTGTTTTAAAGCACTTTTTTTCTCTTTTATTTTAGATATAAGTCTTTGAAACAAGGTATAGTTTTCACTGATGCAAAGGACATAGTGTAGTGAGTTGGGTTTTTTTTAATATAGAACATTCTTATCACTCAGAGATTTATTCAGCAAAATAAATAATTCCCAATGAATTTCTCTTGGAACTGAGCACAGTAGCATTTTTAAGTACTGACCATTTATCATTCATATAATGATATTTACTGCAGTGTCTTTTATTCCATCTGAAGATTCAAGTGGTGCAAAAACTTACTTGTTAATGAAGTCATTGCATGATTAAACCCACACAGGTCTTTAATGCACCAAAGTGAGAAGATGGTGCACAACACATGATGCCAGGTGGTTTTTGGATAGCTATCCTAGGTGGCCGCTTTATGTATGATAAGTGAGGGGAAAAAAGAGATGACATAAACAGTGCATCTCTCCTTCACTGAGACAAGAGTTTTCTTTATACTTGAGATAAGCACTCCTTCATCTCCTCCTTGTGTTGGTACTGCGAGGTTTCCTCCTCCCGGTACTGTTGGCCTTTGCTGTTAAATTAAACTCACACTGAAAGCACTGAGGCATGTTAATTACTTCCCATAGTATTTGAGCCATTTCATATATTCACAGAGGATATTTTTTGGATCTGATGTTAGACTGTCTTTACCAATCTGGTGTGAAAAACAAAGTTCCTTTCCTATGAAAACATTTCAACTGTTATGCATTTAATTTTTTTTGCTACCTTTTAGTGAGATATATGTATACACGCACACATTTACACAGATGCATATATATACACATATATATTTAATTCATTATGTGTTCCTCTGAAGGGAAGCGTTCTGCTTTAGAAGGGCTTAAATGAAAGTGTTCAACTTTTCTCCTGCTTTTCTGTGTCAAAGCAACTGGGCAAGTGGCCATACCAGGATAGGTATTGGTGATGGAGACCAGCTTCTTGCTGATCATATCTTTGACCATCAAATGTATCTCTGAGGAGCTTTGGAGCTACAGTAAAGACAGGAACAGCTCAAGGCCTTTTGCAGAGACCCAAGGGTTTTAGGCAGCTCCAGCAGCTGCTGTGTAGCTTTTTAGAGAACTGGGCAGGCAGCAGATTTAGGAAGACGGAACAGCACCATGACCAGCCTGTTCTACAGCCTGGTTTCCCTTTAAAAATTGAAATGGAATCAATATAGTTTTGTTGAAAATACAAACTCAAAAAATTTGACAGTGTCTGATAGCACTCTGTTCTTCCAGCTCTTCTTTTTAACTAGTGTTTTGTATTCTTCCTTTTTGAAGAAAAGGCTGGCTGAGGATTAGTTAACAAAACTCAAGTGCTTCCATAGAAATGTCTTCTTGTGTGACTTCTCTATCTGGCAGCTGTAGCACTAGAGGGTTTGCTTGATTGTGCCTGAAGCAGAGTGTTTCATTTCCCTAAATATGTCCAGAGCCTGGAAGACAGAACTGGTGCTGGAGAACAAAGATCTGTATCTGACCTTAGACTTGTCCAGAAGAGATATCGATAAAAGCTAGTTTCCATGAGTGCCCTTTACAGTCAGTGGAGATACACAGTATTTTTGGACATGATTCATCTTGATCTATTTTAGATACTTGCTTTGGGACAAGATGAACTGGATGTGAAGTGCTTGATTCTCTCAGCTGACTGTAAAAGTTGTCCAGTGAATTGGTTCAGATGCAGAGTAGAGTACCCTAAGTTTTCTACCTGGCTTCCCTTCTTGCTTGGTGTACTTCTGACACCAGTCCTGCCACCAATGGCTGACTCCATAGGAACTTCCTCAGTGCCAGACGAAATGGTCAGTGATGTTTTGTTGATGGCAGTGGGGTGTAGAGTGTGGCCTCTCAGACCTTCTCACCAAAAACACACCTTGGGATTGTGGTCACTGCATCTCATTAAGCACTTCATTAGTGTGAGAGCCCATGGAAGGATGTGCAGAGCTCACACGTCTGCTGCATCTGGCTGCGCTCCAGCTGTTTTGGCATTCATCTGTCTGTAAATGCTGAGGTTTGACAATGGTTCTTCATGTGGTAGACTAAGTAATGAGTCCTGACAGAGTTGCATATGATTCTCCAGCACAAGAGCGCTGAAATTAAAACAATTATTGTTCCTTGCACAAGGGAGACAGCACTTTATCTAATGTTGTCAATAGTGATTAGGTTTAGCTTGCAGCTCCCAGTAGCATAATTGGCAAATTGCAAATTTTAATGCCATTTGGAGAAATATTTTAGAACAGTAACCTCAGTGGTTAAATTAATATTGAAAAACATGAATACTTTTGCTAGAAATGCCTGTCTGGCTTTCATAAGGTTGTCATGTTACACTTCCTCAGAAGTAAGAGTTCCCTGAAGAGCAGGAGTCTGAAATTCATATCGCTCCAGTCCAGTCACAGCTGTCAGATTTGCAGACCTCCTCACCTTGTCATTCTGGATAGCTTTTACCTATGCTCCCCAGCCTACAGAATATCTCACGTTCTGCAGTGAAGCACTGATATGACTAGTGGCTTATAAAATGTTGGTTACCATTTAAATATATGACCTGTCATTAAGAACTACTGCTGCATGGTTTTTTTCATTTTTTGATGTATGCCTCACCATGCAAAATGTTTACTCTATTTACTCCAATATTGCTCACCTACACATACAGAAACACTCTCACAAGAAATATAAGAAGTAACTTCCTATAACAAGTTTAGTTCTGTATTCTCATCATTGCCTTAAACAGGATATCAATAATTACTACTGATGATTCATCAAGCTACAGACAAGGGAAACTGGCTTCTTTACATCCAAGAGTTACCTTCTCCAAATACCTAAAATAACCACATTTTCAGATTTATGGTTCAGACTATGCCAATTCAAATTGCTAAATGCATTAGGTATATCCTTCTCTGTCTCATAATAATTGTAGCATTTTTACAGTCACTTGTATAACAACAAAATGCACCTCTTCTTACAGCTCATACCAATGTGGTTGCCAATGATACAGTCGAACCTAAAGGTAAGTTGTTTCTAGTACCTTATCCTTTTATTCTTAGAATTATACATTTCTGTAAATTCTGGAAATGAGATGTGATCTGCAAACCCTCTGAAAACAGATAACTGTAGCATATGCAGATGAGATGAAGGTCTGAAGTGTGAGCATACATAGAGCATCATTGGCTGAGATACTTGCCCTGTAGTCAGTACGGGTCTACTTTTCCCTTCTAGAACACTTTCCTCTAACCAGGTTCTGTGCTGGGGCCTTTCCTCTCTATTTGCTGAGATTGATTGTTCCCGGAGCTGTGGTTTTCTTAATGTCTTAGGCTTGAGAGTTCCCTGACAAATCAGAACTGGGACTCTTGAGTCAGGAAATAGATGTGGGTTCTAAAAAAGATCTTGTGGGCCTATTTGCCAGCTGGCCCTCTGTGTAAGGGAGAGCAAAGTGGATCAATGTGGTTTGTGAGTCAAGAGAATTTTGGTGGAGAGAAGAAAAGTTTTGGAGTTGGTCTCAGTATGGAGTTACGTCTATGAGCACATTTGCCTTCCGTGGCAACACCACAGTGCAGGATGTAGAAGAAAGAAATTTGACACTGGGGCAGTGCAAGAAACTCCCTGGCCAACAAGCAATACCCTTCAAATTGCTATATTAATGTATGTATTAAAGGTAAGAAACTAAATGTTTTGCATCATTTCAACAGCATTTATCTGCTGGACTTCAGCTCCGCCTCCAAGCCATCCAGAGCAGTGTCAACCATCACAGCCTCAGGATGTTACAGGGGTCAGGACAAATGAACAATAGCTCATCTGTGCTCCGCAAGTGGCTACAGTGTACCCAGTTTAAAATGGCTCAAGTAGAAATTCAGTCATCAGAAGCTGCGTCTCAATTTTATCCTTTATGATTCATGTAATTTGTTCCAAAATACCCATTTTTTAGCCTAGCAATAACAGGATTAGAGCTGTAAAAGACCTTTTGTATAAATCAGTATACAGAGTATATACTGTATCTACACTTTTTAGCCTAGAACAGATTGAAAAAGCTTATAATGGGTGAAGCTAAGAGCCTGCTCCTGCCAGTTTATAATTACAGTTACTCAGGATCAACAGGTTCTAAGTCTGCATTCATGAACATGGATTGGACTCAAATCTATCATATTGTACATATCTCTCTGATCATTGAAATAACTTGTTCTTAAATGTTTCTTTACATTATTTTTGAAGCTAAAACAAAAATCACTTTTCTTTAACTTCTATTTTTTTTAAAAATAGAATTGTGGGTATTCACAAACATGGAAGTGCTATGTTGTTATTTTTTGACAATTACAAAAGAAAATAGGGCTTTTAGGAACCTTTATATGAGTTTTTAGGGGGGATGTCTTTTTTTTTTTAGATTCACAGCTGGCAATGCAATAAAATCTGTCTATAAAATAGTGATGTTCTAATGAGGCTTTTTGTCATCATCTTCTGGGACAACAGCAGCTTGTAAGGAGAGTTGTTATGAAGTGCACTTAGAATTAGGTTGTTAAACTGTGCCAATTAATTTGTCTTTTTTTTCAGTACATTTTCCAAAACTGCCAAGTCTGATTTATTATATTTTGAAATACTGCTTTTACTTCATTGATTCTCTGCTGCTCTTCTTTGTAGGTTTCATAGAAGCCTCTTTAATTTTGTGACTACTGTATTGTATTCTTCTGTCGATACTTGTATACAGTGCAATTAAAAAGATATCCCAAATCTATTCTTATTGATGTCTACAGAATTTATGTTGCAGACTTCAAGAGGAGCATGATTGGACTTGAACTTTTGCATAATGATATTTACAAATCCCAGTATTTGCATACTGTTGTATTAAACATGATGTTTAGAACAGATGGATTTTAATATCATTAGGGGACCCAGCCAAAGCCCATTGGAATCTAAGGAGAATCAATTAACTCAGTGAATTTTATGTAAAATCTTGAAAGCATCATGACTTACCACCTCTTGTAATAAATACTTAAATCTGTGCAATCCCAGTTGTATTTTCTGTGTTTATTCTGTAACATACTGATTAGAAAAATAACAAACATTAAGTTGTATATTAGAGTGCTATTATTATTACCACTCTCACAATGCCTGAGTGCATTTCAGGTTTTGTGAAGCGTCAGTCTTTCCTCATTGCATTTACTAAAATAAAAATGAAAATGTTTGCAGATATGCCATTAAAGTATCGTTATGCTTTACAAAAACAACAAAAATAAAACCAGCCAATGAAACAAAGAAAAGACAGTAAGGCATATGCTAGCTTGCTTAAAATATGCCCGTCTGTGTGTTTTCAGTGGAGAGAAATTGATTTGGCTAATCTAAAACTGAAAGCAACCTAAAATTATCTACGTGGAGGCTGGGGATGAAAAAACAGTAAGGATAAAAAGGAATGAGAGAGAGCCTCCCATTGAGTCACGATTCAGAGTGGACCCTCTTGCCAAAGTGAGCCCCAGACCTGACCAACAGTTTTTGGGCCTAAAGGTTTTTAACAGCACTTAATTGATAGCCTAATTTAAACAATTTAACAAAATATTCTATAAACACAGCCACTCACTTAGAGGCCTATCTTACACACCTAACGTACTTAAGAATCCAAGAGAGAACATTCTCAGTATACTCACTACAGCACATTCGCACTCCCATGCACACAGACCTAAAGAGTATGTACAAGGTAGCTGTGAAAAATTCCCCTCAAGTTCAATGAAGTACTAACTTCAGATGCCTTTGCATTTTTTCAACGAGTGATGGTGAAAGTGAGCTTCGAAGAGTGGGGTATCAGACCAGGCTCCATCAGCAGCATCTGCTCAGAGGGGGGTGGCCTAACGAGCCTTTCTGAGATCATAGTGCAGCCTGAGGGGGAGCAAGGAGGGGCATGCACTACCACGGGCATGCTCTTGAGCTTGGAGTAGGTTATTCTCAAATATTAACCGTCTTTCTTACATCCTTCTTTCATCCAGGGTCTTAACTCTTGGGACTCTTAGATCTCTTATCTCAGGTTTATTCCCTATACTGTGTGCATTTATGTACAGGTACTTCAGAGAGATGCCCAGCATGTTGATTTCCTGAAGGGGTGTGGGGATTTTCTCCATGATGGTTCCCTGTAGGCACTTCTTGCTCATCTGCAGAATGCTGGTGGTTGAACTGTGTTTTGTTGATTTTGGGATCCCTTCCTGTCACATCACCCCAAGCTCTGTCACTATCTCACGGGGGTGCAGTACCAGGCTAAGTGGTAGGCAGCTGGAACTTTGCCTTGGGGCAAAAAGGAGCTGTGGTCTGTGTTTTCAGTGGGACTCACTCCTTCCATTCCTCAACTGTGTCTTCTTCAATCTTGTGCCTGCAACACAGGTGACACCTTTGCTGAGTAACCACATTAATAGGGGGCCCAGGTTCACTATTGTAGGGGTTGGGGTCACCCTACTGAAGTGGAAGTGCTATTGGGCCCCAGAAAGTCGGGCATGTAGGAGAGAAACTTTTGTATTTTGATATGCTGTGATCCGATGAATCTGAAAGACAACTGAAAGACAAGGAGAGGGAGGGAATATGAGGCCCTGGGGTGTTAGGTGGGTGAGCTCAGATGGGTGCAGTGGGAATTGTGGAAACCTGAAGGATGAAAAGAGATGACTTGCAGGAGAAGAGCAGAGCGTGAGAGAGCTTGTTGTTAAAACTCACTCCTGGACAGGAGAATCTGTGATCAGGCATCTCAATCAGTGGATAATGCATGGAAGCAACATGGTGAAAGCTCTTTCCCTGCCTAGCAAAATCTGCTTCAAAGCAGATGTTCAGATTGGCAAAACTCAAAAAGAATTCAAATGCAGTGGTAGGGAGGTATGAAAATTAAACACAAGCCAAAAACAGACCTGCTGAATCCAGGTCTGTAAACAGTTTAACACTGTGGGAATTGAGATTTGGTTTCAGCTTTGGGTTTAGAGATAAGAGCTGGTCACAGAAACTACTCCCATGTTTCAACATAGGATTTAGTATGTATCTGTCACTGATTATAATTAAAATGGGTCTTACAGAGCTGTTGTACTTAGGCAAATTAGGACTGCAAGTATGTATTAAGAAGCTGCTTTAGCATAGGGGATACAGCCTGGAAGATGGTACGACCAGTGATTAGGGGTGTTTGACTAATAACAACAAATAACATGGGGCTTGACCCATGTGTGGTTTAAGAACTCAGGAAAATCTTTGAAGTGTACTCTAGGGATCTTCAGAAGTACAGAAATCTGCATTAGTAGTTTTTTAAAGCACTGTAAAATATATCTTTACAGTGCCTGAGGTCAATATACAACTCAAGTCACTCACATTATCTCTCTGAAATAGCCCAGAGCAGCAATTCTTTATATTCTGTAGGAAGATTAGGAAGTAAAGAACATTTGGTGTTCCCTGAAAATGCTACCAAATAGCAGCGGCAAATCTTTCTGCTCTGCCACGCTCCCAGCACGGCTGTGTGTCTGGGTGAGTGTCACCAGGAGCAGAATCCATCCTCTGTAGGATCACAGAGAGCTGCCATTTAGGAACAGGGTTTAGTCTTCTGTTGCAATAAGCTGCTTAAATCAATGCTTGTTACCAGGCCTGACCTAGTAAAAGAATTAATTTAGTGTGTGCTGAACTGTGAAATTCCCAACAACAAGGGGCACTTTGGATGAAGCAATGGTTAAAACCCCACTGCTGCTGGGTTACGTAACCCGTGTCCTGAGTGTGAGGTTAATGTCTGCGTGGGCATCGCAGGGGGTTTCCTCTGCCTCTGGAGAAAACCACGGCCTGAGCTGCATGCAGGGTCACACAAACAAAGGCTTTTACAGCACATCAGTTACTACCTACATACGTGCCTTATCTTGTACATAATGTTTCTGCCACGTGTCATTAGAGCATGGCAGTTCAAAGGCCCTAAAAGCACAGTTGGTTTTCTGGCTTTGTTTTCCATGCTCTGACAGCAGTCGATGTGCTCTAGGACTGATGAGCGTTCTGAGATGGAAGATCTCTCTGAACTCTGGCCGGCAAAGCCTCCTTTCAAGCTGGATGAAGATTACCAGAGCCCAGGGCTGTTTGTCTTTGCTAGCGTGTCCTGGAAAAGAGTTCTGCAGCCAAGATTCCTGTGCCACTCCCTCAGCTGCATGCAGCTCTGGGAGAGTTCTATCCACAGTTTGTCTTGTTGCCTCTTAATGTGACTCTTTGACAAAGCTGAAGTCTATTTTTTTTTCAGCAGGATCTGAATCTTGATTGCACAAGAGCTGCTTAGTCAATGATGTGGGTCTTCAGCTGAGCAGTCTGCCTGAAGCCAGGCAGAGGCAACAGCACTAGAGTTTGTTGGGCTTGATGCAAATTTGAAAGGAAGGGTTCTGCATTTGTCACTTGGTTTCTAGCTCTGAATTACTCTATCCACCTCGGCCTCTCCCTGCTGAGCACAATTTCAGCTGGAGTCTGAGCATCAAGGGACAGGAATGAGAATAGCCATCAGAGGGGAAGATGTCCTGATGCTCCCCAGCTGCAAAGTGATCAGGAAGAGAACCTGAATCCACCCTTGGCATTGGCTTTCACAGGGTTTGCTGATGGGGAGTCAGTGGCCACCACTGGAAATGCCTCAGGTCAAAGAACAGAAGGCCACATGACAAAGAGTCCTGGCCTGCCTGGTGACCCGCTGTGCCTAAGTCCTGCAGCTGTGAACTGGGGGAGCTCCAGCTATCAGTGCTGTGGTTGGTGAATCGTAACGTGTACAAGGAGCAGGAGGTTGTGAAGAGCTGGCAGAGCTTGGGAAGAGTGGCTTGTTTCTCATTCATAGTTACAAAGCATTAAATGGAAAAGTGGAACCCGTGACTCAGTCACTGGAAGTCTACATTGTGAACTATTTTCCAGTATTTTACTGGATTTGATCGATACCACAGGGCTGTCAGCCAGCGGGTAAGCAGCGTTCAGTGCACTGCCCCGGGTAACCTGCTCTGACACTGTTAAACCAGCTCACCATCAAACCTGACAAGCCATGACTGTGAGTCGGGAGGCTCTCAGTTTGATAGCCACCACGTAATACTAGGTCAGTTTTCTCAATGTATAATTCAGTGACTGGACATAACTGTTATGGCTGTTCTGCAACTTTAAATCCTTTCAGAAAGGCACAATAGCATGCTTGTGAAGTCTGACCCACAATAAAAATTTTATAGGTAATAGATTTTTTTAGACAGGTTAGCAGCTCCACTACTTTTGGACGAAGTGAAGTACTTTACAAAAGGCTTGCTGTACCTGTGAATCCTTGCCATGCAGGAAAGTGTCAGTAAAACAGAATATAAAGTACCACCACTAAAAGAAAAAATTATTAAAACTGTTTCCTAATTGCACTGCTAATGAAATCCTGCATATACAGTGTTGACTTGTGATATCCAAAGCAAGTAAAAAGTGAAGGTGTACCAAAGTAATGCAGTTGTACCCCTGCGTATAATTCAGAAGGAGCAAGGATTGATACGGTGAAGCAACCACAGCAATATGTGTTTCAGGTGCTTGTGGATTCCAGGGAGATGTCACATTAAACTGCTAAGCTGATGCAGCCATGATTTGATCTTCTTCCTCCAGACACATTTATTCAACACCAGGTGTTGCCATCATTGTGCAGTCAAGCCAGCAATGGACGTTTTCATGTTAGTAACGTGTGTGTGCGTGTGTGTGTCACATTTGTTCCCCCGTGCTTGCATCTTAGTTTACTCTGATCACACATGGCTCAGAGCTCAGCATCTTCCTAAATCATCTTAGTGCTCCAGGAGTGGCAGCTCAACTTTTGCTCAGGAGATCCTATTAATTGTACCTGACCAAAGCATTTTCCAAGCCCTTCAATAATAAAATCATGCTACTGGCATTTTCTTCCCTGTGATCACCACCCCGAAGACTCCAATCTCGTTCAAATGTCAGATGTTTATCTGCTCTAAGTGTGTGTAACTGAGTAACAGTAGCCAAGACATGTTTCCAAGCTTTCCTAGGAAGAGTGTTAGAGGACCAAATTATCTTACCAACTAATTTTCCTAGGCCAGCTTTTAAATTTAAAAGAGTTTCTTTCATTTTCCTTGCACCAGACCCTCTATCAGTCCCAACATCTATGCCTGAATCCCAGTCAGAACTTTCTCAGCCCATCTTTAATGATTATTTAAGATCCATTAAGGGTTGTCAGGGTAATAAAGGCTGTACAAGCCAGGAAGAAGATATGCTTCCTACTGATTATATGAAATTCAACCTATGCATCCCCAACATTTACAGATAAAAATTTCCACATAGACTGCCTTCTTTGGAACTTTTTCTGCAGTAATATTTATCCATTTCATTATAACTACTTTAGTATTTTTCACCTTTCTGTCAAAAGGAATTGCAGCTGATTCACCTAATGTGTACTAATTTGCAAATTAATTCTATTAACTGAATTAGGCTTAACTGATCTGCATTGTCCAATTATTCATCTGACTCATCCATCCACACACAGGAGGACTGGCCTCAACGGGTTATTGTTCTGTTTCTTTTGGATCACAAAGCAGCTGCTAGTTTTCCCCAGCTGTGAGGCTGAGATCAAACATTAGGGCTGCTGAAGATGCTTCACTCCAAATGAGAGTATAAGATGCAGGGAGTTTAATGCTGCCTCAAGTGTCACAAGGCGGTGCAGAATGACATGGCTCGGAAAGCACAGCAGCATTTCAAGGCTCTGCTTGGTCTCAGCTTGAGAGTGTTTTCCTGTGTGCTGTGACATCTGTCCTGGCCTTCACAGTGAGTGTTACAGTGGTACTTGGAATGTATAAAGGAGATCAGGACAAATAACCAGGCCTCCTTACGGCCTCCGTTGATGGAGCAGCCCCAAGTATGACATAATGCTATTCTCTCTCAGTTCCAAACAAGAAGGGGTTTGGTGAGATTTCGGTTTCCCTTACCTCTTCATGAATGCACAGAGCATGGCCTGTAGGGACCTGAAGATCTATGGAGGAGCTGTGAGGGAGTGTTCCTGCCCTGTTCCAGGTGTGAGTAGGAAAGGTCACACTAGGATACTCTGGGATGTGCAGGTGGATCTGTGCCAGTCTGAGGCTTCCCTGACCAACTTTTCCAGCTGAGAAACCTGGATCTTAAATTTTAGCCAGAAGTTAGTTTTCAGGTAAGTGATAGCATCTTGGGGTATTTAAAATGCAACTCTACTAAAGGGCAGCTCCAGAGATTAGGAAACGAACCTTTGATACTGGGACCTTTACATCCCTTGCAACTACTTTTCCTCTTTGCTGTGGGAGAGCATTTTTGGCTGGTACCTTGGGCAGAGGGAAACACAGCAGGCACCTCAAATACATCTGTGTAGTTTGAGTTGAGGTTAGAGCTAAATCTGAGAAGTTAAGAGGCTTTTGTCATTCTAATGTGAAAGGAACAGCTGATCTGAGACACAGACAATGTGAAGGATCCTGGCATTGTCAAATAAACCCCTAAATATAATTTAACTTAGCTTCTCTAAGCCAACAGCACCTTACCTGAGCCGTCACATGATTCTGAAGTGGATCCAAATCTTATATGCCCTCCTAAGTCCACCCTTAGTAAGCTCAGTAAAATATTAATTTTCAGTGCTGCTGTCATATGAAAAGCTGGAAGTACAAGTGAAGTCTATTGATTTCTAAAAGTGAAAATTAAGTCTCAAGAGAGTCTGGCTAACTTGGAGGGTTGTGTAATGCACTGATGAACCTGATAGCCATTGCTGTCTCCAGAAGAGAAAGGTGGCTCATGGCTGTAGAATGTTGCTCACTTTTGGCACACTCTCAGGAACTAAAAGCCTTGACCTGTACAGTTTTCTGGGCATTCATCTCAAAGGGAGCAGGCACTTGAAAATAGTTGCAATTTTTGTCTAAACACCTTCAGTTCTTGATACTTAAATGGTTTTTTTGTTTGTTTTAGAGGGTGTTCAGTTGCTGAAAATCTCTCTTTAAGAGCCTTAATGGATGGATAGCAGTTTAAGAACTACATAAAGGAAAATATATTTTCATCACTGAGAGGACTGGTTTACAATTTTCAAGATAGAAAACATATTTCAAATTCAATGATTGCTTCTCTTCCTTAGTATGATTAAGCAACATCAACATAGCTCAGAAAAACTGCAGGAGTGATCCCCAAAGTGTCTGAAAATACCATTCTTTTTGTGCTCTGAATACTGCAGAAGCTTCTCAGAACAACTTTTTAATTAAAACAACAAAATGTGCTACCCACTACAGAACTGAAGTGGCCTCCTCTTTGTCTTCTAAATAGGAATTATGATTTCAGCTCCTTCATCACCACTTCTACTAAGCAAGAATCAAAAGCAATCAAGTCTGAAGGACCATAGGAATCTCAGATTAATACAATCAGTCTGACAGTAGGGAGACTTCTTCTTTTTCTGGTATAAAAATAGCAAATAATAATGCCCAGGTTCCTTCTTTTTTTTTTTAATTTTTATTGCGACTTGTTTCACACCATTAAATGCTTTGGAAGAAAGGTACAGTAACTGCAGCTGCTATGGTTAAACTTTAGATGAATGTACTTGTCAGAATATAAATGAAATCCTATATCACTTTGCTCATCTTGTTTTGTTTTCCCCATCCTAAATGAAATTACAGAGAATTAAATTTTTGAAGCATGACCGTTGCACAGAGAATTATTCAGCTAAGAGCTGGCCACCTGCAAGAGGTTCTCTCCTCCCTCCGCTTAAGCTTGTTATTTATTGTCTCTGTTACTAATTAGGTTTCCTGACTTAAACTTAGTTTCCAGATGATGGATTTTAAAGAATATTGTAAGGGACAGGACATCAAGGTCAATATTTGAAATTGGCAGAGAAGTAACCTTCAGAGGGCTCATGCCCTCTGATAGCCCAGGAGACAGAGAGGCTGTGAGCAGAGTGGACAGTCTTGTTAGTGAGTTTTGTTGGCTTTTTGAGGTTTTTTTTTTTGTTTTCTGGGGTTTTTTGGTGGCGTTCTTTTCACCCTTAAACCACTATTTGCATGCAGCAAATAGCCCTGCTGGTAGTGACACCATGGTTATGCAAATTAAAAGCCCAACTCATTAAAAGCAGAACCTGTTATGTTAAGGGCTTTTCTAGGCATCTGGGAAATGCTTCCAACATGGAAAAACAATATATTTTCTTGCAATCTAAGGGTAGACTGACAAGGAGCACAAGGGAGAGGGAAGCACATTTTAGATAAACATTGACTGCTTTATTGCTGACTAAGAATTCAGAAAGGAGTTTTGCAGGGCTGAACAGAGAAGAGTCATAATTGGATCCATGGCTAATTCTGCAGCAATGAGGTGCAGTAGCAGCTAATCTTTCATATGTATAAAATGGAAAATTCCACTTCAGTCCAGTTCTAGTGCTAGATCTACTTTAAATAGATATTTTCTCCTCCATTAGACCTAATGACTTCATTACAGTCTCTTGTGATGAAAGGCATTGCTTGGAGCAAATAGGGTGATTGGAGTATGGTTCTCTACTGGTTTCATGGTTCAGGGCACCCTCTCAGGAGCAGAGTTTCACCATTTGGCCTGTGGGAGCTAGGAACTATAAGAGGAGTATTGTCTGAGGATGAGCCCAGGGTGAAAGAGCAAAAATTATTTTAGACCACGTGTACTTTTGGTGGAGTCTCTCTTTCCAAGGGATCTGAGCTGTTTGTTCAAAGACACTAGACAGTTTCCTTCCCTGACTGGTGTGGGGGTGCCAGAAGTTTTCGTCTTTGACTTCTACAATACTTTTCATTTGACAGGACAAAATGAGGCTCTAACTTGCGATGAGCCCAGAAGTGCTCAGGCAGTTGGAATAGATTGATCATTGTAGGCCCTTTCCAACAGAAACAATGTATTGTATTGTATTGTATTGTATTCTGTTCTATTCTATTCTATTCTATTCTATTCTATTCTATTCTATTCTATTCTATTCTATTCTATTCTATTCTATTCCACTCTATTCTATTCCATTCTATTCTAGATCCAGGGTGCCATGTCCAGGGCTGGGAACCTGTGATGGTTGTTGCTGCAGGCTCTTTTTTCAGCATCACCTGCGGTCACAAAGATACACAAACTCTTGGCTAGATCTTCAAAGGCTTATGTAAGACTTCTTCCTATGAAATGCAGGTGGCTGGGGCTCAAGCCTTGAGAATCTTCCCTAAGAAATCTAATAAGTTGTAATTGATATGACTCATTCAGATACAAAACCATAGCCAGGATGACAATCTGAAGTAAACTTGGAATCACTCTTCAACTGGTTTACAGAATATTCCAGTATATCATGCAGAACTGATGGAACAACACAGGTATTTCAGGCGGTTTTTGCTCGCTCCATACTTGCTTGTGGTATTTTGGTATTTATATATGCAAAGTCTCGATTTTTCACACTGGCATTAAGTGGAGGGAATCATTAATTTCAATCACTCTTACATTAGTAATAATAGCTCTCCCCAGCAGGTTGATTAGGTACACTGGATAAGACAGCTGTAGGATCTGCTGTGACAGGACAGAGTGACTGCTGAAACACTGCTGTCCATGGAGGTGGTTCATTTGGGAAATGTCAGCAGTGGGTGAGATGGAAAGGATGTGTTTGAGAGCTTAGAAGCTAATGATGGGACATGCTTCTTGCTACAAAAGAAATCAGAGGACTTGGAGTAATTGTTGCTGTTTTTATTCCAAGTCATTGCTCTTTATTGGATTATCCAAGCTAAAATCCCCTCTAAATTAATGCTCAGGAACAAATAATTTGTAATAAAAGAAATAATATTTACTTAATTAAATTTGCTTGTCCTCAAATTATCTGATCTCGTTTGCCATCACAGAGAGTCATATTTTAAAATTTGCATACTTTGATACTACATTCAATTCCAGCATATACAGTTATAAGTTGTCACTGAAGCTCTATAACAATCATTTTGTGCTTTTGTGAGGCAAACTAAATAAGAGTCTTCCATAGATCTAGTCTGTAATATACAAATAGGAAAAAAAAATCGTTAATCTGTGGTATTCATCGAGGTACAGTGATTATGCTGACTCTAGTAACTGTCAGCAGCCAAACGACCTTCATGGGAATGCCCTGGGATACAACATGGAGAAGAGAGGTCTGACTTCCATTTTCTTGGTCCCAGACTAGCGTTAGTCTTACACAAAGCATCTGTGTCTCAGTTCCTTCATCATTCTGCAAGGGAGGTGAGACTAACCTCCCTCACAGCAATTTTATGAAAATGAGGTTTATATTTGTAAAGCCCTCTGAGAACTGTCAAAGGAACTTGCCTACCCCCTTGTCTCTGTGTAAAGATCTGTACACAAAAGATGGTTCAAAAGGAATTTGAAGGGCCCAAGAAGTGGAGATCTGAGGTAGCTATGGGGTCTTAATGGGTCAGTGGAGGAAATTCCATTTGGACCAGTAAGCAAAACAAATAAAGCCAAACCAAACATTTGCTTGGCAGTTTTTAGTAGATTCCAGTACTTCTAGAAAGGAGATTACCCACTCAACAGATAAAGTTTTTCTGGATGTGATCCCTGATTTGGAGGGCATATCAAATTAAATGAAAAAGTAGATTAGCTCATATACCACATGGGGCAGAAGGAATTTAATTTATTGAAACTTTACAGATTGCATCATGTTTTGAAATTTAGAAGTGAACTTATAGTCCAGATTGAATCTGACTGTACTCCATGCCAAAAAGACTGATTATAGCCTAAGAAGGGCAATTTGATATGTTTTCATAACAATATTTTGTTAGCGTTAATAGGCAGCCAAATGCCAAACAAGATTAATTGAAGCAACAGTCAGGGAAGAGCTGAAGTTTGGCTGGGAAGTCCTTAATGAGCAAAATACAAATTGTGCATCACTTGGTGACCCATAAACGTTTCTGAGATGAAATATTTCC
Organism: Platysteira castanea; assembly: GCA_013397175.1. NCBI lineage: Eukaryota > Metazoa > Chordata > Aves > Passeriformes > Platysteira > Platysteira castanea. The sequence goes on along the minus strand of VYXC01005528.1, from coordinate 1,257,732 downwards.
TCCTGTTAAGAAGCAAAGAGATGTTCTTAAATTTAAACAAAGGAGAAAATTGGGAAAGAAAGGTCTCAGTAATAAAAAGGCAGAAGGAGGAAGCATGACAGGCTGTGGGAATAGTTAGCATTTTCTCTAGAGAGATGGCTTTTAGTTTTCTGAATGTCTGTCGCCTTCAGTGTTTTGTGTCACTAAAGTTCTGGACCCTGAACTAACAGTGGTCATTCATGACATGGTGCATGTCTGACCCCTTTAGGGTAATTTGTATGCCTGAAGTAGCTCCTTGGTATATGCAGGACACCTGCCTGTGACGCAGGAGGGGAACATTAAGTTGCTGCTTCTGCACAAGGGAGTTGTAGCCCATCTTCCTCCTGAGGAGCAGCGTGTGCAGTCCCTCTCATGGGGTAGGATTTGCCGACTGGGGGAACTTCCGCTAAAAATCCAAACTTCTTCACTCCTTCAGAGGTTTGAAATGCAGTTACCAACCACCCCAAAAGATCAAAAAGATGGAACTTTCCAAATACCAGAACAAAATCCAGTGCTATTGTTTTACAGTCATCATCAGTGATAACTCAGCTTTGAGTTGGGCAATGGAGTGGGTTCCAAGCAGAAGGGATGGCAGAATCCAGCCCATAAAGGCAATCCAGTCTGCATTTTTTCTCCAGGTATGTAAGAAAATTGTGTTCTTTGGGGAAAAATTATTGCTGCTTACAGAAGTAGATGTTTTAATTTCCTCAGTTTTGATGAGGTATTTTAGTTAAAGGTTAAGGATTACATAAAATTCTGACCCTACAGAAAATATTTTCTCCTCAGATCCAATTTCTACTCAATTTTCCTCAGCAGAACAACTTCAGGCCTCGCATGGCAGAAGAGTAACATCTATTAAGGTTCAGTGGCAGGAAGCGATTAGCTTGGCAAAGATGTCAGAGGGTACCTTGCTTGCAGGCATGTGTGTAGAGTAACAATTCAGAGACAATCACTTAAAGTCCAAAACAGGCAACTTCTTGATCAATGAAAAAACACACTCAGAAAATTAAATTGCTGAAAGTCAAGCTTGGTCATTCGTCTTCTATAAAGCATGACAGAGTAGGAAAAGCAATAGAAAACAAGTCTCTGGACTTGGAAGGCCTGCTCCCTGCTGTGCTCCAGATTTTCAGCTAAGTGCCCTCTGTGCCAGCTCTTGCAGGTATGTGAATCTGTGTTGGAAACATTTAATCCCAGAAACAGTGCTGGAGATGCTATGTACTTCACCTGGGGTAAGCTCCAAGCTGGATGCAAGCACTTTCCGCTCCTGATCCTGACGGAGAGGCTAAAGGCACCCCGTGTAATGCACCCACTTTTCCCGCCATGGCTAGAACTTCTACGCTTTTAATCTCAGAAACTTCCTTGGGGGAGGGAAGGAGCAGAAATGTACTGAATAGACAGCAAAGCCTCTTGAGGTCTGGCATGGTGATGGTCTCAGGGGTGGAGACAGTAACACCCACTGCAGTCTGCTGGCTTGCCTGCTCCTCAGCTTCCCCTCCCTCTTTCTGGGATGAGGGAGTGTGACTCTGGTGCTCGGTGTGAGCTGGCCTCGCTTGCCTGCTTGCTGCACCGCAAGTGTGGTGTGGAACAGCCATCCTGGAGGACAGCTGCTCGTTTCCTCAGTGTTGCATACAGTCCGTGTCCATTGGGTTTGGTGGTGGCTGTATGGGATGGAGAAGAGGGATGATGGATGTGCTCTTCAAATACATGAATACTTACACAAAATATAGATGCATGAATGGGTTATTGCAAGGGAATGGAGTCAGGGCACATAAGGTCCTCCTACAAATGTGTACCCATTTGTACCCTGGCATGAAAATGGGGGTGTTACTTTCAGTGAGGATTCACTCAGTGCCAGCTAAGGTACCTCTGTACACTGCTGCACTCAGAGCACAGATGTGTCTTCACCCTCTAACTTAATGCTTTTCAACTCTCAGGGCCCCTGGGAGCCCACGGAATACTTTTTGGGAAGCTGTGAAAGCTGATGAAAACAAGCAAGCTTGTATCTACCCACAGCAATCCTTGTGTTCAACGTTTGTAGAGGAGGCTTTCTGCAAGCAGGACCGACTGGCTACCACTGCCTTTGGGTTATCTGTTGGATGTCTGCTGGGCATCTGGCTTTGTTTGCTGTGTCCACATCTTACAAGAAGAACATGACAGAATGGGGATTTACACAAAAGTAAATCTCTCCCTGCTTAAAAAAAAAAAAAATTAAATTTTCCAAAGGAAAGTTCTTTTGGAGTGAAACTAATTGTCAGGGGAGGAATAAAGGAAATTGTTTACAAATTCTGGGTCATTAGTTCACAAGAGAAGAGAAATAGAATTTATTTAATAGGTTACATAGGTCACATCACACTTTTCAAATTTCAGACTGTGACCGTTTAGAGGAAAATTTTATCAGCAAACTGTTTGCAGAAGAATACCCAGATATCGGGGTTTGTTTGGATAAGAAACAATGAGAACTCTTGTTGCATGAAGAAATAGAGATCCTAAATGAAGAAACAATGTCAGGTCAGAACATCAGCTGCTAAACTAATTAGCTTAATGGATTTGGCTCTCTCTAGAGAAAAAGTGGTTCTGCATCACTTTTCCTGGTGGTTTTTTGCTTGTTTGTCTTGCTGTTGTTTGGTTGTTTTTAATTCCACATTTGAGCAGTGTTAATTTTAATCTGATTTTTCTGATCCTGTGTTGCCTCACTACCTTAAAACTTCTGTAGAACATTTTCATGTACAAAAAAACCCCAAGCCCTGCCAACATTAAATCATAAGACACAGTTTTAGTTTTATGCCTGTTGGGGCAGTGGAAGCCTAAGAGGTTTTGCCAATTTTGCTGGATATATTCGCATTTTGACCTTCTTTGCTATGAAACTGATAAATATAGCAAAATTGGTTTTCACATCTTCGGGGTAGATAATTTTCTGATTGAAATGCTTCTCCGAGGCATGTTCTTTTTTGTTTTATGAACTTTCTCCCCCATCTATAAAGAAAAATAGAAACCTTCCTGTCCTAACTGGTTTGGACAAGCAAATCAAGAAGGGCTGCAGATGTTTAGAGTGGTTACAAGAAAATGTCAGCATATATGTTCTCTTTATCTTTAGGAAAGTTAGGGAAAGATACACAGCCTTTGAACTGCATCATCCATTGAAAAAGAAAGCCATTTCTTCCAACAGGAAAAAATGCCAAGGCAAAAAGTGGCAAGAAGAAGCAGTAATTTCCACCACAGGCAGTGACTGTATAAGGCAAGTAGTTAGGTGATGTCAGAAGAGCAAAACAAGAATCAATCAGTGAAACACAGCTGAGCAGATCAGAAGAGGAGGGCAGTACACCTAGTACTGCAGCATGGAGATCCCCTATTTACAGAACATTAATCAGGCAGTGATGCATTTTTAAGGAAAGGCTGGGTACTGTGGATAAAGGATCATTACTATAATAATGCAGATAAACTGGCGCCCTGGAACCTGTCTGGAGAAGTGTTCTATATTTGCCTAAATAATGGAGATAAGGTAATGAAAAGCTCTGGGATGCTGGAACCATCCTTGGGCTGCAGGCGGAGTGCACAGGGTTGTGCAGGAGCAACCACAGCCACAGAGACAGGGAGAGGGAATAGGGCAGATACTGGCTCAAAACAGGACCCCTTTGTCTTTCCTGACAGTTTGGTGAAAGGAGAAAAAAGGATCTTTGCTTTCAATAAAACTGAAGATCTTTTGCTCCAGCTTTTACAAGGTGAAGATCTCAGCTCATTTCTATGAATGGAGCAGATTTATGGCAGTTGCTCTATTTTGCATGAAGTAGCACAATTCTGTGGGAGGGAGAGACTGCAGCACGAAATCATCAGTGGGGCAAGACTGTGCACTGTTTCTGTTCTTTGCTGACAATCAGAAATTGATGTTACCCATAAGACAGTTCTTTCTTTCATTATCTTGGGGCATTTTTGTGAAGAAAAGAATTGTTATAATCAGAGTAGTATGCATACATAGAGTATATATCTATCTATAAAACATGTAAAGTGGAAAAAAAAAAGCCACTCATGATAACAGAAGCAACTAGTAAACAATTAAAATATTGAACAAAAGAGAAAAGGGAAACCAAAAGAGAACAAAATTTCGAAGTGTGGTATCAGTTCTGTTGCCATCATCATTTGAACTTAGTGACTGAGAAATGGGATCAGACAAATGACCTTTTTGCCAAGTTTATCCTTTCCTACAACACCCACTGCCACTAAATGTAAGGTACACATCCCCATGGGGAGCTGAAGGGGCTCTGTCTGAGCAGTCACATCTGCCTTCAGGGGGGTGATGGGTGCATATGGAAATAATTAGTGCCCCGGGGAACTGGAAAAAACCAATTCTTTGGACTCCAGCAAATGCTCTTTGTGGGCTCTGCATTGATGTCTCCAAAGTAGTTGCCTCAGTTTACCTCAACTTTGAGACTCTATTCGCTGATGCTGGCTAAGAGAGAAAGCAGTCACACTCTCTGTGACCCATGAGGGCTAATGCAAACTCAGCAAGAGGTGATTTGTCTGTTACCTCTTTCACCCACATGGTCCAGGGAGAAACAAAGGCTTTGATGTTCCACGGATTTTAGAGGATATCTAGGGTTGGGTCTCTTCCTTTGTCCAAAGCCTTAAAGTGCAAGCTAAATCCAGAAAACATTTATCCTTACAACAAACAAACAAACAAACCAACCAAACAAAATGAAGTCCTCTCTGAAATGAGATCCATGTAGGCAATGAGTGGAGAAGAAACAAATGGTTCTTTTGCATGAGCTGCAGTGCTGTGTCTGGAGATGAGTATCTGGGTACCTGCTGTCCATCAGAGCCTGACATCATCCACAGGCTCTCGTGCCAGTAGGTAAGGACAGAATAGCACATCTCTACAGCCTCACACAGGTACCCTCAGCCTGCCAGGTGTCACAGGGAAAAGCTCCTACCACAATCCCTAATTCCATAAATACAGTTTCTGTACAGCTGGCAATGTCTCCTGAGGCACTGATGGTTTGTGGATGCAGGTGGGGTCCATTGGGGTGCTCTTACACTTATTACAGCAGAGAGAGGTTTTAAGATTGGTCTGAAAATGTGGCTCTTAGCTAAAAATTTGTCTTTTTGTTGAGTTATTTTCAATCACAGAGATGAAGAACCAGGAAAATCTAACACCTTCCTTTACCAGGCTAGTTTCAGATTTCAAGGACCCAGTAGCCTGTATCCTTTATTTTACCAGCAAAACTGATCCCTTGAAAGTTGTACCAAGAACGCACAGGCTGGCCTTGTGCTTACCATTCAACATCACTCCAGAGAGGAGGCCATGATCTGCACCATGGCTTCATCAAAACAGGACAACTTTTCCCTCCAGAGCTTTTCCAGAGCTGTGACTTTCTTTAAGGATGGTTCCAAGCAGTGCAAGGGGCTGTGAGGCTGAGCCAGTGGTGAAGTGGTGAGCGGGATGGGATGCTCATTGCTCAGCTCTGTTGAGTCAAATATTCAAATAAAAAAGATATAGGCATCTGCTGAGAAAATCACATTTAATTAGAAGGGAATAAAATGAACATGCAGAATAAAAAGGAGACCAGAGCTGTTGCAGAATGGAAGTCGAATTAATCCATCTGAGAATTCTCTGAATGATTATTATTAATAACACTGAGCACATATGTAGCATTTTTTGGGTCAAGTTCATTGCTGTAAAACATCACAACAAATGTGGAATGTAGGCTATTCTTCATATCCAAATGTCATGTCTAATGTATATTAGTTTAGTTATCATTATCATATGATACGGGGGTCAATTCTGTCTTTGTTTTTGAAGGGCTTTCCCCCTCTATCCTGCAAATAAGAATCTCACCATTTGTTCATCACCTGAGTCTGTTTCCTTGCATATTAAGTTTGGAATAAAGTATACAGAACCTAATATGAAATAACTGTTTTCATCTCCAGTGTAATTTTAAAATGTGTTCCTTTATGCAAAAGGATATTTTAGACAACTCTTTTATACTTTGGTTTCAACAAACATTACCTTTCCTACTTCAAACCCCAGAACTCTGTGTGGTACAGCACTTGCTCTCTTTGGTCTGGAAAGCCTGAATATGAACCCACCAGCAGCCAAGGTATTACACCAGCCAGGTCCATGGGAAACCAGGCACTGAAATAAGCCCACTTAGTGCACCACCCTGTAAAACCCACGAACCACACACCTCTGCTCCCCCTCCTCAATTCTTCAGGTCTGGCAGCTTCAGCAGATCCTTAACCACTAGCAGCCATGATCATCTGCTGGGCACTGCACGTTCTGCAACACCTTTGATAGTTAGAATTCCCTTCTCTGATCTAACATCAAGGGTTTGCAGCCTCAGCTGGTGATCTGTTTCATTCATGCACCTTATTTACTGTTCATTGTCTTAATTCAGTTACAGCTGAAAATTAATACAGGTCAAAGCAAGATTTTACATTATGACTGTTTTCCAGACACACTCTGGAGACTGGTGCATAATCTGACAGAGAGAAACTATCCTGAAGAAGATCTCACCCTGCATAGACAAGTTGTTTCTGTAAGCAGGAGACCAGTTAACAGGTTGGAAAAACAATTCTGAAACAGCTTTTGAAAAAAAATCTGTTCATGCTGCAAATAACATCAACAGGAACATTCCTGGAATAAACGTGTCTTTTCCTGGAGTAAATGTGCTTGAGGGCTCAAAATGTTTGGGAAAGGTGTGTGGGTAGCTAGTATATTTTAAATTCTCTTTTTCTTCTGATTTTTAAAAAAAATTTCTTCTGATTAAATGCAAGTCAAGGCAGAAAATCCCTGAAAACACAAAACCAAACTGAGTGCTGATTGTTTTTAAGCTTTCCTAAGCTGATGGAGTGTCATGTTGTTTTCAGCTGCTCTGTTCCCTTGGAGAAAGGGCATGTCTGTGCAGTGCGTGCTGAATTCAGGTGACGGTGACAGACTGCAGCCATCAGAAGGGTTGACTCGGCTTTTCAGGCAGCTCTGGTCATTGCTGCTGACAGCGTGTGACCAGCCAAGTTGGACAGACGTGCAGCTCCACGCCCTGAGGCGACTCAGCTCAAAGGGCATTTGCTTCCTCGCTTATGCCTCTGAGTTCTTTCCCCTCATATGAGAAACTGCTCAAAACAGGAGGAAAAACAGATTTGAAGGGGGTGTCCTATGGTTGCTGCACTAACCTAAAAAAGAAAAAGGATTGTAGGGAGAGGGGCTTCATGCTGTAATACATTTGCAACCTGCATTTCCATTTTCACTTCAACACTGGAGTGCTGGCCTTGCCAGTAAGCTGGGCTGGGACCCTGGGCTCCTCTCCCATGTGCTCTCCACACCTCCCAGGTCCCAGTTTGGGTTTCTGTCCCCAGAGAGAGTAGCTGCCATGACCCCACAGCTGCTGGGAAAGCCTGTGCTGTGCGTGCTGCTGCTGGCTGGGAGTGAGGGGGAAGCACCATGGGCCCTTTGGTTGTCCCCTTCAGTGGATGCCTGACCAGATTGTGCAAGTGACCTCAAAGGAACTGTCTGCCCAAGAATTATTATTTTCAGAATAACAGTCATCTAGGCAGACTGAACTAAATTGCATCCATGTACACACATACACACACATGGGCACACATGCACACACATGGTGTTTTCATCAAATTTCCTAAACTGTGTATTTTCTAAATTTGTATGAATACAAATTGTTTTGTATTAATTAATCAACTGTGTTTTCCAGAATAAAGTTGCATTTTCTTTACAAGTTGTATGAATGCAAATTTTGGATGGACTGTTTGTACTCTGATTATTGATTATAATCACCTAATGGTATATTATTTTCCACTAAGATGAGTATCTGACATCATTGGACTGGATACCATCCACCCTGCCGAACTGCCTGAGTGCAGCAGCATCTGCCCTCTCAGCATCAGTAAATTCAGACCCTGTGAGCCATGTCCTGTGTTACAGCAATTGTCCCTCTGTGACCAAAGAGAATGGGGTTGTTCAGCCCTCCAGGCACAGGTACTTTTCTCAGGGTAAGATGTGTTGCCATCTGGAGTTGCTATCTTTCCTAATTGAAAACAAGGTTCTGGAGAGCTTAGATATATTAAACACTATCCTTTTTTAGTTTGGTTAAAATTATATGAAGGAATCCTGCCTCAGGTGCTCAGGCTCCATAAGTCAGGCTTTATAAGTCTCAGGTGTTGAAAATAAACCTCTTCTCCCCTATGGCAAATGACAGTGCACTATTATTGATATTCCTCAAGGTACTAACAGCAGAAGTGGAACCAATTCAGATCACATGGTGCTGGGCAGAGAATCTGTCACCAGGTTTAGACATCAGCAGCATAGTAGAAATACCAAATGGGAATTCATCACAACACTCATCTTAGTGAGTCAAAACTCTTTAGACTCTTTAAGAGAGTGTTGAATTTAGAGCATCGTTCAAATTTATGATGGATTTGTTTCCTGTTTGTACACTAAATAACGTTTCAGAAAAGGCTTTTTTTTTTCTCTCAGAAATGATAAATTTTAATTCTAAAATTGCTTGGCTCCATCTGGTATCTTATCAACACAATTCCTACACAACATTACAATTCCAAAAATAAACTTCTGGTCCTCTTCCCCATGCCTATTGCTATGGAGTAATTCTACTGCTTTTTGTAGGGCTGTCAAAGGTAACATGTGACCTTGCGGGCACTGCATAGTCTGATGCCTGAGCTAAGGACCTACTTGCTAAATTTTCCTTTTTTTTCTTCCTGTACAATCTCCTTGAATACAGCTGTGGCTCATAAAGATCATAATCTGAAACCAGTGAGTCTCTTAAATGCAGCTGAAACCCCAGTTTAGAGACTTGAATTCATATTGCAGGTGATGAAGCATGAGAAAAAAACCCAAACAAATCAAAAAACATAGCTGCTGAATCTGTAATTTCTCCATTTGAGTCCATTCCACCATCCCTGTACAGCCTCAGTAACTTCAGATATGCACCTTCAGTACATAAAAAAATTTGGGGAAAAGGATAAAGATATCTTCCACTCCCTTCCTCACCTCCCTCACCCCATAATTTTCCAAAGAAGAGTCAAGTTATAACAATTTTGCCTCAGTGACTGGGGCAGGGAGAAAAGCTTTCATCAAAAGATGTCCTGAACAGTTTATGCTGCACTGTCACGGAAAATTGGAGATCGTTTCTGCTCATTTCAGACAGGCAATGTGTGTGTCTGTGTGCCTCCATGCAGGTGGCAGGGAGCTGTAGAATTGTGCTTTTGTCTACACAGTGCCCAAGGTATCAGGAGAGCGGAGAGCAGAGCAGATTCACGTGGTTGTTCATCTGAGGGATTTCTCATGCTGAGGGTCTCTACCTGCATGTATCACCAACATCACCTGCTTCAAGGTGAAATAATACCATAAGTGGAAAGAATCTCTGTTTTATTTCTGCTAAGTGGTTTTTCTATTCTACTGAGGTCTGTTTCTACCAAGATACCTGAAGATGAGAGCAGCTAACTTCCTTGCTGAGGAAAACTCACCACTAATTTTGAACTAAATTTGCAATGGTTTTGATCCCAAAACCATAGTTTTAAAATATAAGTGAGCTGAATTGCTTTTATTTAGATGTACCCCTGACTTTATTCACATATATTGGATTGATTGGTTCTTGAACAAGAATTTATTGAAATTCAGTGGAGATGGATCAACCTCATCTCAGAGAGGCTTTTCAGTGGCCTTATCTATCCAGGATAATTGGCCTCTAAAGAAGGGAAACCATGAGTTTCCAGGAGCTTGTAACTGGCGATGAAAGCATCTTCCTGCCAAATTTAATCCCAAAGACCCAAGGAATTAGAGATTCTCAATAAAACACTCAGAAGTTACTGCTAGGTTTTGTTTTAATATCTTTTCCCCCCAAATATAATTCTTGGAAGCAGCAGGGCTGTTCTGCAAGTCGTGGAGAAATGCAAAGGTCAGCTTCCAGCAGAATGTTAGCACAGAAAATTTCAGCACAAACTGCTCTCACCTTCATAGGTTATAAGCCCACAAAAAGCTAGATCTTCAAACAGAATGACTCAAGGAAAATTAACACTTTATCTGGCATCCACATGTACTGTATGTACTTGGGCTTTTACCGTCCAAACTTGGTCCTGCAAAATGCTTATAATGAAGATGGGGTAGGGGTGATACATTCCTGGAAAGTTTTACAGGTGAGTTTTCTGCTCAAGAGATTTTCTGAGGGGCCATCAAAGTGACACCAGAGGCATGGAGCATGCCAGAAGAGTTTTACTTGGTGATTCTTGATGCTTTCATCACCTGCCTCAAAAAGTTACAAAAGGAATGACTTTGAGCAATCCAGATCTGTGTCTGTCAAAGCTGTCTTGTCTGCCAGCCAGATGGTCAATAGGTTAGGGTGACCTTCTGCTTCCAGGCAACTTCCTGGGGACAAGACAAATAGCCTTTCTTCCCCTGGATCCAGAGGTCACAAGAGACAATGCATTTAAGGTAAGCAAGGCTCTGAGACATCCTTGTTTGAAATCCCACCTGAAATTCTTGTGTTGTTTCTATTATTACTATTATACCCAGCGTTTAACATCACTAAGATATCACCCAAGCAGCCAAGCAGCCAGTACCTCCATTTGTGGGCACAGAGCCATACACGTCGTGGTCATCCTGCAGGAATTTGGTGGCCAGGGCAGGCAGGGGGAGCAGGGCAGCAGGCGCTGGGGTCACGATGCTGGGTAAGGGACTGCGCAACGCCTTGCTCTGCATGAAATAGGGACAGTGAGGGGCTTCCTGCTCTCCTGCTTCTCCTTGTCACCTCTGAGTGGGCCATGGGTCCAGACAGGACTTTCTTCTGCTGTGTGGGTTCAGTGCTGGGACCTTGGCACAGGGCGATGATTTCAGCTACCTCAGAGTGGCTGAGTGCGGGCAGGGGTACCTGGCTTCCATAAGCAGCTGCTTACGAAAATGTTCCCATTTTGCTCCTGAATGCCTGCCTGCCTTTCAGCTACCTCAGGATAGGTGAGCAGATGGGTGATCAGGTGCATTTATGTTTTAATCCCTTGTTGAAAGGAATACACAGGTTTTGAAATACTCTGTCTTAAGAAAATGGCTGCAAATAAGGTGTGAAGCCAGGGTATACCCCTCACTCTGCCCTTTGTACTTGTCTCACCCTCGTGGTACCTCCTGCATAGCTGCCTCATCTTCCTCCCCCCACTCTGCCGCTTCCCCCCTTTATTTTTTTAATTTTCTGGTAGGCATATCAATTAGATGAGGGCTTTTCCTTTTCAAACATTGGGATTTTCATTCGGCCTGCTAAGGCTGTCAGGTCTCGTTTGCTGCTGAACGGTTCATGCTTTGGTGCTGGACAATGCACGAATGTTTAAATTGCCTGAAATGTCTAATTGAATTATCCTCAAATTACAAATCAAAATAGGGGAGGCTGTCCCTGGCTCACAGGCTCGTTCACTGGGATGCGTCTGCCATGCTGCTGCTTTTCTTTATATTTTATTTTCTGCTTCCGACTAGGCCTGTGTTAAATGAAACTTAAATACGGAAAGCATTTCTGTTTGTGTGTGCAGGGGGAAGTGATGTCGAACGTAAAGGGAAATTTATTCACATTCCAGCTCTGAGTTCTTTTTGTGCTGCACAAAAATGAATTCATGAAATTTATATCAATGCATAGGAAAGGAAAACAGCCAGCTGCTATTTACAAAGAAACTTCCTTTCTCTTTCAGCCACAGTGATATATCATATAAAATACTTTCAGGCAGATATATAAAAATACCATTTAACTATTTTTTTATGACAGCTAACAGCTCACAGATTAAGGAAACCAACTGCCATGAAAAAGATTTGATATATCTAGCCAGCACGCATGATAAAATCAACTTTTTAAAGCCTTGCCATTAATACAACAAGGGAGAAATTTAAACCCATGGGATTTTCTTTTCTAAGTTTTTAACGAAGGCGGAGCTTCGTCTCCATGCACCATACCTGCCCTGTCCTGCACCCTTCCCAGCACCACTGGAGGCTGATCAGGACCCTAGCCAGTGTAATAATTCTCCTTTCATGGATGTAAGATTTTTTAGCAGAATTTAATATAATATGATACAATATACATATATAATGAGCATTAACTATCTACATCCAGCCTCAATCATTTTGTTACTGAACCTTAACTTGTCCAGTGACTGCCGGAACCAAGGGCTCAAAGTGGGTGTTGCTGCTGGACACTGCATTTGCACCATTCCTCCTCTCCCCAGAAAATACCCCTTGAGGGGCTACACACTTCATCACGGCATTGGTGCCTCCCTCTGTGGCTCCCAGGACATCCCATGGGCTCTGTGTTTGCTGTTCAGGTAAGGAGCCCTTGCCAGGGCTCACAGAACTGCCTGGATGCTCACACCCAGAAGGGCTGGGCTGGCAGGACACTCAGTCTAATCAGGAGAGTTGCCAATCCCCATGGATATATCAAACTGTGCCACGGTGCAAGACAGGAGCAGCAGGACAAGTGTTTAAATGTTGCAGTGAGTGCTTTTGTTTTAAATGAAGCCAAAAGTAAAACAAGTTAAGAACATGCCAGGTATCTTGGTATTAACATTCTCAGTATTTTTTCCTGAATACTAAAATTAGTTTCAGGCCGCTTTCAAGGGCAACTTCTCTGTAAACTCATAATTAGACAACTGTTCCTGTGCTATAAATGTGGTTGAAGACATAGCAATTATGAAAGAATCTTAAGGAAATGGCTTTGATAAAATCTTTATTAATGGAAGATCAACTCTGAAGGGATATTTTTGATAAGAAAGAAACACATATGAATATTAAAAATGTTAACACTTCAGTAATCGAAGTCTAATACATATTATAACATCAGTTGTCAATTGTTTTTCGTTGATTTTCATTTTAAACATTTGATTGCTTTGCAGGCAAAGATTATACCTGCATGAATCAAACATGCTCAAATAAAAACATCTTTCAGAAATGCAGAAAGTTCTAATTTGGAACTAATGGTACCTCTTTTAAAATGGGCATCTTTTAAAATGATGTAGACCTTGGCAACATGTGCCCAGATGAAACCAGTGAAAAGCACTTCATGATTTTGTATTACCAAAATCACAGAATACACATCTCCCTCATTACAAATTTCTTGCTCCCTCTTCAAATAATATTAAACCCCAGTAATCTAATTTCTCTCCGGGTATTGTTACACTGGTTCCCAGTGATGGGATGGTGAAGGAAGAGCACACCACACAACACCAGGCTCTTCAGCATGGTGAAATTGCTGCACCTCATATTATTTAGCAAGGTTTTCAGCTATGCTCAAGACATAACCCTGGTTTCAGGTTTGGAGCTCTTTTACTGTGCTCTAGTCTTACCAGATTTGCATCCAATCCTCCCATTGCTTGCTGTGACCATCTCATCATGACTAAAGCATGACAAGAGCTCAGCCAAAAAGCAGTGAATTTGGGGCTGACAGTGTTAGTAGGACTTGAGGGACCTCGCCAGAATTTCACCAAGGTGTGCCCTACTCTCCAAAGTAACGTCCTTCCTCTGCAGACAGGAGGTAAGGATGTTGATCCAGCAGTTTTGATGCCTGAAGCAGGGGTCAAAGCCTTCCAGAGGCATTTTCTTTCTCAGTGCTTACAGAGAGATTTTAATGCTGAAGTTTTCTTCTGCAAAATGTATCTAATATTAAAACCTGCTTGATATCACAGTCTATGGCATACTGGTTATTGGCTGTAATTCATTAAATTGCCCCCCAGTCACTCTGCATCATAGAATCATAGAATTGTTTAGGTTAGAAAAGACCTGTAGGATCATCAAGTCCAACCACATTCACCACTAAACCATGTCCCCAGGTCACACATCTACATGTCTTTTAAATAGGTCCAGGGTTGCCACTACCACTTCCCTGGGCAGCCTCTTCCAATGTTTGACAACCCTTTCAATGAAGAAGTTTTTCCTAATATCCAATCTAAACCTCCCCTGGTGCAACTTGAGGCCATCTACTTTTGTCCTATCACTTTTTATCAGAAGAAACTGACCTCCATCTTGCTAGAACCTCCTTTCAGGTAGTTGTAGACCTCTCCTTCTCCCAGCTAAACATTCTCAGCTCCCTCAGCTGCTCCTCATAAGACTTGTGCTTCAGACCCTTCATGTTCCCACCATGCTAGATGATTATTTTTGCTCTGTCTTACTTAAGACTTTTTTCCAAACTGGGATATGAAATAATTCTTAAGGGACCAGCAAAAACTGTTAGGGAATAATGTCTTGGGAACTAAAGACAACCAAAATGCTTCCCTATTTAAATAAAACCCTACCATCCCATGGCAGGTGTTAGCTGACCTCATGCAGGTACCTGGCAGTTACTGGGGAATTCAGCCTCCTCCTCAGGCTGGGGAAGGAGGAGCCCTGCTGTGAAGGAGGAGTGCAGGTTGTGGCAACTCCTTGGCTTCAGAGGGCCTCACACAGGCTGTGCTCTTCATCTCTGTCTGGTAAAGGCACAGAACTGGGAGGGGGGAATCCCAGCCAAAGGACCCAGGTTTACCTACCGTGTGTCAGTGTTGATCTGCTAAAGGAGTGGTCCATAAATTGCTTTTGCTCTTGAGTGGAAAAGGAGTATGAAGCCCATCCAGGGAGCTGGAATATAAATGTTGAACATTATCTCTTGCATCAAAATAAATAAAGATATGTAGTACTACGTGAAAGATGAAGAAATCACTCTAAAACTAGACTATGAAACTTCCAGCCCCTCAGCCTAAGAGAAAGGGCTTCATGAGCTCTGGGGGGCGTGCAGGAATGCATGAGTGTGATCCTTTTGCTTATGCACCACCAGCAGTGCACGTATGTGGGACAGGAACAGCAGGGTTAGGTGAGACAGAACCAGGACTCGCCTGGACACACGCAGAAGCAGCAGCCACAAGCTTCTCCAAAACCACAACGGAAAGTGTTCGAGCAAGCCTGGTAAATTTGAGCAATAAGAGAAGTGCCTGAAGAGGCACTACAGCCATTCCCCCTTCAATGCTCTCAGCTACATAACCAACAGGACACAGGAAGTTTTTACAAGTACATTTTTATTTAAAATAAAAATTAATTATGGTGCCTTTTTAAAATAGGGTACTGCACAATCTGTATATGTAACACAGTTTTTGGTACGGAACATACTTATTGAGCAATATCCTTAAATACTAAATATACATTAATGGCTTGTTTGAGAAACATGACAACATTAATTCTGATATTTTTTCTCTTTAGTCATTTAACCACTGATACAGATTTCCTATAAACAATATTTGTTTTCATCTGTACATGTGGTACACAGTCAAGAAGGCAGATCTTAGAATATTTACATTCATGCATTGATTTAAACACACTATTTTGCAGTTTAAAATAATATATTTTTGTTTGTACGGGTGCAGGGAGTATTGTAAATACATATCTACCATAGGCCTGATTCTCCACTGCTTGGCAGCATCTATGGTCATGACCTGGTTGGAGCAGGGCTCCCACACTTTTCTAAACATGCTGTGACCATATGGTATGCAAGACTGGACAATTAGGTCTCTGTATAGATATATATCAATATATTTATATTTTATACTTAGTAGAACTTTCCCCTTTCTTTCCATGTCTGTTTTTGCAGCATCTGTCCAAGGCAGAAATGCTTTCCTGGGCACACTGCTGTGTCAGGTGTGGGACAGGAAGGGCAGCAGGACTGGGGCTTCAGCTCCACCTTCCTGTCTTCTGAGGAAGGAGGAAACTCAACACTTTGCAGCTCAGGCCTTTAAGGTGCATTCCCTGCTAGTGGTGATCCTTGAGGAGTGATTTGGAGCTGCTGGTCTCCCTCAGACTGAGTGCAGCAGTTTGCTGAGTCTGTCCTGTGGTGGTCAGAGCACAGCAAGTACCTTCTGGGTAGAAACCGGCCACCTTCGCATCTGCTGGGGGTCTGGCTGTTTTGTGAATGGAGCTATGCAGGTCCTTTCTACCCCTGATATTTTAGTGGCTAAAAAGGAACTCAAAATGCTTGTAAAGCTGCATTTTGGGTTGCCAGTTCCCCAGATCCAGGATCACTGCTTAGTGAAGCGCTTCTGTATCTGGCCTATTCCTTTCACTTTGTATTTAATTATAGTACAATAAGGAAGCACAGAAGCCTCTCTTGTAAAAGCTTTGCAAGTAGTCTGTAGAGTGTTAAACACAACCTCAAACCACATCAGCAAGCCTCAGAAGTCACTTCTCAGTGACATCCCTTGTCTAGCCTCCCTTTTCTGAAGAGTTACATCTGATTCCAGTATACTTTTCCGAGCGCCTTTCTCAAGATCACTTTAAATTTTGGTGCAATGTAGTCAACTGTACTTGGGCAGGAATCTTCAGGCAAAACTACCCCGTGCAATAAGACCCACCTCTCCCTGCCGTGCCGCCATGTGAGGGCTAAGATCCAGGGGTCTGGGCAAGCAGAGGAGCAGCTCTCAGCCTGTCTGCTGCTGCTTTTCTGTGGCCAATGCATTATAAAAGCACACAGGGAATGTTTGCTCAAGAACTATGATGGTGATTATGTGCCTGAAACATTTATCAGCATGTTGCATATAACGATACTGTACATCCGCCTACGCAAATAAGTTACATGTATTTCTCTCAAAATACTGCCACAGAACTGGTACCTACTTTTATCTTGATTATACAGATGGGTAAACTGAGGCACAGAGACGCAAAATTACTTGCTAGTAAACAGCAGATCAGTGGCAGAGTTGAAAATAGATCCTAGGCGGCATGTGCTGTGTCTTGCAATGCTCTGCCTCTCCACTGTCCATGAAGTTTTTAAAGTTTATGTTCTTCTGAGGAGTCCTCATGGCGCTTGGGCAGGGTTTGCTTGCGGGTTGTGTCATGCACTGGGGTCTTTTCTAGTGGGGATATTTTACTACTGATATCACTGAAAATCAGACAGTGTTTGGTGACCATCTCTTTCTACTCTTTTTGCAAAAGCAGACATCTTTTGATGGACATAACGACCTACAAATCCCTTCTGTGATTTTGACCTTACTGAACATGCCTTTAAAGCTGTTTAAGGAAACACATAAAATCAACAACCTTTAGGAGAAAGTGATAATCCTGAGCCCATATTATGCTAAACTTACTTGCATTCATACTTTATACTCTCAGATAAACATGCAACCAGTCTCAAACTAATGCCACGTTTCCACATTTAGGCTGAAACAAGTGGAGTAAAAGAAGAAAGGCAAATATAGGTAACTACACCAAAATAAATGTTATAGCTTAAAAATATTCTAGAAATATACTTGCAATATTTTTATTATAGTATTTAGGGGCTAAGTGCTTTAGGCAATCAACATTTGGGATACTAGACTCAAAGTGTAAATTCTGTCATTTTAATCCCACTTTGGATCTAAGAACATATCACTGTGCCTTGCACAAGCACACAACATGAATGTGGCTGGGAATGATCATACTCTTGGGCAAAGGGTTACTTGCTCCCTTTCACTTTTGCAATTGCATTCACTTCCCAGAAAGTCTAGCTTTAAAAAATAATTTTATGCAGTTAAACTTCTATATAGTGATGAGAGACTAAAAAGATAAATTAATAACTACATAAATTTTTCAAGAGCAATATATAGCAGCATTTCATTTTATAATTGAAAAGTTACTTATATTTATATATGCCCTACTGCTCAATAGGTAATAGAAAACTACAGATGGGCCTAAGCTGAGACCGCTGATTTGAACATTCCAGAACTTTTTTGGGGAAGATCTGCAGAACATCGTCTTCCTCTACCATCACGCCACACTCTGCATCCCAGCAATAGATGACCCACAGGCCAGAACGCACTCAAAATCAAGGTCTGATTTCTGCAGTTCAGGCACATCCTTGTATAAAACTGAAAGTATTGTTGTGTTGCAGTACCAAGGGACAATACAGCTGGGGTACAGCCAGGCCCCAGAGAGAGACTGCACTGGTACCTGGGGGTTACTCACAGACATGGAGACTGAGTGGTACCAAAGTTTTATGTCCAGACAAGAAGCCAGGGTGTAAATTTGTCTTTGACTGCATCACTACTTTCAGCACAGAGGTAAATGGAAACATACGTGTAGAGAGGTGACACAAAGAAAAGTTTTCAGGAGGTAGGGAAAGACCAGCATCTTAACTAGTCTCATGACCTTTATCCAAAGGGCTACTTACTGAGTCTAGAGACCCTACATGAAATGAATTTGGGTAGATTCAGCTTTGCTTTAAATACTCTGCAATTCACATCACAGAAAGTATACTGAACTGAACGCTGAACTTGGCACCACCGTCAGTCTCAGCTCAGGAGTTAATGTGGGCACAACCAGGTTACCAGACCCTCAGAAGGGGTCCTACAAGCCAGACCTGCAATGTTCTCAGTGAGTCTGTTCAGGAGACTCAATACTTTCAGGGAACAACACTAACCAGTGAATGAAGAGAACTTGAAAGAGCTGCTAGTTCTTTCAACACAATCCCGCCCAAACACTCACACCAAGATGTAAACAGTGTCTTTCCTGTAGGAGTTTCCCTGGGGAATCAGTATGATGCAAACACAGAGAAACATGTGGAATTTCACAAAGGAAGAACATTTTTAAAAATAAAATAAAAGTGTGGTGCAAAAAAGGAGACTGATTATGAATAACATTTAAAGCACATCTTAATAACATCTCTCTTTCAATAGCAATTGCTAATTGCTAAAATCTTACGTTTTGATTTCTTTTGCCTGAAAAGGCCTCAGTCATGAAAACTGCATAGGAACCAGACCAAAGATAAATTTCCTGAAGTAAATCACAAGTTCAAGTCAATTTTGCTTGATTGCTTAACAGAAACCTCTGTTCCCTTCTTAAAAATGAAATAATAAGACTGATAAGAATGAAGCATCAGCGTATTAAACTGCACTGGCTGGAGAAGCACACAGGTGACATCTTTCACCATTTAGAGGGAAGTGTCCTCCCATTTAGAGGGAGACACCTCCCTCTGACCCATCTATGATAAACTACTGTCACTCTGGCAGATCACCCTCTCCTAAGAAGATCCTACTTCAGAAGTTTTTTGTGGACACTCAATTCCAATGTAAAAGTAGAGGAAGAAGGAGGAAGAAGAAGCGTGAGGGATCGCATCATCACTTTCATGGGATGCAGCATGCAATGCTTATGCCTTTGTGAGGCCTTTTCTCTGGGCAGCCCAGGTGGGTGAGTTTATCCTCCCTTGGAGTAACAGCAAGCCCGGAGAGCAGCCTGCTTTTCTCTTCTGGATCACTGATGCGTGCGCTGTTTCTGAAATGAAGTCCTTGCCCACACAGCTCCCTTTGTTGCCTCATTTCACCCACCTTGCATACTCTGTGTGTGTGCTTTGAAAGTTTACCACCTCCTGCGCCTTGGCGGGGTTTTGGGTATTATACGACCGCATTGTTATCAACTGTTTTGTTGTTTTGGGAGGAGGTCATTGCATATTCGGACCGACTGGTTCCGTTCTCTTCTTTTCTCATTGGTTTCCTTGGGTGATGCCAGGTTTGGTGATGTACAGGCAGGATGGGGAGAGAAGAAAGAACAGAGATAAATATCTTTGTCAATACAGATTAAAAGTGAGGACATGTAAGGTACATAATAATACTGAACTTTTCCTGTCTATTTTCCCCTTTCTGAACACAGGCCAAACCAGCAGTTAAATTTTGTCAAGCATCATAGTCCACCTGGAAGGTGAGAGGTCTGATCCTAAGGTCTCACAATGTGCTATTGGTGTCCCCATGTTAGTCTGTTAATGGATACAGGTGCACCTGTTGCATGAGATGAAGGCTGCTGGAAGGAGTGCCCTCCACTGCCACCTTCATCTCTGGAACACAGGCTGGGATGCTGGGCTGGGTGCTGGGTTGGGCTCTGCCTTGGGGCAGTCATGACCTTTCTCCTCAGAGTGTCACATCATTCACACTGGGATGATGACCAGTTGTGTCCACCAAGGACCCAACTCCCTCACCAGGCATCACAAAACCACCGTGTTCGCTCGCTAGGAGTGGCCTCATCTGACCAGTGCAGATATGGACACCTGTGGTGACCACCCCAGACAATCTACACAGCCAGTGGAGAAAAACAGGTACTTATGAAACACGGATCAGAGCAGCTTGAAATGGATACCCAAAATACGTCAGTTGCTTTGTGCCCAAGGCATTTGTGCCCAAGGCACTGTCTGTAAAGGCAGGCTAGTCTGGTAGCCCAGATACAGGTGTCAGTGTTCTGGGTGCCAGAGTTAGTGACTGAGATGTGGTGCCTGCTGTGACCTACCAGACTTCCAGCACCAATCCCTCTTCTTGTTTTGTCTAGTGGTCACTCATACTACTTGGTAAGACAGTCCAGGATCACCATTGTTAATTGTGAGACAATTCAGGAAACACTCAACAAGTGCAGAAAACTACCAAGTATCTGTAAATCACAGAGCAAAATAATTTATTTAGGATTTTATAATTACTCTGAAAAGGGAGACCTCAGCTTAAGTCCCATAACAGATCAGTTTCCATCTTGTAACTTCCCTCCACAACTTCCCTTCTCATAAGTGGCTTAACTGAACCTTTAAACATAACAGGAGGAAAAAGCTTTGTGCTTTCCACACAGATATTCGGACGTGAGTGTCTTGAGTTCAAGATGCTGCTGAGGGCAAAAAGAGGATCAGATACACGTATTACAACAGTCAGTCTATGCAATTGTTCTTGTCAATGTTTAACAAAACAAACAACAATTAATAGAAAATGGTTAATGACATTTAATTTCAGCAAAGTAATAATGAAAGATTTATGGAGAGTGATTACAGGTAGGTAAATTTGTTTGCTTGTAATCTCAAAGAAAATACTTCTGATTGTGATATTTTGTGCCTCTCTACCCAGTAAGAGTTAAAGCTTGTTAATATTAGCCATGATTCCAGCTGTTAGAGAATGGAAATGGAAGGGAAGAAGTGACTAAGAGTTGTTGAGACCAAGTTGCTGACGAACTGTTTTTCAGTGCTCAACATGCAGTGTCTGTCTGCATCTGACACGAGGTCGTGTGGGTTTTTCTTCTGTGACACTGTAAAGCACTCATCCACCGCGCCACATCCCTGACAGGAGGAATGGAGAATCTGATGCCAATGCTTATTTTTTTTTCAGGGCAGGAGAAATGGTGTGGCTGTCTAAACTTCTCTGCTGCTTTCCAAAATTATTTTGTTTTTCTTTTCTCCCAGTTCCAAACATATCAATGGTTAAAAAATGAAGACATTTTTGCCACTTCTACTTGCAGTTTTTCTCCTATTTACCCATTCTTTCTCCTATGTTTCTGCACCTCTCCAGTTCCATTTTCTTTCTCTGTGTAGATTTCCTCTTCTTTCTTTATGTTAAGAAATGCCCTCCTCTCATTTTAATCTACATTTTTATGTTTTCTAGTAGTGATTTTAAGATGGACTGCTTCAGTTGTCCTGAAATTTTCACTTTCCCCTCCCCAGGCTGGTGTCCCAGCACAGACCTGGGTGGACTGGAGGCTCTCCTTGGATGGTGAGATCTTTCTGCAGACCCTGCTGGACAGGGTGCCAGGGATATCACACCACTGGCACTTGCAAGCAATGGAAGGGGTTTTTTTCAGAGCAAATAGGGGAATGGAGATTTTATCAAGGTTCTGCTTCTGCCTTACCAATTGCTCAGGGTTAGTGCTAGCAAAACAGAGCAGTTATTTTCTTGAGTCTCAGTGAAAAGATTATTGACAGATGCAAAGTTCAGGCTTGGAGACTGCTCTGTTTAACTCCTTCTCTAAATTTGTTTTCAAATGCATAACAGGCAGGGATTTGGTGTCAAACTTGCCCCAGTTACACCATTTAAATCACTGGCTTGCCATACTGGTATGTGCTTGTCACTGTGATTAAACTGACCCATGTATTTAGATATACAAGGTCATTCTGGCTTCTTGTGATTTTTTAAGTGCCCTCTTGAATTAGGGCATTGGCTCTCTGTGTGTCACTAGCTCTGTGCCACTAACTTTTTACTCCAATTTTTGTTGACTTTTGAGATCCAAGCATGCAAATTTTCCTCTTCCACACCAAGGGGAACCCTTTTATCCTATTTTCTGCCTAATAAGCTAAATTATACATGATCTTCCAAAGTGTGATACTCCAAGCCCTCTTTCAGATGATAAGCTATGGCCACGCAGTTATGCACTTCCATTCTAGGGTTGCTCTTCATTGGTTAAAGGGATGTTTCAAATTAGTGAGGAAATGAGTAGGGAACAATTCATATCCGTGACATACTCACTTGGTGGCAGGCGAAACAGGCTTTTCACTAATAAGTAGTTTGCATTGTTTTACAGTATAATTTTTTATACATTGTTTAGCAAACAAATTGGGTCTTCATGCCAAACATCTGAGACTGAAACTCTGGCCATGCAACTCTGTACAGCTTAGCACGCGCCTGAAATGATGCCTCAGAGTCCATAATGACCTCTCCACCATGCACGCATTAACTTGCGTGAGTCCTAAAATCAAGAAAGCATCAAACAGCCATTTAATGGTGTATTTCACATGTCAAGCTTAAATTTAAGATGAGGTTCTGACCACATTATAAAACTTACTTATCAAAGAATTTCATATTGGCTCGTCATATTGGCTTGTACCAATCCTCTGCAGAGTCCTGGGTAAAGGTCAATGTACTGATGCACATTCAAACACTATTTTTATGTTCTATGTTGAGAAAATTTTTTAGAGGAAACATAGTTTTTGGCCCTTTATCATGTCTAGTCACAAAACTTAGTTGGTATATTTGACAAAACCCTCCTTGCCAGCTTTGGCTGCTGTGTAAATTTGGCACAGACCTACTGTTTGTAAGGCAATTGTGTGGTAGACTACTTAGGAGAGGCCTTCACCTTGTGTCCCACTTGTACACACTTCAGAAAATCTCTTATCTATGACTACTCAGACAAAATCAAGTAAAACCAGGACAGACTATTCATTTAATCATGACTTTATGATGCCTCATTATAGGTTTAAAGAAGCTTTGAGAAGAATAAAATCACTTAGACATGAGAACAGAAGTTTTGTCCAGAACAGTAAACTGCAATAGAGTTTAAAACTCACAGTGCAAACCACATTTCATACACTTACGGGTGCTTCATGCTTGAAAGGAATGACAGCTTAGAATAAAACCTGATTTCATAAGACAACCTGAGGGCTGCAAACCTGTTTCTACTACCTACCTCCACAGCAATGTCTCAACAGTGCCAGTGCATCAAGTCCAGCATCTGGGAAGGCTGGGTTCCAAGGAAATCCAATCAAGCTACAAAGGGATGACCTTGGGCTGGCAGCAGAGACACGACAGGATCTCAAATTCACCTCCTCCTGGGGTTCCCATACCCGACTCAGCACTGCCAGGAGACGCTTGTCTCCATTTGGGGATTTGCTGCCCTAGATTATTCTCTGGGGAAATTAATATCCTATTTCTTCCCAAACAGGAACAGACAATCATTCTTCTTTTCAAATATAGTTAGAGGAGGAAAGACTGTTTTCTTTGTGTTCATTGTAGGAGGGAATGACCACTGCTCAGAAGATCAAAGTGAAACTTCACTCTTTGCTGAGCAGTGGTACAAAATTGTAAATCGTAAAAGTCACCTGCAAAAATCTTTATATATATATATACATATATACATGAAAGATTGCAGTGTATGGCTATCAGTATCAAATGACAGAGATTTTACCAAAAGTGAAAGCTATGAGGCATCTCTGTACAGTCTTTGCACAACTACCTGTGCCACTGCACAAGGTACCCACGCCAAAAATCCCTTCATGTCTTCAGTTCCTCTCAGGAAGGTGCTTTTAGTAGCACGTAAGGAACTTGTCTCTCTCCTCACCGCTGTTTCTCCCCTGAACAAACTTTATATATAAGCCCCATTTGGCAGGCCCATTTCTGGTGCTGGCACGTGCATGGTTGAGTGTGTGCCTGCTGATCCGGGGGGTAAAGTGGCTGAAGGGAGGAGGCAAATCAGAGAGCTGTTTCACTTACATGTGCAATGATTTCAAAGCTCTTCCCCATAATGATATTTCATTACCTATCAACACATAAAAGATAACGATTTTGATAAAATTTGGTCTCATACAACACATTCATTTGCTTCACAGCCTTGGTCTAGCCTCGGGGGACATATAAATAGAAATACCCAGAAATATCCACAGAAATATCCAAGCTACCTATATACCAGTAGAGACCAAGCTGCAGTGGCCTCTTCCTGGGTTACAAGAAGTTGTCCAAGAATTAGGGTAAATATCTGTGTAGTTTATTTTCAGTCAGCCTTATCTCCAGGGCTGGGATGCTAGTGGTACCTGTGGCAGCTCTGTTTAGAGCTCTTGCCTAGACTTCACCACTGGAAGCCCAGACAAGATGATGCGTGGGCTATAGTCACACTTCAAATACATCCTTATTTAGCAGATAGGAATGGAAGAATAAATTTTGTAATGTTATTCAATTACTAGACCATCAATGTGCATAATCTGAATGTTTACAAGAACATAAAGAACACGAATGGAGGCTGTTTACATCTCAGTATTGGGGGTGTTCATCCAACAACGGTTTGGTTCATGCCGGCCATCAGTCATCAGAGGTGAATCACTTTCCACAAGAGCAGCTGGTGGGAGAAGTTGCTTTCTAAGACTGGTTTGTGAACAGGACTCGTGCTAGATGAGCTCAGTGCACTGACAACAGCTCCTTTCAGGGACACAGCCACTGAATTTGTGTGCAGCCACACACAAGGAGCCTTGCTGGCCAGCCTGGTGCTATGGCTCAGACATATGGAGCTCATGTTGGAGGAGGACACTTCTCTAGTGAAAGTCTTTAGAATCATGGAAGGAGTCACATTCTGACTTCTACCCTTAACTGTCTCAGAGAGACAAGAAAAAAATCAGTCTGGATATATTTTATTTGACCATGTAAAGACAGAAGTCAAAGAAGAAACCCTAATGATGAAAATTCTCTGACACCTTAGTTTTTCTCTATTAAATTAGTTAACAGCCATATGTGGACCATCTATCTGTCCAGAAAACAGGCAGCACAATAATCATTACTTGTAGGAAGAGGTTACTGGCTCAACTACCTCCCACATACAAAACAAATGGTTTACAATTATAATAAAAAGCAACTCCATCTGGACAACTTTTAGCAACACACTCACTACTGCTCAGTGCTTGTCTCCCAAGGCTTTAATGTGTATCCCCCACATTTCCATCTCCACTCAGGTAAGTCACATAGTCCAGCATCTAAAAGACCGACAAAAACTCTTGTGTTTACCCAATGTTTATTACTTTTTTATGGCAATATATGTTATTTTTTACTAACTCTTCCAAACTAGAAAGTGTTATAGGTATCTTGGACAATATTACCTACAGCATTTGGAAGGACTATGTATATGGGGTTTTTTTCAGTTTTAGACATTTGATGGAGTTCTCCTTCCTCAAGTTGCATTGCCCCTCGGCTCCTTATGAAAACAAATACAAATTATTTTCTGAATCAGAAAAGGCCATTCTTTCCCTAGAGACCTTCAAGTACTTCAGTCTTAGCCAAACTGAACCAGCGGTCAGACGATAAATAATATTTACAAGAGCAAGTAATCATACAATTTTTAATATCTTCAGATCTTTTCTGTCTGTCTTGTGTGGAGAAGGGGAGAGGATCTGTGCAAGTGCTCTGCATAGTGCTAGGACAATTATGCAAAAGGAGAAGGTCTCTTTCACAGGCCTGGAAATCATGTTGCAGGATAGCTTTATGTAACTCCAAGATACCATCTCCCAGGGAGAGTTTCTTCTTTCCTGACTGTTCACGTGAGTGTTTTGAAGCCTGCGATTTACAGTGAACTCAGTTCTGCCTCACAGCCAATTTTAGCTGACCAGTTCCTGGAGTATACTTAAGCAAGCCATGCTGGCATGTGGGCGATTTCTGTTTTGGGATGGTTCACACTCAAATTCCCCTCTCTGTGCATGGATTGAGCCTTTGCTGAGTGCTTCTCCCAGGCAAAAAAAAATCCATACTGCTCTGCAGCCATTCGTCAGCACTTCAGAGGTTCCCTGAGCTGGTGCACTCGAGCTGCAGAGCGTGGGGGGCAGATCTCTTTCTGCAGAACTGCACCTCTCTCAGCCTCCTGAAGTCACTCTGGGTATGTCTAAAGGGAGGATTTGGACTGTTCAGATTGCAAGTAATTGCAGTATATTGCTGAGCTGCATGTGAAATTTAAGAAGTGGAGTTTAGTCTTCATTTCAGCAGTGCTAAGTCAGAGTAATTCCACAGACTTTGTTGGACTTGTCTGGAGGTGGAGGATTTGTTCTGATGTTATACAGGAAGAAGATCTGTCCCTGGGAGACAAAGGTGATGGATGCAATCCCATTTCCTACTAAGTCTTCAATTAAGCTAACTTCAGAATTACGCTCCTACACAAAACCAATCTTAAGGAAGAGAAGCAGCTTTATTATTAGGATACTGGACAATTAACCAACATAATTGATAAAAGCACTTTCAGTGACCCCTCACATAATAACCCATTCTTTGCATTCCCTCTAATGATCTTTAAAAGGTTTTATTGACTGGAGGGATATTACAGCTGACATTATCTGTCGGGTATTCTCAGTGTAGAACACACTGTCAATATGTTTTGATTATAAAAGGAGAAAAATGAATGGGACTACTGTAAAAAATGAACTCACGATGCCAGCTTTTTAGCCTGCCAAAAAGCTACTAAACAAAATAAAAATAAAAAATAAATTAAAAAAAATAAAGAAAAGACATTAAATGCATAGAATGTACACGCCTTCGAACAAAGCCAAAACAAGTCTGGAGGGTGGTCATGGCCATGGCCGTGGCTGGCAGTAGACTATGCACTGGCAGTGCCCTTTGGGCATGAGCACACTCCTGCTCCTCAAAGGCCTGTCCTGTGCAGAGGCAGCTAAGGCACAGTCACGGAGCTCAGTTCATGGTGCACCACGCTCTGCTAAGCAATGTAGAAGCAGCCTGGGATTGGAAATATGTATGCTTCATCCAGAAAAATGGGCTTATTTTTAACTCTACTGCATTAGGCATGATCTGCTCCCACAAAACTGAGACATGCATGTTCTCACAGGTGCTGGCATGAGGGCAAAAAACTTATCTGCCACTCTGTAATACAAAAAACACCAGTGGAAGCCCAAACATAGATCTCTGTCTTAGTTCTTTAAAATTCTCTAGACTTCCTGGAACAGATTGAACAGCTATTCAATGTTTGCTATCTTCAAAGTGCTTAACAAACATTAACTGGGAAAACTGGAGAAACATTAGAAGGTGTCCTTACAAAAAGTTGTCCATATTGGAACGGAAACTGGAGGAGGAAAAAGGAACAGGAATCCCCTACCATGTTTGCAAAATGAATGGCTGTTGGTGCCTGGGCTCTGGGTCAGGGTGGGCATCAGTACTAGAAAAATGTGGGGATGGAATAGTAAGGGACAGAGAGAGGAGATGAGCAAGGGCTGCTCTTCTCTGCTCCCTTGCTCTCTCTCAAGGACAGTATATCTCTCACCAGTCAAGTGACTACAGATGCTGCCATTTTGGGCAATGGACTTTTTAATCTCCCAAATTATGCTATTTTGTGTCCAGATTTTTTGCTGAATGCAGATAACTACCTCACCATTGAATCACTGTCAAACATAGGCAACAACTTGAATGATGGACTTGATCCATACAGAAGAACAAGGCTACTGCTATTTCACAGAATCACTTAAATATAATTTCACAACATTATTTAAATAGTATGATTAATTTCTGTGCAGATGAATAAAAATTCTCTACAGATTTTCTGTTACAGAAATGTCTTTGAAAGAAGAGTGTCTTCAACACAAATAAATGCAAGGAGCTGGAAGAAAATTACAACTCGTAAAATTAACTGACCTTTGCAGCTATCTAGATCACTTTGCATTTGAGGCAATGTGTCTCTGCCTTCAACCAGACTGAGACCACTGATTTTCATGCAGCTGCTTCTGGCTTTCTCCACTCAGAATGAAGAGTCTGCACAGCCAGACCCTGCTCTTTGAAGGATAAATGCAAACCCAGTGTCCATGGACTGCATAGGATAGTCCCAGCCTTCCCATGCTCCAGGTGTCCAATGGGGCAAGTCCATGAAGGAGCAAGTCCATGAAGAGGCAAGTCCTGCTCACCTTGATGTCTATGCAAAGATTTGGTTTTGTGCAGCTTTAGACAATTTTAACTGGGGACAATTTCTAAGGAAGAATTTGAGTTTAGCCAGTCTCCACACTGGGTTCTCAGGACTCCGAGCAAGTGAAGAGAAGAAACTACAGTTCCAGCTGATTGGGAATATTAACATTTTTCAAAAGGTTTCATGCCACTGCCTCAAAAAGCAGACACCAAAGGCAGCACAATTTTTCCATGTGGGTCCTCTTTTCATGGCCTCTTTCAAAGACTGGAATGAGGAATGACCCTATTTCCCCCCTCTTACCTCGCACACAGCTGGGATCAGACTCTTCACACACACCTGTTTACAGACACCATACCCCTCTGTCAGTGCTTCACTCCATCACTTGGCATTAGCTCGGGGAATGGGGGCTCTGGTGCTCAGCCCCACAAACGCTCTCTGACACGGCTAATTAGCCAACAGCTCTCCAAGATGGACAAACCAGTAGCACTGTTCTCCAGCCCAGACACACCAGAGGGGGTGGCCATGTCCCTGCTGATGGAGGGGACGCTGGAGTGAGAGCGAGGCAAGGGTGTGGTGGAGCAGGACCACTCCAGCAGATGCCATCTTCTCCCATCCCCAGCTCTGCCCACACTGACCTACTGTGTGTCTCACTTTCATGGCAAGGCTCTCTGAGCAGGGAGCCGTGTGCTGCTTAGCAACCCCACAGCATGATAAATATTGAGCAGTCAGTACAGGGGTTGCAGAGAAGGAAGGACAGAGGTAGCAGAAATCAGACTATGCAGCCTCTCCAGCAGTGGCAGCACAGGTCCAAGCAGCTCAAGTGTGGCTGGGCTTGATGTGCACCCCATGAGTGTGACAGATCTGCAGAGGGGGACCCTGTCTGTGCCTCTTCCCTCTGGACAATGTGGCTGTGGGGCAGCAAACAGCACAACAAGGCGAGGAGGTGTGAGATGTGACCTCCCTTCAGCTGGGACCCTCAAAACGAGCTCCGTTCACCAGGAGCTGCAGTTGTGCAGCCAGTGGAGAAATCAGGCTTTACTGCTTTTACTCAAAATGCATTGCAAATCCTTTGCGGAAAGCAAAAGGGGGCAATAAGGCCACCAAGAAGGTTTCTATTGGATTCCTTTTGTGCAGAGGGAATTTTGGGGTGATAAGGAGCTGGAGTACAGATCTACACGCCCACCCTACTACCATGGGTACAAGTTTCTCTTAGTCATAAATATTGACCCAGGGCTGCAGGCTGCTGCTGCTGGGTTCTTGCAGGTTGTAAAAACACAGTCCTAAGATCAGATACTCCAGATAATCAAGAGAAAATTTTTTTCAAATGTCTCTGCACACTGTGCTGGGTATGCCTCAGCCACAGCTATGGCTGTTCACCAACAAGGTCAGCCACAAGCATCCTCACATCAGCTTGCAAAAACTATGACTGGCTTAAAAATTAAATGAATACCTAAGAAAACTTATTTCTTTGTCTTTAGGAAAAAAAGTAATAAAAACATCATGGTGAATCTGGCACCTCTCCGGTATGTTTCAAAGCTCTAGTATTAACTTTTATCTTCTCTTTTTGTTGGGTTAAATCTGAAATGCTGCAACCAATATAATTAGACCAGCATAAGCATTATACTCTCCCACAAGTGCATAAAATCCACCCATGAATATCAGAGTTGCACTGAGGCAGTAACTCTCAGCAATACTTGGCTGTATGGGTAGACTTCTGCCCATTTGATGTGGCACCCTCATCTGCAGTAGAAAACAGAAGAAATGGCAAGTTTGTTTCTGGTCACACTGAAAAATTAATTTGTCACAGGACAGCCCATAATTCTCTACAGATTTCTCTTGGCATCTTTGTCAATATATCACAAATTAGGAGTGAGCAAGTGCAAAACAATCCATAAGAGAGTATTCTGTGAAACACTTGGACCACTTGTTTTATGCTAAAGACTAAAGCCTCCTGGAGGCTTTCAGTGTTTCTGGCTATGAGAAACAGTGGGCATTTTATCCATTTACGACCACAAAATTTCTCCCTAGAAGAACTTGTGAGTTTGTATAACTTAGAAGAGACAGAGAAATCCTGACCTACAACAATTACAAACACACGTAGTTCTTATAAAAATCCCAGACTGACAGCACTGGGGAGCAGATCCTTCCACTTTTCTGACCAACACATCCTACAGAGACAACAGCAAAACAAACTGTTCTGCACAGCAGTGCCCATGCGGCTTGGCTCAGCCATCTCTCCAAGTAAAAGGCTATTTTATCCACTTCAGCCATCAGCCCTTGAGCTGCCCAAGGAGCCTAACAAGTAATTGCAACACTTTTGCTATCCTACTTAAAAAAAGACGCCAACCTTTTTTCATCTTGATGCACTCAAAATATATCGGGCAGCACCAGCTAATAGTCCCCTGTCCAAAATCCCCACTGATGCCACTGAATCAGCAGAAAAAATACAGCTGAGCTCTGGCATCTCCAGTGGGCTTGGGTCAAGCTGTAAATCTCTTCAACAGCTTGTCTCATAAACACTACCCTGGAAATTGTTGCTCAACCAACATCCAGACTTCAATACTGTTTGGGAGAACAACTGATTTTCCTTGTATTAGCCCTCAGTTTTCATCAAGCAGGGCTACATTTAGTTTAGTAAATAGTAATAAATTCAAAAGAACACAAGAAAACCAACAAAACCTCTCCATCCATGGAGATACTCAAAATCCAGCAGGACACAGACATAAGCAAGCTGCTCTAGCTGACTCTGTTAGAGCCGAAGTTTGGATTAGATGCTTTCAAGCTGTCCCTGCTGACCTCAACCATCCTGTGATTCTACAAACTCATTTCTTGATGCTTTAAAAGTGGGATGTCCTGCAGAAAGACTGGTTGCTCAGGGTATTTAAATTATCTTTAATAGATCATCTGCAGCCTCATTCCAAGGATGGGAGTCAATTCACCACTGGGAGATGATTAGGCACAGAGGCTAAGCAACACATGGGGATATTGGGCTTTGGTTAGAGGTGACAGAAGACCTGGACAGTGGTGTTCAGAGGTAGATACTAATCCTGTTGTTGATAAACATCAACATTCAGACAGTGGAATCAGGCCTCAATGCAAAGGTCTTTTTCTTACTTTTCCAAAATGTTAAAGTCTGCCTTTCTCCCAGCTTCCCGCAGTAACATTCCCAAGGTCTTTCTGTGAACTCTATTCCCTTTTGAGTGGCACTTCTTAGGGACTGACCCCTTTTGCAGAGCTGAACTGGTCTGACATCAATGAATTGCATCAAAGACAACAGAGATCTGCCCCCACAGACCTTCTTCCCTTTGGGTGTCTCCCACTCAAACAGTACTTCTAAACATATCTTTTCCACCAACTATCTCCCTCTATCTTCTGAGCAATTACTGTCTTTCCCTGCACCTGCTGAATTAAGGCACTATTTCAGTACAAACTCCTCTAATGTGTCAGGGAGAATAGGAGACATTAACAATTTCAATTCACCTTGACCTGTCATCTGTCAGGCTGCAAATTGCTCTTCAAAGCAATTAAGCACGTTTAGGATTCTGTCTTCTCTGCTCAGGCTAAGCAGCACTGTTTTGTTGCAATTAATATTGATTTTGGACTAGATCATGCTTAGCCTCAGTGCCTCATAGGAGGCGACCATGTAGAGGACTACACAGTTCTTGCTCTTTGGGGGAGTGAGTGGTACAAAACTGGCTGGGGCAAAAGTGCAGAGCCATGGCCTGTTTAGTGGGAGATAAATCCCTGCACCATGGGATGCCCTCACCACAGCCCCCACTGCCAGTTCCTGGCCTCCTTAAGAAAGTCTCAGTGTCCTCCCCTTGCAAGTATCTTGTTAAACAAAGCCAAATTTCAGAAGCTTGCTCCTGCTTCTGAAACTATCCTTTGCAGTATACAGGGACCATAAATCATACACAAATGCTAAGCACCCTAAAAATACCTGAGCAATGAATTTTAAGACAGTTTAAATATGACCTGTCATTTTATTTCAGTACAATATTTTCTTCCATTTAATTATTATTTGAAGGTGAACTCAGCACCTATTTAAGGAACTGCCTATGTAGGCATTTATGGTACCTTTCTCTCAGGCTATGAGACACATATAAAACAGTGGCTTCACAAAGTTAGAACAGTGAATAAAAGGTGTATCATGTAAAACTTGGCTATCATCAGCCCACTTTCCCTGCTGATTTAGCAGGAGAGCTTTTTGGCAGCAAACCCTTCGGTACATCTGTGAACAGATGTATCCACCCTACTCGAAACCCAGCAGAACCAAGGAGCCACATCACTAGGAACAATGAACTGTTCATGAGTCATCTCAGACTGCAGGGATGTTCCAGAGATACTGCGTATATGTTTTTCACATGTTGGAAAGCCATCTGAAACACTCTCTGCCAGGCTGAATAGCTGGCGCATCACTTGTCATAAAGACCAGGATGCTCAGCTTTGCTTTCTCCTTTGAGATTTGACAGATGACTCTGTTATCTTAATTTCATACAGGGAGCCAGGGATTTATTTTTCCCTTTTATGTAAATATCTTACTCCCCTCACAGACACTGACACACCAGTGAGCTGCAGAAATAGGATTACACACTGCATGTCCCATTCTCCCCCATCTCAGTTGCTTATTCACCAAACAACTCCCGTTAATCCTCTTTACTGTGTTTACTTCCCACTTCCCTCTAGTCTTACTGTCTTACTATTATTCAGGTACTTGCAGATGTTAAAAAAAGCTTAAGAGACAGTCACCTCCAGAGTTGATTAAAATGAATTAAATTCCACTGATTGTTTTTGAATCTGCATTGATTAACGCCAGATGAAGGTTTGTGAGAGCTGTTGGCATTCACGGTGCACTTGCCCAAACCCAAAAATCACATAATACTGAAATGATCCAGCTTTCTCCACCCTGTGTTAGCTTATGAATTGTCTTTGGACCTCCTGCTTTTACTTCTTAATTACAGTCTTTTGGGGAAAGAGTGAGAATGGCAGGTTTTTACAGAATGCAGAAATGCAGAATGCATTTCATGCAAATCAGAATGTAGAATTTACAGACAAAGACATAGTAGAGAATTACTTGGACGTATTCTAGATTTTGAAGCAGTTATTCACCTGCTCTTTCTACGTGTTACAGAAATCACTGGTTGCGAGATCACTTTTTTTATCCATAAAATGTATGGAAAAGTCCCACTGCTTACACTGAGGCTGAGCCCCAGCCAGTGATCAAGCCTGTCCTAGAAATCTACAAATGTCACAGATGGTGCTAACTGACTATTGCTATTTTTTTTCTGATGCGCTATGGAAAAGATTCTTAAGAGAAGATTTACAATTTTTTAAAAAGTGGAAATACCCCTCTCTAGCACCAAGACCATGGAAAACAGCTATTTCTCCACTGCCAAACTGAGTTTGCTATCATCACATAACCATGCTGCAGCACAACATAACATCACGTGGGGTCTCCTCTGGTGCTTGATCTATGCAGCAGCATGCACCTGTACCTGGTGTGCCAGTCACGTAGTGTCCAGTGCTGCAGTCACCAGCAACACACAGAGGAAATTTGGAAGTTGCTTGAACCACCTTTGAAGTATCACTCCATATGTATCTTCCCAAGAGTTCAACCCATCTGAGTATTAAAGCTGATGGATGTAATTTGGTGAAAGTTCCCTCATAGACCAAAGAGGTCAAATCCATTCACTGGAATGGATTTCAGCATTTCTTATGACTATTTCACTTTGGGAGAACCTGAGTATTTCTAGGGTAGATGCAGGGATGGAGGTAGTCGTGTACTTGCCTGGTTCAGGTAGTTGTTATATATAAAGAAGCACCAATCCACTAGGCTGGATTTTATTACAAATTGCCTTAGAGCCTAAAATTGGTGATATGTTGAAGTTTTAGCTTTTATGAGGGGAAAAAAACCTACTCCAGGAGACACAGTTTATATAGAGATTGAATAAAAACACAGTTGAGTTATGATACCTCGAGGACAGTCACTACCTCTCTTCCTGCTACAGAAAAGCAGACATAAGAGAGTTTGACTGGGTCTGGCCCTTTGAAATAGTAAATGAGATTTCAACTTAAGCACAATAGGATTTTTCTATTTCTTTTTACTTCAAATTTGATTCCTATGAAAGTGAGGGATTAATACAACAGATCCAGACTTAATGCAAATAAATCCCTGCCTGCACTTCCCTACTGAAGCATTTAACCCTTGTTACACCTTACAACCAGATGACTGCTGTTACTTCACTCTTCAGCACCTCTTCAGTGGCAGTAGGAGACAGATGTGTCAGAGGTGCTGCAGTGACAGAAGTCCGAGTTCCAGGACATATGCAGGAAGGAGGGCCCAGGAGAAGGAGTGCAGAGGAGAGCTGGTGGGATGAGGGTGTGAGAAAGGACAGGGCAGAGCATGGTTATGGAGTCTGAAGCTGGGAACACTCTGGAGGAACTCCTGGCTTCAGCATCAGCCAGATTAATCCCCTTACTCTTTCTCTAGTCACTTCTACCTTCCAGCAAAAAACAGAGTGAAGGATTTCTCACACTGGCTAAAGCCAATTCAGCTCAACAATATGTGATAATACTTTGTTGAAGGCAGAGATGCTTTTCTTGTGAAGCGTCTGATCTTATCCCCTAGCATTTATTGGCAGATATCTTTTACACTGGATCAAGAAACCTGAACTACTGGGGAATGCTGCCAGGCCCTTCAGGGCATTCTTTTAGCAGAGCTGTTTTAGGAAGGACTCATTGATGAAAAGAAATGCTCTAGTTACCCTGTAAAATTATAATTAATAAGATTTTATTTCATAGCTGTCCATCCCACATCTGAGCAGTTTTCAGCTTAGCATTTGTCAGCAGTGTGAATGTCAAAAATAAGAAGATCTAAGAGGAATTTTCACTCTTCTCTGAGCCTAATGCCTGTTCAAGCAGCTGACCTGTAGGTTGATATCCATGCTGTTGACAAATAATGGGTGTCTTCATCAAGTATTAGTATTACTCTTTACTGACATGAAGCATGAGAGTGTTATGTGAATTCCCCAAACCTTTGCAAGGCAGCTCTAAGTCTGTTCCTTTAAATTTAATTTCTGATCCTCCCCGCTACCAGCATCCCAGCAGATTTGAAAAGCAGTTCGTCACAAGGAACAAGTTTCCCTGGAGAGTTGCTGCTCTCATAAGTGTATTTTACAGCTTTGACACAAATCATTCACAATTTGGCAGTAGGCAGACAACTACAAGTGAACAGCAGTGGTAGATCAGCAACTACAAGTGTGAGATTTTGCACTGTGCTACTGATTCAATTGGATGCCAATCTCAGTCCTCCAGAGATAATTTTTCAAAAGTGCAGTTGCTAGAGTGAAAGCTTTCTAGCTCCCCCAAAATAATAAACATTCATTTCAGCTAAACTAGAACAGCAAAGATAGTTACATAACTTAATAAGAAATAAAATAGACTTTCTCTTCTTGCCGTAATTCTCCCTTTTTGATGTTCTTTCAAATTCTGCATAAATTTTTCAACAACCACAAAACATGTCCAATGCTCTGCCATTGTGAAAGCTCCGCTATCAACAAAAATCTTGCAATCACCTTGCATGCAAATAACATTTTTCATGAAAAGTATTCTCATTTATTTTCCTTTTGCCTCACTCCAAAATATCACTCAGAAAGAATGAAGTTGAAAAAAACTGTCATTTAATCCAAGCTGAGATTCAGATGTCACTGCAGTGTCTCATGAGAGCTATGGATGGCATCCTGCATTCTCTGCTGCAGGCTGGGTCACCTGGATATACTAACAGCTCCCAGCCAAGACCCTCACAGTATAAAACAGTGACACCACAAACACACAACTGCGGGGTCTGATCAGCACCATACTAAAAACAATAGAGGAGAAATGAACCTTCATCCATCTGGCCTATAATTCCCACAAGTTACTTTGTCTTCTAAATTAACCCTTTGGACTTGTATTTGAAACCTTCACATGGAAATGTTAAAATTTTGACCTTGTCCACCAAAAATATGAAATGTTATTTAAGGAAAGAAATTATTTTCGCTCATATTTTTCTGTGTAACTGAAGTCAATACTTCCTAACTACTTGAGGCCTAGGCAAGTGCAGCTATTGCAAAGACAGTGAGCTGAAATGGCTACTTCACACTGCTGTACATAGGCTTCACAGAGCCTTTTACATTAAAAGAGAAAGGTTTTGAATTTCGTTCTGTAGGTTAAATTTTGAAGCAAGAATAAATTAGAAGTACGGTCTCCAAATAAAAAACTACACATAACACCCTAGACTTCGAGTTAGAAGAGTTCGCATTCATTTGAAATGCTAAAGTCAGTAATGGGCCTGGGCCAAGAATCTCACATCCCACATGTAAATTTTGAACACTACCAGAAGTAGTGTTCAAATACAAGTAGTACAGTGTTTCCTACCTCTTCACTTGGCCAAGCCAAAGCTCTCCACGTTCACCAACAACCGGCAGCAACGTGTCTTTGGGCAAGTGCTAATTAATCTGAACACTGTATCTCAATCCCATTTCTAGTTTTTCTCTTCCTCATGCCCGTGACTGCATTGAACTACACCCTTTACACATGCAGGGTACGGTACATAAAGTGACTTTCCGACAAAAACACACATTGGCTACAGGATGCATTTTGCCTTTTGGATGCCTTTAAACTAAACAAGATATCACAAGACAAGTCTTCGGTCAGCCTCTGTGGGGCTGCATTGCCTTAAGCGCAGTAAAAGCATCTGGAGTCTTACCTTTTTATGGCTTTGTAGCAAATGATGACAACTACAAAGAGGAACACTAGTGTGGCGCAGCATACTGCAATGATAATAACCAGGCCTGGCCACCAGGTCTCTTCAGTGGGACAAAAGGTAGACTTGGGAGCTGTAAAAAGAGAGTAGAAAAATACATGAGATCTCCCAAATCAACAGGGTTTAACCAGATATGCTTCAGTCACTCATGCAGTAGCACTATACCAGGACTACAGATACACATGCAAAGATGTTATTTCACATTTAGGACTCATTTCTTTCTTTTCCCCAGGCAATCAGTTTCTCTTATGGGTACTAGATATCTCTTGTCATGGTCCCCAGATGACCAAGTTCTCGGTGTCACTATTGTCTACAACCTGGCACTCAGCATGAAGGAGACAGGCTTAGCTCTGGTACTCATGGGAAACATCTTCTTCCTCTGCATTCGCCATCTCCAGGTGCATCAGATTTAATTTTAGAGAGGGATATTGTGCTGATAAGAGCACATTTTCAAACTCCGCTTGGGGAGGTTGGTTGGGAGCCAAAGCAGTGGCTACCCATCTGTATTGTAGCTAATAGTACTGTAACCTTGGAGTGAGAAAGGGGAATTTACTTTAAAAGAATGTGAGTTCTATTACATTTACTAATTGCTTTCAGAGTATTATAGTTGACAAGCTTCTTTTCCATTACACTGCCTTTGAATTCTAAGTCACATAGTCAAGAAATGTTAACATTAAGAAATGTTAACTTGTGGAAATATAAGCTACTATTAATACATTTCTCTTATTACATTTAGGGATAGAATTGTCTATTTAAGTACCACTCAAAACAAGAAATATTTTGTATCTGGTGACATTTAGTTATAATATTTTCCTTCAGGGCTAAGTTCCTTTTCCCATGCTTTGAGGGGACACATTTCCTGAAGGATGGTGAGTAACAGCCAATGCCATGAGCAGTACCAGTGTATTGCAGAGGGGAGAGAGAGCCTTAACGCAGCCTGTGCAACCACAAAAATTCCATGAGAATTTTCGTCACCTTAAGTGACATTTAATAATGATTCAGTTGATGGGACTGTCTGTATCTACATTCTCAGCTAAGTAGGTGAGAGAATGAAATATAGAAAAAGGCTCTTTTTTTCAGTCTAATTGCCAAATTTGATATTCTGAACTTCCAGTTATACACATCACAAATAGCTGCATGAATTAAAATATGTCATCAGTCCAGTATCATTTATTGTGATCTGACATCTCCTCTGTCTCCTGTGTTTGATTAGGAAAAGACATACACATACCCTTAGATCAACACTCAACAGATTAAATAATGAATTACACGATTACTGAGAAAATTTGTCTTTTTCCAACTGCAAGATGTATAGAGGAATTGGCAGCACTTACCCCGAGGAATCTGCAAGAGCACCTTAGGAAAAGACTAGGTAAAGAACTATAAGAAGCAATAAAAATAATAAACCCAACAGCCTGACAACCAGTGGTTCCCAGCTCCTCCTTTGACTATGTTCACTTCTGGACTGCCCCCAGGAACTGAATTTCTACTTTATTATTATGTCAGTTGCAGAAGTCTATTTATTATGTTTTGATAAAGCTAGTGATTCTAATATTCTCTGAGAGTTTTCAGTGTTATAAGATTCCAGAACAGAATGCATTTCAAAGATGACAAAATGTTTGCATGAAGGAGCAGGCAGTGTCAAGGTCAACTCTACCCTCCTGGTGTTGTCCTGAAAAACACAAAATGTTGCAGTGAAGTCGAAGGAAAAACATTGATCAGCAGGTGCCATGTAAAATTTGATGAGATCACAGAAGATGAGAGAAGTGGGGCTATCCTTCTCTAGCCCTTGTTCTTCTTCAAAGGCAGGATCAACCAAACTAGTCATAGAGCAAAGCGGTGGCGAGACTGGGCTGCTCCTCAGCACAATAAATGAGATGGACAAATGGCAGAGACAGGGTATAAGGCCAAACTTGTCACACGCCTGTACACCATGTGCTCCTTGATGGTTTATCACAGAATTTTTACATGGAGAATAAACAGATACATGTGGGATTCAATAGTAAACATCACTCCTATATGCAGTCATTAATGACAGGAAAATAAGAATTGCTAATGTGGAGGTGACTCCTAATCCACCTGGTTCAGACTGGGCACTCAGAAAGAAGCACAAGAAATCACACTGGAAGCTACCAAAGCCTGTTTCTTAGTGGTTCACGTTTTCATACAGATTTAAAAATTATTTTCTATTTCTACTCCTTATTAATGCAGTGCTAATCTTGTTTTCCTTTGAAATGTCCACTCCTTTTTCAATAAGCTCCTAGTTACATGTGCTTTTTGCCTTTCTCAGTATGTGTTCACATAGCCCTCATACCCTGGCATTTCTTTGTCCTTAATGCATTTCTCCTCACAATTATCCTCTGAGGAAGAGCAGAACTGCATTTAATCCCCTTATGATGATGTGAAGGCTGAGTCTGGCCTGCATGGATGACCCCTCTGTGTGCAGCTAGAAATGTCAGCTGAGAGGGGAACTTCCCAAAGAGCCAGCAAGATGACTGTGAAGCACCATGTCTTCAGAGAAGACCCTTAGTGAGTCCCACATTGAGCTCCTGGTGCTAGGGAGGTATTGATGTTCCAGTTTCCTTGGGCTGGGCCTCACAGCTTTCCACTCGGGCTGGGGAGGCTCTCCATCCTGTGCTTGACTCCCAGATCCCAACTTACCACCCACACCTGGCAAGGGCTGAGCCTGCAGGTGTCAATGGTCTCTCAGTGATGAGAAATTACCCTGGGTTAGGGAAGCTGCAGCACCCTCTTGCAACTGGAAGTTCAGAATATCCAATTTAACAATTAGACTGAAAAAACTGTGGAAATATAAGCTACTATTAATAAATTTTTCTTATGGAAAATGAATGGAATAGCAATGCATTTCTCAGGCACTCCCTGAAAGCAAAGACGTGGGTCCCAAACCCTCCTCTAAAGAGATACTGAAATCATTACAAAACACACTGAGCAGAAGATGTCCCACACTACCTAGAACAATGTCAGTGTCCAGTTGTTTCACAGTCTTCACCTTTGATGAAGTGCAGGAAAACAATTCCCGTGGTTGCCTCCTTCTTTGTACCATCTCTTTCAAACACGTAAAACCCCCAAAGCTGTATAGTTTCAGAACCAAATTGTGCCCTTTCCTGTGAGTAAAGAAACAACAACCCACATACTGCTGTCACTCGCAGAGGTGTATCTGGGGACTGGAGGACATCCATGAGTGCCTGAAGTCCCTTTATCATCACCACTGGGCTACTGAGAGCTGAGGGCTGGCCAGCCTGGCCACAGTGGGTGCTCCCTCGGCACCCATCACCGTCTCATGTGAGCAGCTTCAGCTGCTCAGAGAATGATTGCTTCTTGGTTTGACTCATTCCTGGCTGTTCTTCACTGCTCTCAAAATCAGCTGAATGGAGAAAATTATTTTCATAGTACAAAACAACTCAAGGAAAATTTGCTTTTTCTGCTAAACCTTGAAGTGTTGTTCTGCACATTGAACACACTGCTGAGTGGAAAGTGGTAGGAAAGTGATGACATTTTAAAGAAGATAAGCAGGTTGAGCTAAGTAATCACAACCTGGCAGAAATCCTGCAAAAATAATGAAGATCTCATTCAATTAATAAAATATTTAAATAAATAATTGATGCTAAACAGCATCGATTTAGGAAGACATCTTGTCAAACTAACTAGATATTTTCTGAGGAGATTACTAGTTGATCTATAGATGTACTAGTGCTAATGTGGTAACTTTAGGCTTTGATATGACATCCAACTTAATTCCACGTGCTGTTGAGGTTATGAAACCATAAAGCTACACATAGAGTAAGTGTGGCACACATAAATTGAGTTAAAAGCCAGAGAACCGGTATGTCTCAAAATCTAACTATAAACAGAAAGTTACTGCTGGAAGAATGTGGTTTTTATCAGTGACCTCCCTTACCCCCCCCAAAACAGGGTGATGAATCTCATACAGTTTGCAAATGACTCAGGAATGTACTCAACTACAAATGGATACAAACACATTTAGATTAGAAATAGGGTAATTATAACCATTACGGATAATTAATCATTATCATAGTCTATCAGTTCTGGTCGACTATTTAAATGAAAAACTTAGTTTAAGGTAGACTTTTTATTTGTCCTTTCAGAGGTCTAAATTCAGCTAAAGAGATTGGACTCAGAATAAGAATTGAGTAAGTAAAGAAAATGCTCTGGCTCTGAAAAGTCCACATGAGTACAATGCTTTTTATCTCTTGGCCTTAAAATTTATGAAATACAAATGTTGGTTAGGTTTACTTTTAGAGGACCATCACCTTCTCCTATTCGCAACAGCACCAGGCCTAAATAAATACAATGAGCAAATAAACCCATTTCAGGCCTGAAGTGGTTAGATGGATGCAACTTACTGAAAACAAATTAATGAAAAGGTGCTTTCAGAGCAAGCTGTTTCAGCACCACAAAAATCTTACACCTGCTTTTTTGGACTAAGTTTGTTTTGAAGGCTCAGCATAAAGACACAGCTCCAATTCTAATGTTAGAAGGTATCTGTACACAGCTGGCTCTAGTCAGAAATGTGCATACCAGAAAAGATTAGCTCAGCTATTGAGGGTTTCCTTCAATGTCCAGGCACAAAAATAGAGGGTCTATCACTGGAAAGAATGTTTCCATAAAATTCCCAAGAAGTTCTCTGATTTCTTTTCATCAGATCTCAGTGGGTCATTCTCAAAATTGCTCTGAGCTTCTAACAAAAAACTGTGATGAAGCTGTTTTAATCTTCTGGGTTAAACATTCAATAGTTTTGTGTATGTTATAAAAGCAATACATGTACTGCCTGAGACAGAATCTAGAAACAGGGCTTGGAGTCCTTGGATTCACCATGAGGTTATCTTTAGCGGTCATGGCTGTAGTTTATAAAGCTCATGATTTCAAAATCCAGTGGTCCTGTCATTTATTTTGATTAGGGTTATTACTTTCTATTACCATATGGGTTTTAGGCTAATTGCTCTTTGCATGGGAATGCTGGGACATTAACAGTAACACAACCAAGTCTGTCAGGAGACAGAAAGTGCTCTCTGAGGGGGCCATGCTGAGCTGGTGCCCCTGTGCAGCTCTCGGCAGCGATGCTGAGGCAGGGAGCCTGCACCAGGGCATCCCTTCCCACCGCCGATCCCACAGCAGCCAGCTCCGCAAAGCAAAGCGAAACAAAACAGAATAAAGCAAAACAAAGAAAAAAACCCCAGAACAAAACAAAACCAAACATAGGGCTGAGCCGGAAAATAGCAAAGGGAGGCAGTGACCCGTGCTCCCACATGTAATCCCAGGGGAGGTGTCTCCAGCAGGGGTCTGTCATTCGCTCACAGCCTGGGTCCCAAGCAGCTGGTGAGTGTCCACTGATGTGATGTGGAAGGGTGACAGTGACCCCCATCACCTCTCTACAACAGCAACATCATGTCTAAAAAAGGAAGAGCTCTTTCAAGATAAATCAAAACTGATTATTGTTTTTCTTTTGCTTTTATTCCTATTTTTGCAGAAAGGTCAAGAGTGCTGTCGTAATCATCCTTATGAGACATCTGCCTGTTTTTAATATTGTATACTCACAACAGGCTAAACCCTGCCATCTCTATGCCTGCAGCATTTCTCTTGCTATTGTAGGGCTGCCTGAATCAGCCATGCACTTTTAATTAGCATGCTAGGAAGCAGGATTGGAGTTTATTTTGAAGGCAGGCTCATATTCCAAGGGCCTCAAGTGTTTTATCAGCCTTGGTTGGAAATTAAAAGGAATTGAAGTTGTAGGCAGTGTGTTTTCAGCAATCCCTATGTATGTCACATATTCTAGAGACCTGTTAATCTGCTTGGTTCAGGGTTTGGGGTCCTAGTCTCATCTGCACTCTTATTTATTATTTTGATATTCACATAAGTTGCATGTTGACATCTCCATTTGCAAGACAGAGAGAAGACACTAGCTCCTACAGCCATTATCACACTGGGATGCAGGGATAAGCCCAGAAAACGTGGCAAGTTTAATGGGATTTCAAATGTCAAAGTATATGAAAAAACCTCCCAGGACACCCCAGTGTACACTCCAAACTCCCAGTTAAATATGGAGATGGATTTTGAATCTGTAACAGTTTGGGTCTCTTCACATCAAGATGTCTCATGCAAGCTCCTGTGGAATAGAGGACTGCAATGAATCCCCTGATCAATATGAAATAATTTGGGTTCTGTGAGGAGAAATTCTACAGAGAAACAGTTACACAAACACCAAGGCTCAAACATTTACTCTATAAACATTGCACTGTGCAAAACATGAGAAACAAGGAGAGCCTCCATAACATGCTCCTATCTTTTTTGAGAAAGCTGATTTCAGTCCTGAGCCTGAGGCCTCTTGTCTACTTTTGTATAAGGCCCTTCACTCCCCCCAGCAGTGTAGATTCACCCTAGAGTGAGTGCTCATGAACTTAATGCTGCATAATTTCTTTGTGTGACAGAATGAAGCCTTAGGCAGCTAACAGAAAAGGTCCAAGGTCTCAAGTGATGTAAACTAGCAGAAGTCCACCCAGCTGTGAGACTAGTGCCAGCTGAGGGCCTTGCCCCAGCATCTGCATGACAACACTCAGAAGAGAAATGTAGCCGAAGGTCAAGATCTCGGTCTCCAGAGCCCTGGAGGCTGTGGGCTCTCCGGGAACAAGACTGGTTACCTAACCCAGGGCCATGGGGAGAGATCTGTGAGTCAGTCAGCTCAAACATCCCCTCTGTTTGCTGTACTTCATCACGTAGGGACTGCTACAGACGTGTTTGGATAATGTATGTGGTAGGAACGTGCTGTATGTACCCAGGGCT
Source organism: Platysteira castanea (assembly GCA_013397175.1). NCBI lineage: Eukaryota > Metazoa > Chordata > Aves > Passeriformes > Platysteira > Platysteira castanea. The sequence continues at coordinate 1,213,960 of VYXC01005528.1, read as the reverse complement.
GCTCACAGTCAGAGGCAGACAGCATAGGAAGAACAAATTCTTTAACAGAGCCTGCTAGTGGGCTTTGTGGTGCTGCTAGACTTGATACAAATATAGATCTTCAGCTGTTATTCTAAAAGGCATTTTGGGAACAGGCAAAATATATGCTCCCTTCCACACTCTTGGACTTAAGTAGAAAATTTCCTGGGAGGATGAGGGAGAGGAGGCTGGCCAGGAAATGGGCGACCTTGGTATCTGTTCCTGGGGCAGAAAGCTATGCTGCAGATGTGATCTGCATCCTCACGCTGCCTCAATGCACAGGCCCTGGGGCTGTGCGTGGCCAGAGGGAACCCTGAGCTTGACTTCACGTGGCAGCCACAGCTGCCTGCAGAGGGCAACGCTCGGGCTGGTGATCAGGGACAGGCTTGCCGAAGGAAGGAAGGATCAATATTTTCCAGACTGATGGAGAAGTGGCTTGTCTAGCCGTGTCAGGTTTCCTCGTGCTGTGAGAGGAAGTCCTTGGTGTTTGCATATACATATACAACACACAAAATAGATGCATACACATACATGTGTACACATGTATATGTGTTTGTGTAAAAACACATATACATAGAAAGGAGATGTAGACATAGGAGAATACATGGGAGATATGTATTTTTAATGTATGTCTATCAAAGGGTATACATATGCATTCATATAAATGAAACTGCTGCTAATAATTTTGTTAAACATGTTTGCATTCTGAGTGGTTCCTCAAGATTTATTACTAACTGCTGGTGACAGAATATATGAGAAAATCTACCAACTCTTTTTTTCTTCTCCCTCCTCCATGCAGTTGAGATTTCTTTTAACAGCTGAACATATAAAGGCAAACGTTCACATTTGGGGGACCTCTATATGTGTTTGAAATTACTAATTTTGAAGAAATAGGAGCTATTAGATACGAATGGATGCACTTTACTGTCTCCCTGGCAGGTCAGAAAATCAGCCTATCAGCCTCCCTTCACAGCTGTTGCCCACAGACAACACACCTAGCCAAGCTTGAACTGCTGGAGGGGAGATGCAGGAGCATAACTCAGGAAATGCCAAAAGGCAGGTATCAACAGGAGCCCCAGGGCTCGGCCAGCCCCCTCTCGGTCTGGTTGGCCACAGACTCACAGACAGCCTGCAAGAGGCCATAATCCCCCTATGCAATGCCTTCAGACCCCACAGCAAAGGCAGAGCAAAGTCTGTGGGCAGACTCTGGGAAGAAAGCGTGGAGGCACAGCCAGAATTCAGCTGTGGTGGAGCCAAGACAGCAGGAGTCTGAGTAGGTGTGGCCTCAACCACATGAGCCAGTGGTGGCACCAGGTACTGTCACCAGCACTGTGTACAAATAATTAAACCTTGAAGAAAGATAAACTGGATTTGGCCAGCACTGCAGTGGTGCAACATCTTTGCCCCATAGTAAGATGTGGTCACAAACAAAGCTTCTGCTTTGAGCTGCTGGCTGGGGGGTTTTGGGCAAGATTTCCCTGCTCCTGGCACCCCAGTGGCAGCTACAGTTGGTCCCCCAGAAGATATGAAATTACGTACAGGAGATACTGGGAGCAGACCACCCTAGAGAAGCAAGATGGTGTTGCATGTGCTGCTGTACCCTTGCATACATCTGCTCAGAGAAGCTGAGTGGATGCCCCATCTCAAACTTTCCCTTCCAATCCAAACCATTCTGTGGTTCTCTGATGTTTAAATGTCCAGCACGGACGTGCTCTGTCATTGCAGATTCTTGGCACAGCAGCTGGGACGAGGCCCCAGCCCTGCTGCTGCTTTGCCATTCCTTCCTTCTGAAAATCAGAAACAAAGCAAGCTCCAAAGGAGAGCTCCAAACACTAAGACAGCATCGGGTGGCTTAACTCCAGGAAATACAATAAAATATGAGATTCCCACAGAACTGTGTCTACACAAAGTGATAAACACACTGTTTTCTGTTTAGAGAGTCAGGGGGAAAAAGGGCACAGGATGGACACCACAAAAAGCTGGGTCTATTAACAGCCATCATAACCACAAGGGACCAGGCCAATGCAGCAGGAATGTAAAGCAGGAATAGACAACAGCTTCAACAATAGACAAAGTCCACTTGGGGCAAGTTCACCTCCAGTAAATCCGAGCATGATGGAAAGAATTTGGATTATCACAGTCTCCAATTAGCCATGACCCAGAAAGCTGCTTTGCTGGACCTGTTCCCTCAGATCCTGCTGCACAGAAGAGGCAAAGGAGGAAGACACTACCCAGCAAGGACAAACTGAAGAACAACAATATCCTATGCCACCGCAGGCACCTTGGGAGCACGGCCGTAACTGTACATGCTGTGCAATACACTGGCTTAGACAAAACAGGAATCACCTAATTTTGGAGCAAATTTTATTCCAAAAAAAGAATTTTTTTGTTTGTTTTTTCATCTCCCTTACAGATTTCTGCCCTTCCTCTTGCCTGTAAGCTTAGGGTCATTTCCAGAGCGCCATGAGCCAGTTGTGTAAACAACCAGGCAATAGTGGTGTGCTCAGCAGAAAGCCTGTCCTGATTTACAGCCTCCCTGGAGTAGCTAGGTTAAATAACACTGGTAGAAATCAGCTATTCCTGTAGCAGATGATACTTCTGTTTATCACACTTTGTTGCAGGCAAGTTTATACCATGCAGCTGCTCTGTGCATATGTTCCTACTACACATTTAAGGGGGATACTGCAATCACTATGCAGCGGGAACTTCTGCTATCATAAAAACATGTGTGGGAATGATGCTGGAGAAATTCCCTCCCTCGCAGCTCTTACACTGTAGACGCTGTTATTCTACACTCTCAGTTGCCTCATTTCCTTAGTTTTCTCCTCTTTTCTAAAAACACTTCCCTTCTGAAACAAGAAACATACTCAGTTTTGTGCTTAGTTTTGGAGACTGGAGAGTGCAAGAGGTGAAGGCAAGGAGTAGTTCTGCAGGAATTTTCTGAAGGTCACAGGCACTAGAGGAGTGCGTGGCTAATTGCAAGAAACAAAACTGGAACTGCAGGTGGAAGAACCTGAGCGTGGACACAGTCAGTGAGGAGAGCAGCTGGGTGGGGGAGGTTAAGTGTGATGCTCAAGATCTAAGCTTTAGGAGTTATTGAACCTGCACATATTTAGGTTTGGGTTTTGCAGTGGATTTCACTAAAGCCCCGTGTTACTGTGCTTTCTTGGTAGGTGTCATGCAGCTGCTTTTCCTTAGCAAATTTGAGATTCCCATAGAAAATGAACATATCGTTAGGACCAAAATAAAATAATAGCAGGTGAAAATACTGGTCAGCTAGACATAAGTAAAGCACGTTGTGGGGAAGCAGCTTGTGCAAAGTCACTGCATCTCAGTGAGAAAGCCAGGAAAACAAAATGTCTTTTGACTCCTGGCCAGTCCTCCCCTCTGGATCGTGTTGCCTCTTCTTTGGGAGAAACAAACAACTGATTTGGCCAAAACTGCATTACAGGGGTGGAAACAGCAAACTCCCTTTTTGACTTTCCAGGTATGCACCAGATCTCAGCCCCAGGCCAGCAGAGTGACACCATGCCCAGGAGCTCTGTGTGGCTGAGCCCTATAGAAACAAGGTCGGATTCCACAAGGTGCCCTGGAATGGCTGACACTAAGCTTGTGGGATAACCTGTCTTGGTTTTGTACAACTGCAGTGGTAAACTAGAGAACAGTTCAGAGTTCTACATACATATGGAAATATGATGATGCATAGAGCAGAGCTGTCAAGGGATTGTCAAACAAAGTAGGAAGGGAAAGTCTCTGCTCCAAACGACTGACAGCCTGAGGGCCAGACCTGCCAGCCTTAATCCTATTAGGTTGCTGGTGAAGCTGATGGGACCCACCAGAGCTGAGGTACCCCTCAAACAGGGGCAAAACATGCTTTCAGATGCCAAGGTCTTTTGGAGGAGAGCAGGGTTAGAGAGCACAGAGGGAGATCTCTAAAGCATGATCTGGAGAAGCAGTAGCATTTATAGACCTTGTGGAAAATGGCTTTTAAGGAGATTACATCATAGCTAGCTTCTGTGCTAATACTCAGCTCTGACATTTATCTTTACAATGCATGCTTGCATCAGCCACTGCCCTCTGATCTTTGTCCCGTGATTTTCTGACCAGCGATGAGACGCTGCTTTTCACTCACCATCTGATTCTCTCTCAACATAAAGGACTGAATTGTTTTTACCCCGATTAAATCACACCCTGTCGCTTTTTGTCCCTAGCAAATGAGAACTGAAGCCTGTGCATTGCAAGACAACCTCCTCCTTGCAGCAACGCAAGCATTTGGGAGAGCCTCATGGGCATCGTCACATTGTTTGCTCTCCACAGCCTGCCAGGCTGGGCAGCACTGAGACAGTCCTAGTGACACCCCAGGTAGCCCTAAGTCCTGCCTCTCCATGGGAGCCATCGCTCAGGTGAGCCCCGCCAGACTTGGTGGCCTGTTTACTGAAATGCAGTAGACATCAATCAGATTAGTGGGTATCTGGTGCCTCTAGGAAACAAGTCACCAGTGCCAAAACATTTGCTGTTAAATTAGTATCCTGGAATTTATTTTAGAAGGTAACTTAGTTTCCACATGTTCTTAGCACTCTGAGAACCAGGATGCTTAAAGTTGGGTATGAAGATATACAACCTTAAGTTCAATTTTCTGAGTTTCATGATACAGGCTTTAACCTCTCTGTACGTAGGCAGGATGTCACTGCAGAAGACAGAAATTCCCCTCGGGATGTGGGTTCCAGGCTCAGTTCTCTCCTTTGCTTGCTGGGTGATTTTGGGACAATCTCCACTCCAGTCTTGTTTCTCCTTCTCCAGGATGGGAACAGTAGCCCCAGCTTTCCAAATGGTTGCAAATGGTTGTAGGGATAAAATGTGCAACATAAGGCTCCATGTCAGCACTGTTACTATTTCTTTCCCAATTCTTTAATAGAACAGACAGGCCCATTTATAAGTACTTCATCTATAATTCTACAAGAACTAGCTGTATTTCCCTGACCTTCCTGTCGACCACCAATTCAAGGAAACACAGCAGCAAGGCCACAGTCTGTGACAGAACAGCAGAGCACAGCACTGACCTGGGGACAGTAATTCTCAGTTCTTTTGAACAGAGGCACCACTGAGAGACAGAGATGTGTCAGCACAGTACCATCCACTTCATTGCACAAACACACAGTCTAACTCTCCAGTGGTGAGTGATGTGCACAGGCACGTTATGAGCATTGGCAATTCTTCAGTGGGGAAAAATCAGTGCTGAACATCATCTCCTTGTCCTGGCAAACTGTAGGACCTCATCATGTTACAGGGATAAAAGTAAAAAAGCATCCAGAAAAAAAGAGGCCTGAAAACACTGAATCTTCATGCTAAGTCTGCCTTTGCCATTTCAGCACACTTGGGCTTATTTCCATCAGCAAGCAGGCACACACACGCATACAGATATCTGGGGTTGTTCAGCCTAGAGAAAAGGAGGCTCAGGGGAGACATTAATACTCTCTACAACTGCCTGAGAGGAGTTGTGGCCAGCTGAGGGTGAGTCTCTTCTCTCAAGCAACCACCAACAGGACAAGGGGACATAGTCTTAAGCTGAACCAGGGGAGGTTTAGGTTGGACACTAGGAAGAAGTTCTTCACAGAAAGTGTGATTGCTCATTGGAATGGGCTGCCCAGGGACATGGTGGAGTCATCATCCCTGGAGGTGTTTAAGGAAAGACTGGATGTGGCACTTAGTGCCATGGTCTGGTTGACAAGGTGGTGTTAGGTCATAGGTTGGACTTGATGATCTCAGAGGTCTTTTCCAACCTAAATGATTCTGTGATTCTGAAGTTATTCTGATGAATAACTTCAACACAGGCAGGAAGAGGTTTGCCTCTGGGAATCAGGTATGTGGAGACTTCTTCAAGCTGCCAGGGAAAAGGGTTATCTTTGCTTGCAGGTTTATGGCACTGTGCCCTTTGGCACTGAGCCATTTGACAACAAACAAAAGTAGGGACCAGTGAAAGAAATTAAGGGAGCTTCCAAACTGGAACTCACTAGGTACAGGACATGCATTTTCCCACCTCAATCCCATAGCCAATATCACCTCCCAGGTCCACTACAGTAAAATAGGTATAAAAATAAATGAGTCTTACAGACAGTTTCTCCCCCAGTCAACCTGTCTTGCTTTCAGGCTGTTTCAGAGGCTGTTTTAGGGCAGCAGATGGGCTCATCATCAGTACCAGGTATTTCTGTGAGAGATAGGCTCCTTCATGGGGCAGTGCAGCTGCAGAGGGCAACTCATGGAGAAGCAACTGCCAAGAGCAAAGATTAAGTAGAAAACTTGCCTCATCCTCCCTTGTGACCTGCTGGCTGCCACTCGCCTCAGATCAACAGTGAGAAAGCGATTAGTAAATAGCACATAGAAAACATCTGTCCACTCCAAAATAAGGTGGAGTGGGGCATGGCTTAGGACACTTCCTGAGAGCTAAGTGGTTTAGAGAGCTCATTCAGCATCTGTCTGCATTTTCAGGTGATAAAAGCCCTTAAAAAACTAGCCCTTGCTTCCACTGAGCCTCAGGTACCCCTGGATGAAGGCACCTGAAAGGTGCCATGAAGGCAGGTTCTGGTGAGCCTGTTAAGGTCCTGTGGTAGTGGCAGTTGTATGAACGCTGTAAGCACACACAGTTATAGCCTTTCCAGGTTGTTAATTCCCTTATCTGCTGATATACCCTCCTTTACCAGGGTTTTGCTGAAGCTGTATCATCATTGACAGAGGAGTAATAAGACAAGCCATAGTGCTATTTTTTACTGTGGGCTCGTGTCCAGCCCCTCAGGCTGCCTCCTTTCATTCATTACTGGATGGTGATGGTGTGGCTGTAAGTGCTGCATCTCACTCCTGCCACAGTCCTCGCTGTGTGATGGTACAGCCTGCTATTTGATGGGACAGGACACAGCTGAGCAATTCTATAACAATTATCATTACTTTTGAGTCTAATAATGATATTATTATTAATAATAATAATAGTAATAATCTTCAGTGCTTGACATCCACTAGTCTCAAAGTTTACAGAGATGAAAACATATCTGTTTCAGATATGATAACTCTGGGTGTCTGATATTGTAGTTGACTCTCTTGAGATCTCCCAGCAGGTTGGTGGCAGAGGGAGAAGTAGTGCCCTGGACACTCTTTCCACCATTCCCTGGAGGGTGGGCAAGATGCCTCCTTTGTGAGAGTCACAGTATGTCACCATCTGAAACCTTCTGAAAGCTTATCAATCGTTCCACTCTTACAGTGAACAGACCTTCCAAGGAGGGATGATATAGGCTGAAATTCAAACAGCTGAAATGTGGTTTCAGGAATCTACATTCCTACAGTGATGACCAGTCTTTCACCAGCAAATGATTAATAAGATACCTCAGGGCTGGCAGATTCAATCCCACAGAAAGATGACAGATTTTCTTGGTATAATGTTTTACATACAGAGTGAATTAAAGTCCAGATTTGCACAACTACTTTGAGTTCAACAGTATTCACATGAGTGGTGCCGTCAGCCACAAGCTATGCAAAGTGAATAAAATTCTGTGCTGCTGGTATTAAGACATTATCTTGTAGATCCTTAAGAGCTTTTTCAAGAGCTTAGGAACCTCCAAGTAATAGCAAAGATTGGACAAATCTCTGGTCTTAGTGCTGACACTTTCTCAAAATTAGTGCCTTCAGGGAAGTCTGAGACAAAACCAACTGCAGACTGAATTTCTTAGAACAGATTGTGGAAGACTTGGAATTTGCATATTTTCCTAATCTGTTAATAGGACAGTTTATAAGGTACTGGTTTGTGTCCATCTCTGAAAAATTAATGGTTTGCCTGTTGGGCACTCCACTATATGAAGAGAGTGACTATAACAGACACTTTAGATTGGTAAGTGCAGATGGCTCTCAAGAGTTCACTTTACAAAGAAAGCCATATTGCAAGTCATATGTGTAAGTTTTAGGGAACAGCCAGCTGACTGTGTAGCTGATACTTCTGTTGATGTAGGGCATCTATATAAACATAATCCTCCTGTCTGATATTATGTGGTTTATTCCTTGTACCACTCCAACAACTCAGTAACTGCTGGAATTAAGGGCTACAGTGATCACCTAGAAATGATCCTGAGGAGATCAATTAATAATTACCATACCTAGTGCTCTTAAATTTCTTTTCCAACTTGTATTCAAATTCAACTTAAGGGAAATTAAATTGATGATCCACCAAGAGTAAAATGGAACCGAAATGTGAAAGGCCTTCCAAATGAGGTGTAAATTTAATTCTAATATAGGTAAAATTACATTTATCAACTAATAATTTTTCATGCAGTTTCCATAAAATACAGAACACTTAAAAAGGCAATTACATCACATTAATAGATCGAGGCATTTCACCATGCCAAATGCCTTATGTGAAGTCCCCAATCACCACTCAGTATATCTGGAACTCCTGGAAAGCTAGAAGACAAGGCACAGCTTACTTTACAGTCACAAATGCAAGCAAATTGGTTACAGGTTGCTATCTGCACTGCCCCCAGGCTTAACACAGACCATGACTCCCTACTGAACCTACAGCAGTGGGCAGCCCCCATGTACAATGGTGCCCTGACACGCTGAGGCAGAGCACCTGCACCCAGGCAAATCGAAACAAGGGTTAAACCAAACCCTCCCTGTGCTCCACTGACAGTTACTTCCTTCGACAGTGACTATGAAATAAGAATATGCATTGCTTCCAGAAGGAAAGGAGAATGTCCACAGATGATTCAAGAGAATCTGCTCCATTGATAAAAGTCCAGTTTAATAGCAGCATTTGTCAAAGAACAGATCTTTGTCTAAAAATATTTCTAACCAACGAACTGACAAAATACCAGCTCAATTTAAGACACTTCAAAACTATAAAATAATTCATTTAAATAGCCACTAGGAATGGCAATTTGCTGCTATATTTATGTAGTTATAATGCAATATGCTTCACTAGTGGAAGGGTTAAATTAACTTGCATCATTATTAATGACAGATTTTGGCAGCAGCATCAGTTATTAACTTATATTCACGCTATAATAATGTACACTATGTCCTCGCTTTGGGATAACATCCCAAATTTCCAGACTGTTGCTTCCTTGACCTGCTGCATTGACTTAAATATTACCCTTAAGTTGCAATTACACAAGTAGGGCAACACCTTTATATCACGTTCACAACAATACAAGGCACAAAACCCTTACAAAAACATATTTCTGTAGGTCTGCTTTACTGAGGTCAGCTGCTTAGCCCTCCCTGCTGGAACAGCTTATGCCAATTAAGCATTTACTTCTGACTTGTCAAGACAAGTCACAACTCCTTCTGCCAGGAGCAGGTGAACCTACAATTACTTGTAAATCAGCAGCCTCTGACTCATCAGTAACTTCACTGAAGATTTGTTATCTTCTTAATCAGTGAAATGGTAGGCATGTACAAATGGCCTGCCATCCACAGAAGGAATTAATGTCTTGAGCTTAGCCAACTCCTTCTGCTTAAAAAAAAAAAATCAAGCTGTTGGAGTATGCATCTCAGAGAAGAAAGGACTGTTCTATTGCAGAACCAGTTTAATATGTGATGGTTCTTTTTAAAAAATTAGACAGTGCTTTTAATCTATGGACAACAAGAACTCCCACTGATTCCTGCACTGCAAAATCTGGCCTGAGGCTCTTACTTTTAAATACTTCAAAATGCATTTCCAAGGGAGAGGATTTTTCCATTATATAGATTTTTTTACTGTATGAAAAATTCAAAACAAATATGCAAGGTCCCAGCGCAGGGGAAATATTCATCACTTGCCTAAACAACAATTAGACTTGACAAAACATTTCAGAATTTATTGTGATGAAAAACTATGAAATGGGAAAGCACTGGAAGCTGTGATTGACCATCTGATCCTACCAGTGTTTCAAACAGAAAGACAGAGATTTTACAACAGCTCAATATAAGGAGATGCTAGGTGAAAGAGTGACAGCAGAATCCTATCATGAAAATATTAGCATGAACCTTTCCAGTCTTACCTGCTTTCTAGGCACGAATGCAGCTCTTCAGACTTAATATAACAGATGCTCAAACTATTTCAAATTTTGTATTTGATTGCTGCTTAAGAAATCTCTTCACCATAAATAATTTCCTTATTTTGACTGAGAGGTGAGGACTTGTAACTTTTATTCCTACCCCAGAAATAACTGTGCTAAATGGAAAAAATAGCAGGATTTTGAAGTCTTTATGTCTTTGGTGATAAAATCAGAGTGCCTGCAGTTTGAGGCAGAAAATCCAATCACTGCATTTCTGATTTAGATGGGTGAATTCTGCTTAATCCAGTCTTGGATGCTTAATGATTTGGTTCACTGTGCTAAGAGAGAAGGTAGTGTCTGTGATGTGAAAACAACACAATGGGGACCTGGCCTAGACTCTACTTCTGCCATCATCCATAGCTCCAGGCTGCGGGGTTGGGGTTCAATTTAGATTTTAAAGCTGGTTCTGAGAGTCACATTCCTCCAGTAACACAAAAATGTATGTGGGAGATGACAAGAATTGAATTTTGGTTTTGCTTTGTAAATGATGAACAATGCTCTCACACAAGACTGCAATTCACAGTATGACAGCTGTGTTACCAAAACTGGAAGGGCTTCCCTGTTTCAGCATTCTGTTTGCATTTAAAAAAAGTCACTGTCTAGACCAGACTTGCTCTCACAGTAGCAGTCTCTACTGTAAATGTCTTCATGCAGGAGACAATGTGTGCCCTGCCATTTTGGGACTCCTGTAGTTCTCTGCTGTTCAGTTTTGGTAGTCACTATGTTGTATGCACTACGGAGGGAATTGTTGTCCCCGTATTATAAAACAAACCTAGCCCTACCTGTTTGCTAACAATTCCTTTGGGCATCACTTGGGAGAATCCACCCAAGACTCCTCAAATATGTACAAATATCTCAAAACTACTCCAAACAAGTCTTTCAGGCAGAAGGGCAGTAGGTGAAGGCTGGTCCTGCCAGCTGAGACCTTAGGGCCAGCAGCTTTGCAGTGGCTGCCTGTAAAGATAGAAAGGCCTCAAGATGAAATGCCTAACCAAAGGGAAACTTAAAGTCAGAGCTCTCTGAGATGCTCAACTCCTACTGCAGCAGCCTATATCAAACTGACCCGAGCTGACTATCGTGCATCTCATATTTGAAGACACATTGTGGCCTCAAGGAAGATTTCAAATCATTTTGCAATCACAACTTCCCCTCAACTCCTGGGGGACAATCAGACATCTGCCAATGATAAAAGTCCTTTAGGCATTGAGTAGGCAAACGCAACAGCATCCAAGTACAAGAAATGTACTGGTGAGCATCAGGACCATGCTCAGCTTTCCTGCTGGAATAGCTACATAGAGACAGTACTCAGCATGAGGTTCAAACTCATTCTTTGAATTCACACTGATTCTGATGCTGTGCATCCTACCACCAGAATTTAGGACCTAGAAAATCCTAAGGAAAACCCATTTCTTATTCTTTTATGTCCTAGGGCTATATAATGTTTATTTCTATAACAAGTTCTTGCTGTGAAAGGCTATTTTAACAACTAGCAAGACAAATCTGAAAACTTGAAAACCCATGCAAAGTTTAAGAAGTTCCAGACTATTCCTGTTCTTCAGATTCCTGCCTAATATACACACATTGTGACAGTCCAGAGATGAGTGGCATTCCTCAGGGGCTGGTATTAGGACTGCTGCTGTCTGACATCTGTGTCAGCAACATGGACAGTGGGATTGAGCACATCCTCAGCAAATTTGCTGATGACACCAAGATGTGTCATGCAGTCAACACGCTGGAGGGAATGAATGTCACCCAGAAAGCCAAGTGTGTCCTGAGTGCATCAACACAAGCGTGACAAGCAGGTTGAAGGCAGGGATTCTCCCCTCTACTCCACTCTCATGAGACCCCATCTGCACTACTGTGATCAGCTCTGGGCCCAATATAAGGAGGATGGGGACCTCTTGGAGTGAGTCCAGAAGGGGACATGAAGATGATCAGAGGGCTGGAGCATCTCTTCTATGAGACAGGCTGAGAGAGTTGGAGAAAATTCCAGGGAGACCTTATAGCACCATTCAGTACCTGAAGGGAGCCAACAAGAAAGCTAGAGAGGGACATTTTACAGGGTATGTATGGCTAAGGACAGGGGTAATGGATTTAAACTGGAAGAGCATAAATTTAGATTAGATATTAAGCAGAAATTCTTTACTGTGCAGGTGGTGAGCCACTGGAACAGGCTGCCCAGGGAAACTGTGGATTCTCCATCCCTGGAAGTGTTCAAGGCCAGTTTGGAAGGGGCTTTGAGGAACCTGGTCTAGGGGAACGTATCCTTGCCCATGGCAGGGGGTGGAACTACATGATCTTTAAGGTCCCTTTTAACCTGAACCATTCCATGAATCTATGATCTGTCCCAAAAGATCTGAATGTCCTTAGCTTTCCTACTTGCGCTGAAGGGACTCTGCATACTTTCTGAAATTAAGCTGCACATCTGAGCTTATATAGTTGCCAAAAGGTTTCACCCTTCTTGTAGTTGGTCATTTTTATTTTGGCATTATCACCAGTCCACGTAATTAGTTAATTAGATGCTCTGTCTCCAAAGATAAAGATTTCACCTTGAAAAACAAAATGATACAATTACTGCATGGAGATTAGAGTCCTCTGCAGTGATGTCATTCACTTTGGCTTTGCACTGACATGATCATGCTTGATCTCAACTGACAGCTCAGGGCAAACTTCCATGAAGGTCAGGAGCTGTAAAGACTTCACTGTGTACCTATGTGCAAGCATCCAAACATTAGAGACTGGTTCATGTATCCAGACTCAGCTTAAGTTTCCTCCTCTAAATTTTGACTGAAGTAATGTTCGACTGAACACTTCCATCATCCAGAGAGCAGATGGCAACACCATGGACTCCTCACCCAATATGAGAGAAGGGTAGAGCAGAGACAGCAAATGCTGCTCACCAACAAGTGAGGAGTCCATGCAAGAACATCCTTTCTCTTCCTTGTACCGTTTTAAAGAAGTCACTTCTGATTTTTTTTCCTAAGACTTTATACAGCTTATAACTGATACTGACTACAGTGTACGTCTAGCTCTAACCACTTCCCCCTTTCGTGTTTTGAAAGCCTGGATTTTACTTACAAACAAAGTCCTTTCTTTGCAATGCCCCTGGAGAAACCTGCATGCTCATGGAGTATTTAAGGGTTGACAACAGCAGTTTTTCAGATTTTTAAGGATCAAATCATTTGAACTAGCTTAATCTCATGGTCTGTGAAGCAAGGTTAGAAATGCTGCCTAAACAAGTATTCCATCCACCTTGTCTTAGTCTTGGCTGAAATCCAGAGACAAGGAGGAAAGCAGATGGAGAGAAAATGACACAGTTAATTAAAGACCAGGTTCTGAGCATCTCTATCGCTTTCAGGTCATTACAGCCATATCTAGGGAACACACTCAATTTCATTGAAAGTTCCTTCTTCCTTTGCTGTCAGCATCTAAGTTTAGTTGGCCTTAGGCCCCTTAGAGCCTCATGAGCTTTCCCTTCACTTCATCAATGAGCTGTTTTCTAGGCATGGGTTAAAGAGTAGGCCGCTGCTTGCGTAAGGGGAGTTACTCCAGAAACATCCATGTGCCAAACCGTCTGGACAAACTGCCATAGGCTCAGGGACCATGTCTCCTGACAGTCCCCACCATCTTAGTTGCTTCTAACATGGGCTAGAGCCCCTCAGTAAGGTACACACCTATACCAAACCGGACAGCAATATCTCAATGGGATGACAAAAAACTGCATCTGAAATGAAGCTCAGGAAAGTCAAAACTTAAATACTCCATGTGTCGCACTTTGCAGAAAAAGATAAGAGTGAACAAGCAATTCTGAGAGAACCAGGATGCACAGGGAGCAGCATGGCTGATGGTGGCCTTCATTTAGATACTGTAAGGCAGATGGATTCCCAGGAGGAGGCACAAGGGTTGTGCTGCCATGATGGAATCGGCTGCAGAGTGGAGGCACTGGAGGCAAGAGCAGCGGTTGGATGGGGCACCAGAAACACCAGTGGTCTGTGTGAGGGAGTTAGAAACGTGGGGAAAGGAGACCTGGGGTCATCACTGAAGGAGAACAAAAGCAGTCTATTAAATTTCCCATATTCATATAGTTTCATTCATTTATTCAGTGCCTCCTCAGGGTGTGCTGAAACACTCCCCACACATTCTTGATGTAAATACACAACTGTAACAGGGAAGTGTCTCCTAAACCATGGAAAGCTGGTGCTCCTAACACTGCTTGTGGTTTAAGACTGCCTGCTAAGCTGTGTGTGATTCTACTCATTTTCTGCAGAGGGAATTAGGTTATGTCCCCTCAGAATAAACACAGCATTTGCCAGCTATTATATGTGAATTCCAGGATTCTCTGCATTTAATAGATTTTGTATAAATCTATCTGCAGGAAGCAGAGCTAAAGATTTGTTGCTGGATCACCATGTCAATATTGAAATGTCTAAAGACACACTAAATGTACTGTAATTGTTCTTAAAAGTCCTCAAGCACAATAAAAGCGTTTCAGGGAGTGATTCAGCTGCTCACAAACAGCTATGCAGTGCCATCCCATACAACCAAATAGGGTTTGTAAAACAATCAGGTGGGACTAATAGGACACATAGAAGGTTCCCTGCTTTTCCACAGCAGCAGCTGGAGGCCACATCAAAGAGCATGAGATGCTTCATACAGCAGGTAACTGAACTGTCAGCGTCTGTAGTGACTGGACAGACAGGAGTTTTACATTTATTGGCTTTAATCACCCAGCCCAAACCATGGTAGCTGCCTTAGAGTTGATCTAAATCTCCACCAACATTCAGTTTGACTGCAGAGAGATCTTTTAAGGACAGTGCCTAGCAGACTGCAGCCTTTTGTGGGTGACAAAGCTCTGAAAGCAATTCCAGCATCTTGATGTAGTACCTCATGGCACAGGCACTGTACCTTGTAAAGGTAAAAATCTTCCTGGACTGCTGGTTTTTTTTTTTTTGCAGAGATCTTTCCAGTACTAAACTTTATTCACCTAGAAAGTGCAAAGTACAAGTCTAGCATCAACCACTTCACAATAGCTTTTGGCTCTTTACTTCCCTCTCCTCTGAATACCATTTAAAAGCAGTATCTGTAACATCAACATTTAACCACAAGGCTTGTTCTTTCTCCCAAGGGAGGGGATTGCTATACACATGGACAAAATCACAGTGCCTAGACAGCTGATGATAATGAAAGCATCTTTCAAGATGAGACACTTGATTGCTACTCTAAAGCTTATCAAAGAAAGAAATGTGTAATCTCTTTTTTTCATTGTATTTGAAATGAAGTAATTTGCTTAAATATTAGTCATCTGGATTTATATAGCTCATTTTTAGAACTGTGTTAGCACCTGGCAATCCAGCCTGAGAAAGCATCAGGCTATCCCAGCCACAGGCCCATTTGATTTCTTGTTCTTCTTTTTGCAGTGTGTGACAGACTTCTTTTTTTCTGACATGATTTCCTTCCCACTTGACAGGGGACAAATCCATGCACTCAGAGCAGCTGCCTGATGGAGAGGAAGCAGCCTGGCAGCAGTGCTCCCTTCCCAGTGCAGCTGGACAGCAGGGCTGGTCCCTGTGCCAACACTCTGCCACATCTCATCCCTCAGGGCAACAGGGTACCCCAGGCACAAGTAAAGACAGTGACCAAGTACTTTATTTTCTGGCTGTGATACAAAGATCAAGGTAATTTTCAATATTACTGTCCATGACATTTTCCTGAACATGGAGAGATTTTTCCTGCTATAAAAATTATCCCTCTCTGCTTTCCCAGCTGTCTTTGTACGTCCTTTCCCAAGTGTTTCACTGTTGGTTTTTCTCTTCCTTTGCCTTAATTTTCTGCAGTGTAGCACAAGTACAAAGCATGCTCCTGGCAGAAAAGACACTGAAAAATTCTGCCTGTCCTCTGCCTGACTAAAAGCTGTGCAGAAGCCTTCTTCACGTCTTCTGCACATCTGGAGATGGCGCTGATAAAGACAAACAGCCAGATGATGATACCTAATGATTTATTTTTCCTTGGGGGAAGTGCTGAGGATACTGGATACACTTTGCAACACTGCTCCCCGGAGAGTTTATATAAGCAGGGAGAAGAATTAATACGCAGCCTTAGAGGGAAAGATGAATTTATGAAAATGCATAAGCGTTAAGGAGATTTACTGGAATACCAAACACCCGGGACCCAGTCTGTGTCCCTGAACCCAGTGGGTGCATACAGAAGTGGGAAGCTCTGTCCCCCTGTGCAGGGACCATAGGGACAGCTATCGCTCCCCAGAAATTATCTGTAAGTCAGGGATCACAGGAATACTGATGTGGAAAGCAGCTGTAGAGCTAGCCAGGAACTGAAGGCACCAGGTGTGCTGGGGATGCACGGCTGGAAATTAGGAGGAGCTTGGATGCACTGGGTAAGGCTTGGGAGCACTGATTTGTATGAAAAGAAATAGATGAGTCTTAGCCTGTATGTGCATTAGTGGGAAAACTGCTCACTTGCCATTGACTCCTGACGTGCCTCCTGTTTTTGTAACAGTTGTAAGCAATTTAACACCAGTGAGCCTGACTCACTGCTATGGTAAACTGTAGTGCTCCAGTGTCCTGACAACAGTCAAATCTACTGAATGGTCTAGACAGAGTGTTTGGATTTTTGTCTTCTTACAAATTAATTTGCATTGGAGCACCCACATCTTCAAGTTGCACACCTGGCACAAAAGGATGTCATGCAACTCAAGGGGCAGCACAGCACTGTGTCTCCGTAGGAAAGCATTTCCCAGGGCTAGGGGATTAGGGAACCATTTAAAACCAGAGAGTCATATATAACACAATGAAAGGAGGGAATTTCTCTGGCTTTCCTCCAAAAGCCAAGCATTATTCATTGATCAGAAAATAGATCTCCATCTCTACTGAGAACATTTCTTCTTCCATTTGCTAAGTGGAAAATGACGAATGAGCTAGCTGTGCCCTTTCCCACAACCCTTCTCCTGTCTGTCCTGGTGTCCCCATCGCTTTGCCCTCCTTCAGCACACCACAAGTACCAGTAGCTACTTACTTGGCACCGCTAGCAACCTCGGGGGTGGTGGAGGTGGAGGAGGCGGTGGTAACAGTGGAGGTGGCCTGCATTGGCAAATTTCCTGGCAGCTCTCTGTAAATTTCTCTGCTACAGGCTTGGAGCATGACTTCTGGGGCTCAGCCTGAGTGATCTGTGAAGAAACAAGTCATTGCATGAGCAGCAGAACCGTGAAAACTGATGAATGTGTTTCTTGGACTTGAGTACCCGAGTGGCACCTCAGACCTGTAGTGAGAACTGAGCTAATATTCCTAAGATGTCTCTTCCCTATGTGGTCCTCATTTTAAATTTTTTTTATTTAACACAATATCTTCAAGACCTCTTTCTCTCTGTCAAATTTGGTTGAAATTGGCCAGCTGGTTTTTGAGTCATTATGGGGTAAGGAGAAGGCAGGCAGTGGCAGACAATATGATTGCATAAGCCTTCTTTCCTTAGGAAAGCCATCTAGCAACATGCATTATTCACAGGGTCATTGCTGCAAGCCAAAGAGAGCTAAAAAAATTTACAAGACAGTTAGGGTCAGGATTATGTTCATTTTCCTTATGGCAGAACCGAAAGCAGAGGAAATCTCTCCTGTGCTTTGCCAGCCTCACTTGGAAGTTCAGAGAGCATTTCACAGGTTGTTTCACTTCCTGCCAAGAGGAGAGGCTACCTGCATTTTAATCATCTGTGGAACACAGCAATAACATGGTTAAAATGGAAATGCCACTTTGTAGCCTCTGCAAGATGCAGTGTTGACTAATAACAAAAGTGAAGATGAGGCATTGCAGAACCCAAGTATAAGCATCACTTGACCATGGACAATGATTTAGCCGGTACTGGTATATGATATATTCAGTAGCTTGATCTAGTCGTGACAAGGACCATTTATTAACAGCATATTTTTCTTATCATCAATAGTATTTACAGAACTAGGGGTTCAAGGAATATTCAGCAAAATTCGGTAAAATATAATGCTACAAAATGGAGTCAGTCCCCACTGAAAAGGAAATTTGCTGAGCATCACAGAAGCTTCTGAGAGGTGTTAACTTCAGAAGTCTCTGAGGTAGCTCTTTTTGAATGACTTATACTGGATACAATTTTGAAGAGACAAAGCAAAGCCTGAAAGATTAATAAGCATGTTATCTAACAAGCACTTTGACTGTAAGTATTAGGAGACTGCCTGGGACAGACTTGTGTCCTGCTGAAGCTAAGGATAGTTATGCTAGCATATTGTCTTGTACAGTTTGGTCTCAGGCAAGTTATTTTCCTAATAGTTTTGGCCTAACATCATCTTCTTTTTTAATGAGCTTTTTTCCACAACATGTTGGTCATTACAAAGAGGATGTCTCATGCCATGCTTTCTGATCTGTTTTAGGCAGGCTTCTTCTGCCTCTCTGCCGGGGTCACCCAGGGTTGCCTTCTTCCCTCTTCTCTCTCCTGCCCAAGCTTCGCTTCCCTTCCCCTGCCAGCTCCGAGCACACAGTCTTTCTCCTCTCCTCTTTCAAGCCTGGCCCCCAGCACAGCCAGCGTGCCTCTCCCACTGCCCACAGCTGGGCACCAAGGGGGCTGCACTGCCTCTTCGCTGCAGGAGAGCTGTACACAGTCATTTTAAATATTTCTGGCCAAAAAGAGAGATGTGGCTAATTAAAACAACATCACTGCACAAAGGACGTGTTCACATGCGTAGGAGGTTTCTAAATGCAGAAAGACGCATTACTCTGGCCTCAGGGAAATGGAGGTAGGGCTTTGTTGATTAAATATTATAGGGAGGGAGAAAAGAATGGAAAAGGCTATGTGTAGCTGAGTTGGAAGGATGGCTCAGCACAGTGTAAGGCAGAAGGCTCAGTTCTTTAAACAGCTTGTCTAAATCTATTACCAAACATAGGGAAAAACAAATTCAGCACAAGTGCTTTCCAACTTCCCCCTTCACCATCAGGTAACAGTAAGAGGATGGTTAAAGACCATCCCAGACAGCTTCCAGGAACTTACACAAACTCTCTGAACACTCTAATGAATCAAAGTGACTTGGCTGCGTAATCCCTCATGACTCGTAATAAATCTGCCTGCTAAGAAGGTTTATTTGTTTTTAAAGTAAGTGATCCCAGGCAGTAGAATATCCTCCATGCTGCTTCAGCTCTTCCAACACTGCTCACATGAGGGGTTGGGGTACTCAGCATGCTCCCAAGAAGAGCCCTGTGAGAGAAGTGTCCTTCCCACGCAGTGTCAGGGCCATAGGTGGGGCACCTCCTTGTTCAACAGGTGTGACAAGATTTACTGTGCTGGCAGAAGGAGGTAGGGCAACACCTCTCCACTGGTCTCAGCAACTGATTAGGAAGCAACTATTAACTCCTAGCTACAACTACTGTCCCCTGCCCTAGGCCCTTAGTTGCTGAGTCCTGTGAGCTCACTACAGTCTTGCAGGAGGCAGTGTGATGGGAGAGGACAGACAAGGGAAGAATAACATTGAGCACACTTGGAGCCACCTTCGTTTGCAGACCAGAAGCAGCTTTGCATATGTAAGTCTGAAGACAGTGCTGGTATGGCAAAGCTACGTTGACTTATTGTTCTAACTTAATATCAACCAGAACCAAAGGCTTGCTCTGTCTTTTTTTAGAGCTATTGACTGTTTTTAAATCCCTGGAGGCTCTCCTACCTTAGGCTGGTAATAGAGTGTCCTCAGAAAATAGTGGATAATTTTCTCAATTACTTTGCAGACAAGATTAACCCCATACACAACCAGTCACTTGCTGCTCCCATTCCCGTCTACTTTAAAAAATATTATTTTAGGGGAAAAAAAATAAAGAAAGAAAGAAAAGAAAGAAGAGTTGCTTTGTTTCTCAATACTTTAGCCTGAACCTCTATAAAAATTTCCCATGATAATTTTTAAATAGTCGGGAAAGAAAGCTGACATTTAAGAGCATGGGCTTTATCACCCATTTGTTTCCCTTCTCATGTCACTGGGTAAAATGTGTGGCTGCTGGAAAATAGACATAGGAACATAAATATTACCTTGACAGGGGTTTGTCTTAAAGGCTTAGTTTTAAAAACAAAGATATTTTAAGTTGGTTGAAATCTGCCAGGAAAAGGAAAGACCCAAATCGAGGTTGAGAGCCTCAAGGAAGAGAGATATAGTCAAGAACTGCAGCAAGAAGATAGAATAGTAACAGTAATATAAAGCAGCAGATAACAGTAGCAAGATAGAATCAGGGAAAAAAGAAAAGTATTTGGCTCCTTTTCAATGAAAAAAATCCTTCTGTTGATGTCTATTAGTCTTCTTATGAAAGAAATGATGGCTATTACTTGTGTCTCCTAGAGGTAAGCAGAAAAAAATCACTAGAAAATATGCTTTAGGGAACAATCTTGCTCTGGCAGAAGATCATGAAATAATATTCCACGTTTCTTTCTTACTGTCTGCAATTCAAGGTAAGCTGCCTTTACAGCATGCAGCTGGAAAAGAAAAGCATTTTGAAAGAGCCACACTTTTCTATGGCCAGATCATCCAAATGAATCTGGCCTCAAACTTTACCGCTTATTTGTTCTGCTGGACTCTTCCATGGCCCCAGAATGGCTTTGGAAGAACTCTGCAGGTAAGGTGTAACTAGAGACCCACCAGGCTGCCAGGCAGTTTGTGGCATATAGGTTGCCTTGGCAAGGGATCACCTTCGGAGATGGATCCACAGGGCTTGCTCCCTAGCTCTTCCAGCCATTCCTCCACGTCCTGGAGGTGCTGTGAACACCTTTTCTTGTCCTAGCCGAAACTTTTGCTTGTTTGGCACGAGGCTTTCTTAACACACTGAGCAGTTGGCTGCCTGGACTTCAAGCTGATGCATTTTTTCCCCTGCTTTGAAAATATGTCAAGTTGACTTTATGGATTTGTGCATTTGACGTGAGCATGTTTTGCAAAAAGGACAAATATTTTAAAATACTTATGGAAATGAAAAGCTGATCCACGAATGTCCAGGAAAGAAAAAACAGAAAGTGGTAACTGGTGGTTTCCTTTTGCAGTCTCTGTCGAAGTTTGTGCCTTTGGCATATTTCTCTTTAATCCAAGATTTCTTTTAGAAACAGAGATCCTAGTCCTGCTTTGCATACAGTGGAAGAATAAATCTGCATGTGGTCAGAACTGTTTAGTATTTTAGTAGAGTCCCATGGGGTTGCAGCAATCCAGAAATACGTTCCACATAGTGGGATAGGAAAAGAGGATTAATACAGTCCCTGGAGGGTGGCCTTCTTGTGACTTTTTTAATCAGGTAAAAGGAGGAAAGCTTTAAAAGAAAAGTGCAGTTGACGGAAAAGGCACAGAGGCCTCTAAAAGCCGGCAAGAGCTTTGTCTCTTGGAAGCAGTCTACAGAGATGAGATGAGATGAGATGAGATCTCAACACGGCTGCATAAATCCCAAGACAGCTCTGTGCAATTCACATCAGAGTTAATCCAGATCCATGTTTACGAAACCAGAAAAAATGTGACCTTGCTATTTATCATGACCCTTTCTGCTCTTTTTTTAATTATGTCAAAAGCCTCCGACAGAACCACCCCTTCCTTCTTGTCACGGAACTGGCTACCACACTAATAAGAAAAGATTGTGAGTTTTGTCTTGGTTTTGTTTTCCTCCCTTGATTAGCATCTGACTGATTCTCTTAAGTGTCTCAAGGCAGGGTCTAAGGAGGGAATGCAGAGGTGGGAGGGAAAGCTGTACCACACTAAGTCTTTGGGGGACACATGAGTGAAGCGGGGCTGGAAGATATGAGAAAACATGGCTGCTGCTATAGATGGAGCAGGGGTAGGGGAGCAACACGATTGAACATTACAGAATTAGTCAAGGAGAGAATGGCTTGTGAGACTGAAGATAAGAGCAAGGATTATGACTCAACATGGGGAAGGGAATCATGGGAGGGATTCAACGATGAAGGAGTTTTAGCCACAGGAAGGATGTGAATGCCAGTGAGCATTCCATACCTGCCCTTCCCATTGGAACCTGCTGATAGGAGCCCTGGATAAAGCCTAGTTTTGGGAAAACTGGCAAAAAGCTTGAGTTTTACCAGGTTTATTGCTTGCTCTTCCACAGAACAGAAAGCAATAGCACAAGCACAGTTGATGAATGGGACATGCATCCAAATTCCAAATTATTGCAAGGAAAGGCTGATGGACTCCTTGGC
The DNA here is from genome assembly GCA_013397175.1 of Platysteira castanea. NCBI lineage: Eukaryota > Metazoa > Chordata > Aves > Passeriformes > Platysteira > Platysteira castanea. The sequence continues at coordinate 1,191,680 of VYXC01005528.1, read as the reverse complement.
TTTTGTATTTCTCAGAGCCTGTTTCAATTTTTATAAACATAATTATTTTTTAAAGATTGCCTTAGATCATGTGAATAGTTTGCCAGAAAGATGTGTATCCAAGGTTTTTTTTGTGATTTTGTGATTTTTCTATCAATTGACTGATAGAAGAGAGGTTGCAGGAGGCATCTCTTTTCACCCAGCTGCGCTTCCCTGAACAATGCAGTTATAGTTTAATTTAAGATTAGCTACCTGAGTACTTGAGCAGGACAGCACTGGCAGAAATTTTTATGACAGGGACACTGGTTTAAAGGAGGTTGTTTTTGTTGTATTTCTGTTCATTTTAATCCATAAGGAGCACAAATCCTCTTTGTCATTCATGGCAAGAGACAAGATGCTAAAACAAACAACATCTCTCTTTAATCTCCTGCGAGTCACTAAGTTTAGATCAGGGAGTAAAAGATGTGGAGTCTCCACTTTGTTTTTCCATGGAAGAAACTGTAATTGGTCTGTTCTTGAACGGCACTTGGCTGGCTCATCAATCACTTCTCTGAAGACATATATTATAAATAAACTTTAAAATATCGAAGTGACGCATTTGAGTAGAGCTTGCTGCTGTTCTCATTCTCCAAACTGGATGGGCGCTCTCCCCCACTGTATACCAGTTTCTCCCAGTCTCTCTTGCTGGCCACCCACTTTACAATCAAGGTCACACAACGCCACAGCGTCGGAGTTGGCAAAAGCTGATTCAGCCCTTCACCCAGAAAATCCTCAATTCAATTCGCAATCTACACCGAAAACCCACGGCAAGGCATGACCGCCGGGGCTCCGCTCCGCCGCTGCCTCTTTCCGTGCATCTTGCCACCTACAGCAAAATGCGCTTCCCAACCCTCTGACCGCCGGCGCGCCGAAGAAAGTCAACTCCATCCTGCTGGGACCGAACGCGCTCGGACCGAGTTCAGCGCTCCGGGGCTGGCACCGGCCGCCCGTCCCGCACACCCGCCGTCCCGCAGCACCCAGCGAGGGGGCCCTGGCCGGGGACAGCAACAGCTCTCTCGGCTCGGGGGCCGCCTGCGCGACCACCGCCCCGCCACGGCCTCCTCCCCGCAGTGCTGGGGGTGCCGGAGGGGTTCTACCCGCGCCCCCGCTTTTCCCCCGCCCAGGCCCTGCCGCCCCCCGCGCCCCGCATCTGCGAGCGGGCTCGGGCGGCCCTACCTGGAGGGACCCCCAGAGCGGATGGAGGGCACAGTGCAGCAGCAGGGAGGGCCAGCAGCAGCGGAGCNCTTCGTGTTGGGGGCTTCCCGGCCGGCGCTCACCGCTGAGCTCGGGGCTCCCTCACACACGGGAGGAGAGCGGGCGGCGGGAAAAGTTTGGAGCCGGGCGCGGGGGAAGAAGAGGCAAGGCCGGGGCCGGGGCCAGGGCCGGAGGGGAGAGGCGGGGAGAGCGGCGCGGCCGCGCAGCCCGGGCATTGCATCTCCCCCCAGCCCGCCGCCGCTGCTGCAGTGATTTTTCAAGCCCATCTAGGCAGTCCCTTCCGCGCACGGCTCCCGTCGTCTCTCCCTCCCCGCCCGGGCTCCTCCCGGCGGCAGCTGCCCTCCGCCGAGCCCCGGCGGGGCGGCCCCGGGCGGCTCGGGGACCTGCGGGAGCCGGGAAGCGCCGCACCCGCCCCCGCGCCCTGCCCGCAGCCGAGAGCGGGACCGACCCAAAGCGGAGGCGCGGGATGAACCGGCGCCCCTCTCCTGGAGGAGCCTCATCCGAATTGCGGCCAGGTGGTTTTGGGGTTGGTAGTTGTTGGTGTTCACTCCTTCCCTCATGAGATGCATGGGCTTGTCCTGTGACAGGCGGGACATGGGGCTGGGTCGGCCCGGTGTCTCTGGGATCTAATAGGGAAGACGCTTCATGGCATTTGCGTTTTTACAAAACACGTGGAAATGTGTAACAGTGCTTGCAGGGAAGTGGATAGACACCCGCCCCCCTCCCCCGAATATCAAGGCACCACGGTCCAGTTTCCCCACAGGAAGGAAACAGAAAATCAAGGATGAAGATGGTTTTGCTTCCAATGAAGCACTAAAAGCAAAACAGCTGCTCTGTGAATGGTGGCTATTGCTGAAAGTTGGGCCTTGTGGGTATCAAGATGACCACAAAACATCTGTTATTGGGTCCATGACACAGGGATCCTGTTTTCAGTGTTTCAGATGCAGTAAGGACATGGGTTTGAACAAAATACTAGTTCCAAGGTCTACATTTCATATCCAGAGATAAGAGGATAATGACTTTGGGGATATGGACTTCAGTTTTTCTTTGTATTTCTTGCACTCACTGAGCCAAGTTTAATCACCAGTTTCATAAAAATCTGCTCAGAGAAGCAGGAGTGGAAATACTTTAACCTCTGAACTGATACACAACTAAAATTCTTTTTTCATACCACTATTAAATTCACTTCATGTCCATTCATTTCAGCCCTGACAGGCACTGTTTTAAATGTCAGGACTATCAGGCCCAGCAGCATTATACAAATGAGAACAGCACACTAGAATTTAATAGTGTTACACCTGAGTTGAGGTAGAGTCATTGAACCCAGGCATCTATTTGTAAATTCCTGTCTTGTGATTTTATAAGAGCAGAATACAGAGAGGCAGAGACATTATGATCTTAGGTATAGGCAGTAATTGTACAGCAAAGATATTTTCTGTAATGATGCTGAAAAAGATGGCGTCCTTTTCTGTAAGCCTACTGTGTAATATGCAGGGCTTAATATATTGTGCTCATTCAATTATAGTTTTAGTGAGCTGGAGTCACAAGAGACAGCAAAGCTTTTCAGGCTTTCTGGTGATTTCCTGAAGGTATTTCAGCACTTGGTCACAGTACAGAACATAATAAATTGCACCATCTGTATACATAGTTCTTGGTTCCTGACAGAATGAGAGATAAGGCTTTAGGCATTGCACGCCAAAAAAATACAACACAGATTTATTTTCTTTCAGTATTTACAATGCCTTAATGTCTGAAGAACTGTGGATTTTCCTGCCATTAGCGATTGCCCAAGTAGCTGTCTCAAAGCTCTGTTCCTGTGGTTCAAAGGCAACCCAGGGAACTGAGGAGACAGAGCCAAACTCAACCCACAGTCACACGGAAGCAAGCGCAATCAGGGATATTGTTCTGACACAAACAAGAGCAGAGTTTGGCCCAGGTAATCAGCATCTTTTCTGTTTCACACTGGTAATTGACAGTTCCCTTGGGAAAATGATTGGGCTGCAAATATATTAAATCCAGCCTTTGGACCCAGTCATGTGGTCCATGCAGAAGCACATTTCCCATTAGGCTGAATGGCTGAAGAAAGGACTGAATGTGTGCCCTGTACTTGTCCACATGACACCAATACTTTTCATTAATTACTTTGGCTTCTCTGTAGTTTCTATGGAGAGAAAATAGAGTCTGGAAATTTTTTCCACTTATAAGGAAGATGAATGATATAATGCTTGCAAGACTGTAGGCCCTGAATCATTGATAGGCTTGGAATATGTTTTGCTTAATAACGCATTAAGTATTTTGTAGCACCAGGACTGGTATGTGGAAGAATGCGATGATTTGTCTGCAGCTGTCACACTACTGAAGTGTGGAGAAGGATAATGGCTTGGGCTACCATCCCAGAACCAGGATTTCCTGGGATGTAGTCCCACTACCACCAACTTCCTCTGCTACCTTGGGCATATTTTTAAAATTACCTATACCAGATTCCCTGCCTGTCAAAACAGCACAATGACATCCAGCTACCTGAAATTCTTATTGTGTTTGGTGGGAAAGACAGTAACAAGGTCCTGTCCTCCAAAATGTGTTTAGCCCATCACAGAAACATGGACCAGTACCCGATCTTTTGCTGGTGTGATCAACAAAGGTCTGTGCTCTGCTTCAGTGCTCTGAAGATGAAAAGTGACTTGTAATTGTTACAGCTCAAAATAATAACTTAAACTATTTTAAAAGAAGGTTTTTTTGTTTGTTTTCAGAAAAAGACTGTACAAGCAGCAGCATTTGAACAGTCTCTTGAAAAATTTAAGTCAAATATTACTACTGAATGGAATGATGACCATTACTCTTCTTCCCTTTCATCTTTGGTCTGATTAACAAGGAAGAATATTTATCTTGTTTACTTCATGTTTTTATTTTTTAAACAATTGCTGACAATCAGAGAAATCGTGATTAACACTCCAATGCAGCAACTACTTCGGAAACATTAATAAGGATTGCAACCCTGATTAGCTGTACAAACAAATATTATCCTATTCCTTTAATCTAAGTAGCCATAATGGTTATAATGGACTTTAGGAGGCAATTAATTTTGTCAGTATTGATGGAGTTTATAACATAAATTCAAGTGTTCAGAGACCACAGGAGAAGGTTCTCTTTGATATTGACTTGTCAAAATTTACTAAAATCAAAAGATATTGCCCGGTCTGACTTTAGGCAAGTTTTGTCCCTATGTCTTCAGAGACGTCAGAGGGGTTTTAGCTGAAGCCAGTAGCAGAGGAAGCAAAGGCAACCTCTTCTCAGGCTCTGTGGTCAGTCAGGCCTAGAAAGAATCCACTTAAGCTTTTTTTGCTAATGACATTTCTGGATGCAAGTCAGTGAACTCAAGAAGAGTATCCAGCCTAGTGAAATGCGAGAAAACATAAACAGAAAACATTTCAGCACTGACTTTTCAAAGCCTTCTTCAGCCTGGCATGGTCTGTCCCAGATTAATTTTTGGGTTTGAGTCTAGAAAAACATCAGCAAGCAGGTAAATGTACAGCATCACTTTGGCTTGCACTGAAAATATTTTTGTTGCTATTTTTAAAAGGTATTTTTATTGCTCTATATATCTAAAGCAGTGCTTTCAACATGTGGAAAGAAAATTTATTGGTTTTGGATTTAAAGTTTCTACCCAGAAATCCATAATTTATTGGGATGTTTTTAGAAGATCAGAATTCAATAAATGTCACAGCAGCAGAAACAGTGGAGGAAATGGCATTTCTTCATATACCATCATCTCTTCCCAGGGAGGGGAGAGAAATCTTCTTGATGATCCCAATTATTTAATAAAACTGAGGACCACACAAGTAACATATTTGATTTTTGGAAGATTTGATTATTTAATTGTTCAATATTTCCAGCTTGTGGAAAAAGATTCCCAGCTTTGAGCATATCTAGAATACATTTGTGTAACAACTAATTCTTTGATTTTCATGATATTCAAGTTTTGGAAATGAGTTTTAAGTTTCATTAAGTATCTCAATTTCAAAAGGTGTTCTTAAAGTTTTCTTTCAGATAAATACAGACTATTGCACTGCATCTGGAAAACAATGGCAGAGTGTCTCCTTTTCCTTGCTATAGGTCAGGAATACTGTAATCAAAACGAGTCTCCATGTCAGTTTAGGTGAGGAGTGAATAGGACCAACATGGAAAGTTGCATCATGTAATCTTTAGCTTGTGTTTCCTCACCTGAAATTACAGGACATGGTAGATTTTTATTCATGGCCAAAAAAAGCTGTGGCTATACAAGCCACAAGACCGTTCTTGTATTTTCAGTTTTCTGGGTCTGAGATGCTGCTTTCAGCGATAAACAGGCTTCCTACTTCCTGAGTAGTTTCTCACATTTTGTTCTCTTCACAATTGGATTTGCTCAGCAGTATCCCTGTTCTTTGTTTATAAATATAAAGGTAGAATATGTGGGTTTAGTTATTAAACTGTCCAGAACCGTCCTAGATGTAAGGAAGAGATTGTATGCCCCAAATATGTCTTTTTTTTCAGCTTTATGAATTGTTCACACAACACATTACTTTTTACATATATTTTCAATCCCTTGTGACTTTATAATGAAGTCCCAACATGCTGAGTGAACTGCAGGTTGCAGCAATCACTTAAGTGCTATATCACTTTTTCACTCATTATACATTGCTGCTTAGGTTTCGAAGATTAAATACTTGTTATTTGAATGTGTAAAAGACGGTATGAAAGCATTAGCTTCACATTTACTCTTGGACTCCGTTTGCCCAGATCTTATGGAAAAGGATGGATGGCAAGGACAGGGCTGAGTAAATGTACAAGAGTCTAGTTCCAGATGAACGGCAAGGATGGAGAATCACTGCTTCTAAAACAAAATTATCAGTATAGCTTCTTTTTTTTTTTTAACTCACCCTTCAAGGAGAAACCTGCACATATTTGGTCTGACTGATCTAATTTTAGTTGTCAGTTTAATCAATCCCAAGCATCAGAATATTCCCTAAAACTACAAGTCTGAGAGTTTCTATGACTAGCAAAAATATGATTGAATTGGTGAATAAAACTACTGTGTGCAAGTCTGTATATTTGACAATATTTCATTTAAAAATGCTTGAAAAATGATCAGTTTCATAGAACATTGTTTTCTCTTTCTTTTCCATCTCTGTCACTTTTTACCTCTGTTTCTAGTTGACATGATACCTAGTCTGAAAAATTAGGAACCAGGTTTTAGAAAGCTGTCAGTCTGCAGATCTCAGGTGTGGGCTGTCCAGCCTGTCTTTGTAACCGCAAGCACACAGACCATCTGGGTTCATTTCTGGGTTCCAACCTGTGGGGATTCTGGAAGGAAATCACAAATGTGCTATTAATCCTTATAAGAAAATACTGGTAGAAACACACCCCAACTTTATTTTTGCTTTTCTTTACTTATAAATTCCACAGCAGTGGATTTTTATAAAAAGCCATTCTATTGTTTCTTTAACAACACATTCAACAAATGTGGCATACACTGTGGTGAGGTGGATGAGATAATCTGTGCCACTGACAAATATGTGACATTTGTTAATGGTAGGGAAAGAAATATGAGGTTGTGCTGATGTCTAACACAAAATTTTGGTGAATATTTTACATCAGCTAAGGTTAAAGGTTAGGAGCCGGACTCTAAGCAGGTCAGATTATAATGGAACCATCTGTCTCATAACAAGAGCTATTGATTGGTTTTAAGTCCCAGCTAGTGGGGGCTATTACAAAGAGAGCACCAACTTGCCACTGAGATCCGCTGCGGTCATACAGCACTGGGGTTAATGGGGAGAGTTCCTTTCAGACATCTGGATGCTGAGTACCAGACACTGCTCTGGGACAAACACTGGCAGAACCCAGTGGTGTTACTGGTAGCAGGTCCCAGTTCTTCCAACAAGTCTTTTTGGTATGTAATACAGGCCTTTGTTTTATATATTAATTCAGAGCTGTCCAGCACATTTGTAAATCTCCTGTCAATAAACTGTAATTCTGTTTGCAGATGGAAAGGAAGATCCAGTAATTTGTCAGTGGTTTCTAGACTTTTACAGCTTGTTAAATCTTTCTAAGTCTTTTGTATTACCTGTGTCTGAAGTCACCTTGAGGTACACCAATCCAGTTGGGCACTGCTGTGATTCCTTAGATCCTGTGTGTCTTGTAATACCTGAAGAAAGAGAAAAAAGGTACCTAAAGTGGTACCTAAGCTTTCTGGTATGTAGAAGATATACTGGGATCTGCTTGCTGACCGTAGGTGGTAGGTTAATGTTTGGTGAGATACTGCTAGAATCTTGTTAGATCAGGGCAGTAGCTGGGAGCACAGCTCCTCGTGGCTTAGACTGGCTGTCTAAGGGCCACAAAGATTGCCTGACAGACCATGTTGCCTTCCCTGTACAGAAGGCATGGATCTTACAGCACTGACAATTGCACTAATCCTAAAGGCTTGGCCTTTAAAGAACATAGATGAATGCTGCTATTGAAGTTCATAAACCTACATCATAAAATATTTCAAACATTGAGGTACTGTGAAGCATTTCACATCTCTCGGCAGCAACCATGCGTTCCTAAAGCAGTCCTACCAGGCCGTGCCTGTGGGTTTCTGTTGTCCCTTCTAAGTATTTTCTAGGGTCAGAAGGCATTTTTCTGGCAGCAGGTCTCTGCAGCGGTAGACCTGGAGACATACACAGTGCAAAGAATTTTCTCAGCTAGACATAAGGGAAACACAGCAATATGTTTAGGCAACAATTCTAAGAAAAAAGGTATAAGTTCTGATATACTTTACCTTGAGCCTATGCTACAGATGATTTGATGAAATCAAACAGAGATTACACTGCTTGTAACTTCTCATATGTCACAAGTTGTCACTGTAATGCTGAATTGCTTCCCTGGCAGAATCTTATGCAAAATGTGAGGATGTCTCTTACTAAGGCCATCAGCTTCAGTAAGTATATATCAGTCTACAGTTTGAACATACCTTATTTTTGCTCTGAATCAGCCAGTGGATTTTGATTTTATTGCATCCTAAAAAAAAATTATCTCCTATTAATAAAATCCCAGTTATTATCTTTATGTTTCTAGGACTACAGTGTTCTGTCTTTTTGGAAACATTCAAATCCTTGATCGGTTCTTTTTCCTTCTTCATCTTAACAAATAAATGCACTAGGTAGAGGAAGAAAACTCTCAGTAGGGCCTGGCAGTCCGTAGTCCCTCCAGCTGATGCACTTAGACCTTGGAGTACTCTTTATCTTGCAATCTTCTTTGTCTCACCAAACAGAGAGCTCTCAGGAGGTCCCAGGAAGACAGTGATTTAGGTTTCCATCTTCATGGCTCCTAACATCAATGCCCACACATTGTTCCACACAGCTTGAGGTGTGCTGCCTCTTGCTTTAAATTTCCATCCTGCTCAGCCTACTGAAAACAGATGAAGGAATGTGCTACAAAATTACAGTGCTTTCTTTATTGTGATGAGTGATGAGCCACATCATGATTTTGTTGGTACTAAGAATTGTTGGCTAGTAAGAAAACTTGGGGGGTATTATTGTATTTGCAATGTATTTGCCTGCTGCTTATTTGTAACGTTTTTGTTTGCTGCTCACCTGTAGGGACTGTGGTATTATAAGAGAGAAGGAAGAGGCTAGATACATTTTTAACTGCTCTATTACTGGATATTTTAAAGGATATTAGAAACACATCTGGAAGGATCCACAGAGCCTGAACCCATTTGAGGACCAGAGGATGTATCAGATTAATCTTTGTCAGCCTTTTCTATTCCCCCAGACCATCAAGTATTAGTCTGGTCTGTTGGAAATCCTTGGGAGCCACTAGCTGCTGATTTGAAAAGAAATGCACCTAGAGCCATCCTGCAAGACTGACATCATCACGCATTCATCTCAGTGCCTCCTAAGCATTTTGAGATCCTCTGATGAAAGCCATTACATAAATGCATAGCGTTGTATTCTTAAATGTTTAAATCATGACAGATTTTGAATACATATTTTTTGTGACTCTGTCATGAATTATCACAATTTGCATACAATATTTTCCTGTATTCAGCAGACCTTCCTTCTCATTTAATCCTTCTGACTTGTGCTGCTGTAGTGACTTTAAACCTGAATTACAGAAGCAATTGTGGAGTGCCTTGCTGTTAACTTGGTGATGAATAATCTTGCTATACCTAAAGGCAGGCATAATTGACAATTTTTTGTAATGAGCAAGGAGGAAGCCCATAATCAAAGGAAACATTCCTCTCTTTATGAAGAGGTGCATCCATTTTACTCTCTTTGTATCCAAAGATAGAGCGGCTGTCTAATGTGAATATTATTTTCTTTTGCTTATTGCTGCAGTGCCAAGGGATAAGCTAATATCAGGCCTTCACTTAATAAGGGCCTTGTCAAATGCTGAGGAATAGGCAGGGGATGTTTTCCCTTGGGAATGCCCCAGTGCACTTACAGTCTTAAAGAGAAGAACAGTGAGAAGGTATAAAATGCAAGCATTAAAGAAAACTGAGAAGCAATTCTCTGTCTTTGAAATAAGTTTGTTTGCAAAGGGTAGCTTAATATTTCTTGGAGGCACCGTGCTATTTATCCAGTCACCTCCTTAGCTGCCCTTTTCTGGTCTCCTCTACAAAAATTGCCCAGGTGACAGCAGCAGTCCTGCTGAGTCCCAGCTGTGGGAGAGGAGCTGAAAAGCCTGCAGCAGCCTGTGTGTACCCATGCCTGTAGAGCACTGTCCAGTGAACTGGAAATCCACCGTCCAGCTCCACACACTTGTCCTAGACATATAGAAATGTAATTCTGCCATTGTATACTGGATATTACAGGCAGAAGCCCATTGTCTTTGTTGAATTCAGGAAGGACCCGAGTTAGGAACTCCCTGGGCCTGCCATGCTACTTTCGATAACAATCCCCCACTGTCCTTTTGAATGTTTTTGCAATGTGTCCTCCCACTGGGAGAGGAAGTCAGGTCCTGTAAATGGTATATCCTATGGTTCCTTTAATTATGGAGGATTTTAACAGAGATGATTTCTTGCCCCAGGATTAAATGTTTACTTTTGAGATAAAGAATTGCCACAACAAAGCTGTTTGCCCCATCACTCTCCTACACTTGAATATATTTTCATAATGCTTATTTTTGCTGTAATAAGCCAGCATCCACTATGCCGACAGTCCCACACAGAGCTATTTCGAACAGCTAAAGGCTGCTTTGTGTCCCAGAGCAAATAGGCTGGTTCTCTTTCCCCATTTTCCCTCCTTTTTCCTTCTACAGGTTAACCTGGTGCTGATCTCCCCTTCTTCCCAGCCCTGTTGGTTGGATGGGGGGTGGAACGACAGGACAGAGGCACTCTCTGAGGGGCAACTCCAGAGTCCCAAAGCATTCACTCCTAGCCCCCTTGGTGGGCTTGGCAGCACTGTTCAGGGTATGTATTAGTCCTTCTCTCTCCAAATTTGGGGTGCTGGAGTAGGATTAGCTCTCAGCTAGAACAGGTCTTGCCCCTTCATCTTTTAAAATGTACCTCAGTCATCAGGCTTCTTCCCAGGCATCACAGATGAGCAGTTACCAGATCCCATTTTGGTGTTTGAATCTGGAAGCTGAGCTCGCCACCGGCAGTTTGGAAAATAAGCCACCATACAGATGCAGAAAGAGAATAATCGCACCAGAAGGATTTTTCTGGAATTCCTTGGGGTAAGATGACAAAATCTGTGCGTGCATTTCCATGCTTTGTGAGTGCATTTTCACAGTCAGGCTTCAGTGGGGTCCTCTGTGTGCAGTGAACCACCTGTGTGCAGAGGCCTCCAGGCATTTTTGACTCTGCTAGCACCTTCTGTCTCTCACAGCTCAAACTCATTTCTGTAACTAATTCAAGTGCAAGAAGACACTGATTCTCCTCTCTTTATAACAAGTTTTAGTTAGAACAAAGTAAAATTTTAGCTCTGACTAGCTTGAAGTAGAGAGTTCTGGTGAGCACTGTCAGATCCTACTGGCATCTACAGGGTGGGAGACTCCATCAGCAATGGGTGCACTGCATATTTTAATTTTGGAAAGGGAGAAAGTTTGTTTTCAAAAGCTTTCTCCAGTGTCAGCCATCTGCTTTCAAGAACATTTCTCTTTGTGCTATTTCCAGTCTGAACTGGGGGTGAGGTGTAGCTCTTTTCAGTTATCCATTCATGCTTCCTTTTCATTTGTTTAAATTGCTCATCCATCTTGTCCATCAATATGTTTCTTTGCTTAACACAAAGGTAATAAATTCCTGTGCCCATAAACACTTTGGTCCATAACTTCTCTAACATAAATGTGCTTATTAACTTTTCTACAGGACAACTTCGATGAGGAAGATGGCATAGGTGCACACTGGAAGGAAGATAAGAGTCTGAAGTAATTGGATTAGCTGTAATAGAAAAATGGGTGAGCTGCAGGGATGGAATTCACCCAGGACTAATTTGGAGCACAGAATATCAGAGTGCTGCAAATCTGATAGCAAATGATCCTTGTTTAGATTGCAGATCAGGAGGCTTTACAACTGTGTATCTAACACTGAATCTGTACATCATCTCTAGGATGTAGTGTCCGTGCACCTACAGATACCTGCATACAGCATTCTTCGGTGAAAAGGTGAATAAATGTGTTTATTCAGGTTAAGAAAATGATATGAATTTCACTATATTTCATAATTCAGTAGAAATAACTGCCCCAAAATTCTGAAATAGCTATGTATACTTCTTTCCTTCATCTCCTTACCTTTAGCTTTCAAAATATGGAGCAACTCCTGCTCCCTCAACTGACATCAGCTGGAGGCACTGCTTGTAGGGAATCCTGTATGTTTAGTTATGGGGGAGGTTCTTCAGAGCTAGCTCAGAAAGAACAGCACTGGCCTTTAACCCAAGAAAGATAGTTTAGAAAGAATTTTTATATAAGAGTTCAATAATGTGATTCTTCCAGAAGACTGGCTGCAGAAAGACAGAGCCAGGATAACTCACACATTGTGTACACACACCTGTGACTCAGACACATCAACTGAACAAGGCGAAGTTGCTTGGTTCTGTTGACCCATGAGGACAAATGGTGCCTTGCATTAAAATTTAGACTCTGCTACATTCTGCATGTCTATATTTCTGCTCTCCAATTACTCATTCCTCCTCCTGTTGACAAAAGATTCAGCTTTCCTACTGATCTCCTTCCAGGAGCAGAGGTAATTACTCCTCTCCAGGACCTGCATGTGGCTCATGGAGACCTGAAGATTCATGTTCAGTGTTGTCACAGGTGTCCCAAGAGCCACTTCTCTGGGGCCTCTTGACAGCTAGTCTCAGCCAGCATTGCTATAATATCTGCCTAGGGCTGTATTGCCAGGGCTTTGTTTCCAAACCCTCTTTACCCTGTTTCACTTTCATGCAATTTACAGTTGTCTCTGGTAGTTGAGATTAATGTGGATTTTATTTTACAAGCGAGCATGGCGTTACTTTTCAGAGTATTTATTGCTCCAGCCACACAGAGGAGATAAATCACCTTAGAAAGAAAATGTCCTCTTGCATGCAGTCGTCTCGGTAAGTTTGTCTAAACTCACAGAAAGTTGTCATTTAGTCTCTGCCTGGGGTTAAGTCCTGTGAAACTACGACTGAGCAGTAGAACAGTAGTAAGCAGTACAGAGGACAGGCAATGCCTGCTCCTACCTTTCCAAAGTACTCAGCCCGTACTTCTTTCCACAGGCTCTTAAGCTTTTATTCAGTGCTCAGTGGAGATAAATATAACATGCCCACAGCTCTCTTTTGAATGAAATAAATTGATTTATATATTTATTTACATAGCTATATAACTGTATTTTAATGTAATATAATGTAATGTATTTTTATTGTGATACAGCAATGTGTTTTTAAAAAAACTACGATCCTGCAAATGGCTCTCCACATAAAAGATCAAGATCTCCAAAGACAACTAATGATTTTGAGCAGCAAAGTTGAGTTCCTCAGCCCAAGATAACATCAACTTCACAGAGACTCTTGGGATATAACTCAAGGAGGTGCTATGTTCATTCACCAAAACATTTTTCTGAGTATCATTCATGCCTTCTGTTTTACACCAGACCAGTACTGGTCGGACTGCTTACATTTTCAGATAATTTTCCTCCCAGGTATATATGAACCTATCTGCTTTTTGACTTCAACATCACCTGTGAGGTAGCTTGATAGACACTGATTTCTCAATCTGGCCAGGACTGGCCATTTTGAGATGGATTTATAGTAAAAATTTGATTTTATTCGGTACAATCAACCAGTCTATTCCTCATGCTTGTGTTGTAGTCAGTTTTGGTGTCTATTTAGAAGAATCAGAAACAAATATGCCTTGTTACCTTGTGTGGAGGTGTGTTTTCCCACTCCTTCTTTGCTAAATTGCCTGCCCCCCCCACATTGTCCTCCCTCCCCCTGCCCCTATTCCTAACCACTCCCTCGGGTTCTCCCCATTTGTTCTGTACCCTAATGCCGCCCCTGTACCACCCCTGTGCCATGGGACCATTAGTCCGTGTGCTCTCTCCGCCCCCCTCATCCCCATACAAGATCCAGCCTGACACCGTGTGATGCGCTCTCTGCGTGGGCAAAGCGGCCGTGCTGGCCCTCCCCTCCATGGGGCTCCAGCTGCCGCCACGTGGCTCTCTCTGCCTCTGAGAGCCATGTGAATGAACATCCTGAAGCCCCCGAGCAGGGAGCCTTCTCACCTCCTTTATCGCTGCTGTGTTGTGGAGCTGAGGGCTAGCCGGGGCCACGTGGGGCAGTCCGAAAGGGGAAATTACAGACCGCAACCACCTTGCTTAGTAAATGTAGTGAGAGACCCAGTTCTGGGTCATGCAGAGTGGCAATGACATCCTCTACCTGTATGTTCATCTACCTATTTTGCTTCTGCACTTTGCAGTCCATACTAATTTTGGCAGACTTTCATACAGAGAATAGTTGCTGCTGCCTACATGGCTTCCAACAGCTCCATGGCGCTGTTTCTGTGCTTATAATGCTGAGTAAACACAAATTTTCAAATAAATTTAACAGATCACTTCTATCTGTCAGCAGTTTACAATAGAAGCCCATAAATAAAAATGATTTTTTTATTTATAAAATTTGTCATGTCTCCAATCCTGGATATTGAACTACTGGAGAAAAACCAGTGTTTGTTTTCAGACATTCATCCATTCAGCTGCTTTTGGTGAACATCCCAAAATGTCATGTTTGATTTTGCTTTCAGCTTCTCACAGAAAATCTGCCTGTTCTAAGGGGACCTGTTGGATAAAATTAAATAACCATTAGATGACGGGGTTGTTTTACTGTGATTTAGTAGAGCAGAGCAAGCTTCTTCTGCAGCTCAGAAGAATAAGAATCAATCCCCTGCTTGTTCCAGCTCTGTGCCCATTCATATCTCTGGATATTTATGAAAAACATAACTCACAAATGAGAGAATACTCTAACCTTATTGCTCAATACACATGCATTTGAGATGTGTATAACTTCAGCATCTCTGGGCTCAGCAGAACAACTGGAGAAGCTTGCTAGTGTAGCAGATAGGAAAATAGCTAAACACAAGGACTGGTGCGCATTGATAACTGTCACAGATCCAAACCTGTGATGCGGTCACAGTAAAAGACAGAAGAGAAAAGCCCCCTTCTAAAATAAAGCAGAAAACAGAACAAGTGTGAACCGAAGTGATAAATTATAGAGGACTTCATGTGGAGAAATCAAACAAATCTCTAAATATTTTTAGCACACTCACTTTTCTTTGAATAGCTCACCAGGAGGTTCAGTGGTCTCACCTGGCATCTTATTAATCCTGCACTGATTGGTGAGCTTGCAGGAATGGAGCAGCACTGGCATCTGGGTTAATCATGTCTTCTAGGAAATTGTGAAAATGACACAGGAGATACTTCACAAATAGTGAGCTGAGGTTTTGCTGCAAAAAAAGCCTCTGTTTTCACAGCAGGTGGTCAATAAATCCAGCACTGTTATGGAACATAGCTGTAAGTCAGCTTTCAAATGTTCCCAACAGCAAGAAGCATCTGTCTTATTTGGAGTCTGAACACAATCTTTGCTGCAAGTGCAAGATGGAGTTACTCCTGCATTTGGGTTGCTTACTTGCCTTTGTGTCTTTTACTTGGTCTCTTCTCTGAATCCTGGTATTTCAGAAGACTATTTTTGATCAATATAACCCTTATGCAGTGCCTAGTGATTTCCTTATTTTGAACTAAAAATCTCTTTCATAAGCAATTCCCAATAGAAATGTTCCTTTTAGTCTTATGCACTACTTGGATTTTTCCTCAGGGATGGAATGTTATTTTTCTTTTTAATTCTCTCTAAACTGCTGACACTAATGCTCTCTATAAAATTTGTTGTAGGCCCTTCTCTGTATCTCGTCTATATTTGGGATTAAGGAGAATTTATTATCATGTGGTCCTAAAGCAGCTTTTTTAAAGTCTTGAGTACACTCTCCTGTCAGGTGAGCACTGATTATGTATTATAGGAAAAAAATGGTTTTAAAAATAGATCCAAGAGTGAGAGAAACCTGAAGGCTTGATATGAACTGTTAGGAGAAACAAGACTGGGAGGAATTTGCAGCAAGAGAAAAATCTTAGTTCCCATGGCGGATGGTCAAGTGGATGGTGCTCTTTGTTCTGAAGGGAAGCAGCTGTGGCCCAAGAGGTGACCCAGTGGGGCTAAACATCATGACAGCCCAGGACACCTGAGCTCACTTCCCACCAAAACACAAGACTTGGAATCTGGAAGTTTGATTCCATTCAAGGGGACTGGGAACATTTGCAGAAGAAACCGGTCCTCCACTTAGAAAACTCTGTGCATAGGCACGCACATACTGCATATATAAATACACATGATATTTTGGGAGACATATCAAGCTGAAAATCCACCCTTTGAACCAGGTTCTTTCCAGACACCCCAAATCAGACACCTAAATATGGAAACAGCCTCAAACCCAACCTGTTTTGCATTTCCACTGCTTTTGGAAGAGCCATGTAAACTCACAAACAAGTATTTCATGCCTTACACTTAAAATGATTTCAAGGGCAGTCACTCACTGAAGAAAAGAAAAGTCTCTTGGTGGTCTCTAAAACACACAAGTAAAACATAATCCTTTGTGTTTCATGAAGGGGATATCTCAGAGGTTAAAAATGCAGGCTGTGGAGAAAAATGCTTTTTAGTGCAAAAAGAAAGGTTTTTCTGAATGTTGTCCTAAAATTGGTATTCCTCACCACAAGCATGGGAATTGTTTTGAATTTACAACCTTGATAGCTTTAACTAGAGCAAAATATATGTAAATGGATCCATTTTTAATATGTTTGACTGCAAATCTGACAGAGATAAATCCTTCAGTGGATCACGGGATCAACTTTTTGTTTGAAGTTAACAGTAATTTAATTAGATTTGACTTCAAAAAAACACCTTAGCATGATTTAATGGTATAAATTGTGAGCTGTTCAAATTGCTCATTGAAAACATATTATTTAAAGAGGTATTTTAAATGTAAGCAAATGTAAACCAAAAAAAAAGCTGTACGTTTGATGGTTTACACATTTTATTCCCAGCAGACCATTTCACACTGGGGACTATCACACTAACTTGTCAGTGTGATATAGTGGTATGGGCAGGAGCACCAAAATTGATTGGTTGCAAGGCAGAAGGTATGTGATCTTGGAAAAGACATTTCACTTCTGCATTGTTTCTTCACCTGTAAAATAGAGAGCAGAGGAAAAGTAATGAAGCTCTCCTGGAGTCTGCAGTAAGTTAATGCTGTATAACACTTCAGGGTTGCAAATGGAAACGGTGTTAGAGAAGTGTTGTAACTTCAATTATTTCTAATTATTTTTTTCAAGCAGGGGTCAGAATTTCAAGTTTGGCTTTTTAAGAGATGTGAATCTGCCCTCAAGGTCAGTTAGTAGGAATTCCTGCACACTGTAAAGCTGCCCTTATTTACTTCTGCTGCAGTTTGGGCCCGACAGAAACATCCAGCTCTATTTTTTACTTGAAAGTTAATAAAGATATATGATAGAAGTAAAGAGTTAAAAATTTTGTAAGAAAACCACTGTTTCTCCATTCTTGCCTAAACCAGCCTCCCAGTGTATCCATCATACTGGCTGCTCCAACCAGCACTGTAGCTCATTTGTTCTCGTGGCATTAAAAGCCCAAAATCATGTGTTTTCGTTGCTGCTTCTTAACTCCTTAAACTAATAATTGTCACTAATGACTTTAACACCTGCTGCCTTCTTAGCTAACTTTGATTCGTGCAGGCGAACACATAAAAACATTAAACATTTTTAACGTGTCACCCTTCCCAGTCTTCGGGTTCCAGCAATAATTTCCTTTCCTTACTCTCCCATCAGCAAAATTTCCACCTTAAGTGTTCTGTATCTCTGAAGCCAAATTGCTGCACATGTGTGACAGACTGGAAGGATTGCTGGCCTGAAATCTTTCGTGTGTGTGTAAGAGGCAGGTCAGGCCTTTCCCTGGTGAGACAGTGCCCTGCCCCATACACCCTTCTGGACCTGTATCCCTGCCCTGCAGTGATCACCAATCCCTGACACACCTGAGGCAATGCTCCACTCCTGCCCCTGGAGCTCCCAACCCAGCTCCTGAGTGCCCAGATGACCAGAAGTCCCAGCTGGGGGAAGGACCCAGGAAGGCCAAGGGGTATTTAAGGCCAAACATGAGACACACACATCTTGACCTACCTCCTTTTGGAATTTCTATCAGTTGAACACTTCTAGAGCCCAGGAGTTGGTAGCTATATTTGCTCTTTTCTGTCTTTCTCTTTCTTCTAATTCCCTCTTCTTGGAATTTTTGAGTAATTTAAAATCAAACAGGCTTAGAGTTTGCAAAGTTAATGCTTTAAGAAGTGTTTTATGTTGATTGAATGCTGCTCTAAACCTTTAGCCAAACTTCTCTGATTGTCTGAGATTGCTAGTAAAGTGGTTTTTTTTGCTGTTTTGAACTCTTGAGAATATCTAGTCAGTATTTCTCCCATGCATCTAATTCAGAGTACATGAACAACTGTAAGCCCTTCTAAAAGTCTAATTGAATGAGGGTTTTGGGACCTTACAATGTGACATCTTCTGTTATTGTATATTAATTTTAATTTCCCTTAAAAAAGTACCTCTAGTGCACTTGGTTTTTGTTCACATTTATCTAAATAGGACATTTGGAGGATGCAGAATTTTTGTTTTAATCATGAGAAATCAATTATTAATCTGAATTGTTATAAAGCAGTCATCAAAATTAAAGCAGGACAAGATTGGTTCATAAAGAACATCCTAGTAAAAGGAGTATGCATTTAAGTGCATTTAAATGTGTGAAGTCTGCTGCCATGGGGCACTGCATGCTGAATCTTTTTCCTTCTTCTGGTTCCTCCATATTAAGGTTACTGGGGACCTGGTGACCTCCTGCAGTGTCCTGTACAGTCCAAGATATTGGCTGGTCAAGAAATATTTGTACTCCCTGTAGACAGGACAATTATAATTCATATTCCCCTCCAAAGAAAAGCTATTGGTACATTATTTTAAACATATTCTTCTGTGCTTGATTAGTGTTGGCTCTCATAAGACCCAGACTGCTGGGTCATAAGTTTCGAGTCTGACATCTCTTTTTTTCTCGTAGTCATTAAAAGCCTTTCAGGAAGGCAAATTTAGTAGCAAGACATCATTGAAACATAGGCTAACTCCCATTACGTAATGGTAACCTCTGTCTCTGGGAGTTATTAGCCAGGGTGACAGGCTATGCACTTATTTATTCTTCCACTGGCAGTGAGATCAGAGCACAGAAGTCCCTTGGGGACTGCTCCATCTCAATCCTAACTGGGGTATTTAATAGTTTCTACCACAGGCCTTTTAAGGTTGATTGTGGAACTCTGTCCTATTAGCCAGAAACCAGTGTTCAGCAAAGTGACAGCCAAATCTTTTAGAATATTGTTATTTTTTGTAAACTAGCCTAAGGCTTTTGGGTGAGAAAAAGGGAGAAATAATTGCTTAGTACTGGGAGACAATTTAGAATTCATCCCTATCTATTAAAGCAGAATAACTTTTATATTGTATATTCAGAAAAATGACGAAAATTAGATTTGTACTTACAGAAATAAATGTCCTTTCTTCTTTAATTGGTTCCTACTTGGGGAACACCTGTCAGCACATTCTATGAATATATTTCAGTCTAATCCACCATCCAGGTGTTTCAGCCAAGAAACACCTTAGTGATTAAATTCTCTCTCTGCAGTACATGGCTCCAGGGGACTTCCTCCCCCTGGCACTAAGGCTAAGCAGACACACCTTATTATCTTAGGAGTTCAAAGCTTACTCCTATTCAGTCCATTGCCAGGATCCAAGAAGTGTAATGTTTTTATAAGAGTGTAATTTTTTTCTTGCCAAGGGTGCTGTCTTTTTGTTCCAGTATGGGATATATGCTGGAAGACTAAAGTAAGAGGCTTTAAGTCCTCCTAAGTCCTCCAAACATTACCTGCTTGATGCTGTTCAACAAATAGATAAGACTTAAAGTTGAATATAAGCAAGACTTTTACTCATGTGTTTTACTGAAGCATGATTTACAAAAATAAAACAATAGAAGGAGCTTGTGCTTCTCTCTGCTGCTTTTTGATGAGTAAAGCTTGAGAAATATCTGTTTCCATCATCTGGCATTGTCACAGTCAGTCACATAACAAGCATGTGTTGACTATCTTATTTATCAATCTCTTTTTGCTGGGTATCTTCTTTATAACTCCCATAAAAGCATTGCAAAGCCCAAGTTGCCAGCCTGCAAGGTGCTTTGGGCTGGTTGAGAATACCCACTAGATATTCTCTGGAGGAGAGAGTGTACATAAAGATAATGGATAGAAGGGCTGCTTTAGGTGAGAGGGGAAAAATTACAGATATCCTGAAAACCACAGTGCATTTAAGGTATGGTTTGAAAGTAAATCAGAGCTATCCTATGGTCAGCATGGCACGTTCCTTCTATGGACATACATTCTACCACCACAGTAACATCCAACCAATCACCCACATTCCTATTTTTATTGTATTGCCTTTATTTGCCAGTGCATTGTGCCAGATTTGGTAGTGTCTCTGAAGCAGCAGGTCAGGATGTAGATGTCTGACAAAGCAGAGGTCATGTGGAAAGACCTGCTTAATAATTTTGAAGAAGGTGTGCTCATGGCAATTAACAGCCAAACAAGAGGATGGCCTTAGGGTAAGAGGATGTATGGAGGGACAAGCCTTGGCTGTGGTAAGCATATAATCTGCATACAGATCAGCAAGAGTTTTCTAATTAACTTCAAGGGGAAATGGGTGTAGTGGGTTGGTTCGCATTTGTCCCTTCTGTGAGATAAGAATTAGGGAGGAATACAAAGCAGGCACTACACTTTAATGAATGCAATGAAGTTTATTACTAAAACTAAAAGTAAAAAGAAATAAGAAGGAATTAAAGGAAAAAAAACCAAAACCACTCCCTTTCTCCTTTCAACACCTCCCCCAGTTTATCTAACATAAAGACACAAATTGAGTTTCATTTCAGTTAGCTGACCACTTTAAAATGACTTTTCATCAGTCCATGTAAGGAGAGGAGTCTCTTTTGTTGCTATGGCACTTTACCATGAGGACAATTTTCTCATGGCACCAACAGCTACCCGGAGTGGGTTACTGTTGGCAGGTGTGAGTCCCTTTCCCTCGATGACAGCTTTCCCACAACTGGTCTCGAGGGTTCACGCCCAGCCACTGGGGTACAAGTTTAAGGACAAGCAATTCCAGAAAAAACACAAGAGTTCTCTTCATCCATCTCTGGGACAAACCTCCCCCTCGCTATAGAGAGAAGAACCTATGAAAACAAAATTTAAAGTCCTTCCGTAGGCAATTTCTTCCCTTGGAGTGGGGGGACGAGGTGGGCCTTCCTCGCTGGGCCTCGTTCACCTCAGTGTGAAGCAGTCCAGGAAAGAAGAAGAGAGAGATAAAATTCAAAATCATCTTCATTTCTAACAAATGAGGTCCCCTTCTGCACCTCATCTATCCATTGTAGCCCTCTTGCTTGGAACAGAGGTCTTTCGGATTTACCTCATTTATTCATTGTAGCACAAACAGCTGGAAAGCTCTTTTCCCCCCCAAGCTCATTATGAAATTATAAGGGAAACTCTAGTATCTGAGTCCATTCACCATAGCTTACAAAAGAATTTCAGCTTCTAAGCATCTCCTCCACCTCTTCCCTCCAGGCCTTAGCCTTTTTTCATCAGTGACTTAGGTGTCTCTAGTCATAATGTCTATTCATGTGTCTTTGCCTTTCTTGGGAAAGGATTGGTCGTTGCAGGTTTCATCTCTCTGAGGGAAACTTACAGCACTGAAGAGGTTAATCTTTCTTGTGCCGGTGGCAGCAGCTGGATAGAGTCTCTGAATGATTCCAGCCTTCGTCAGGGGAGCAGGAGCAGCCGAAATTCTTGCCAGGCCTCCGTGCGGCGTGCGGCGGAGTTGTGGCCCGGCCTCTCCCACAGGTTCCTGCCGGCAGGGCCCAACCGGGCCCCGCTGGGGCCGGCCCAGCCCCGCTGGGCTGAGCGGGCCCTGCTGTTACCTGTGCCCAGGCCGGAAGAGCAAGAGAGCTATTCCTGCCTTTTTATCTTTTAAAAAGTGGCATTCACAAGGCGTTAACTATTTCTGAGTGGTTCCATAAAGCTGTCAATATTCAAATCAATCAATTGATTGGCTCTATTAAGTTTTGGAGGAAGTGACTGCAGCATTTAGCAACAGCATCACTTCCTTAGCTCCATTTCTCTCCAAAGAAACCTGAAAAACAGGAGGAGGAGGGGTGGCCCCCGTGCTTATCAGCGGCAGCAAAATACAGAGCAGCAGTAACCTTGGGATAGACTGCTGGAATTCTCAAACTAAAACTTCAAGCTGGGGTTAACCCATGACAATGGGTTAGTTGTGAGTCTAGAAGGTCATGATTTAAGAACCTTTGCTATTGTACAGCTGCTGCTATATGAGGAAACACAGAGACCAAGCAGCTTTATGTATATCCTCTTATCCCACTTCATTTATCACCTCTTTCCCATCAAACATTCCAGAAAGACTGTGCTCTTGCAGCTTTGTGGAAAAGAATGAGACAACTGGTACCTGAGAAAACGGTCCTGAAATATGTTCTTACATTAAAAAAAAATACATATTCTCTTGCCTTGTTCAGCTGCTGTCTATAAATCTTCTTTCCTTGGCAGAGTAATTAAGAACAACTGGCTGAAGCAGCACTGTTGTTAGCTGAGATTCTTGCTGTCCTGTGAACCTGTCAGCCAAGTTACAGGAGTAAGTATAGAGAATCAATAGTTTTTTTGGCAAAGAAAAAGACCTGACATTGATTCTTCCAACTCTGACAGGTGCCTTTCATACTGTGCCCTTCGATGTGTGATCAAGGCCTGTCTGTGGCCCCATTGCAACCTTGTAGGGTGTTCAGCATAGCAGGAAGGAGAGTCCTACAAAGTCACATCTTCCCTAACTTCCACAAGCTAAGGAATGGGTGAGTTTGACAGAACTTCAGACCTTCAGAGGGATAGATGGGTTTGGGTAAAAAGGCTCCTCTTACTCCTTCCTGTCTTGGATGTTTGACCATCTGGCAGTGCTCTGTGAGTGCCCTCAGTGGACTTGTGGAGAAGCCTTCTGTCATAATTTAATATATCTGACTAGATAATAAGATACGGTCCAGAAACCACCATTAAATTAATAACTGTAGACTACAGTCCCAGGCTATGTTACAGACATACAAAAGCTTGAACTTGCAAATGAACCAGATTACTGAGATTTAACACAGGTACAACCAGGGAGGTGGTCTACCCATATTATGATAATAACACAAAACAGAGTCATGATATAGTTCCTTCTTTGCCCCCATAGTTTCCTGTCACTGCTCCTTAAAAACAGTAAGTAATACCACATTTGGATGATGTTGCTTTGCAGACCTTTTGGGTACTTGCTTTTTCTTGATTCAATTGTTTTTTGAAATGTTGTGCACCTCTACAAGAGCCCAGTCAGAGGTGGGTAGAGGATTTACTTTGTAATGATTATTCTGAATCCTAAATGCCACCTAGTAAAACAATCACTTATAATTTGACTTCATTAAGCATTCTTTGTTAGTTCATTAACCTTGGCATTGTCAGCATGTTGCCACAATCAAATACAACTTATTCCATGTTGTGCAATGAGAGCTGAGGGCAGATCTCACACTGGGCTGTCATCTAACGGACTTGAAGCACCTGCTAAATGCAACAGTGCACTGTACTCGATATAGGCATCTAACAAGGGAGGG
Source organism: Platysteira castanea (assembly GCA_013397175.1). Taxonomy (NCBI): domain Eukaryota; kingdom Metazoa; phylum Chordata; class Aves; order Passeriformes; genus Platysteira; species Platysteira castanea. The sequence continues at coordinate 1,168,137 of VYXC01005528.1, read as the reverse complement.
GAATGTATGTGCTGGAGATGACCTGGTATACATCCAGGTGCTGAGCTGGGCACACCCAGTCCTTTAATCATAGTTTCATCAAATACCTGACAAACTTTCTGAAGCCCAGACTGGTTTCCCTCTTGAGCTACAGCTAAACTAGAATTCCCACAGGACTGTTTCAATTTTGCTTACTTGGATGCTGTTCTCAGAGGAGAGAATTGACGTATTGGCTTTGCTTAACATCTGCGGTACTTTTCAAACTGCAGATAATCAGTGGGTAATGCAAAATAATATAATTTGCATCAGAAAGATAACTGAAAAGCCTCTTACACATATTAGTGGACATAATTTAGCCCTTTGATGTAAGAACAACAAAAGAATATTAAGGGCAAATTCTGCTTTGTGTAATATGTGCTGATAGAAGAGCTGAAGCCAATGACATCTTGCAGATTTCTGACACCTTTTTTCATGTTGACCTGCCTGTGGCCAGCTCCCAAAGGTCCCTGTGGAGCAACATGTGCTACAAAAAGCCTCAGGCGCAGCTGCTTGGAAAGGATAACTTCCTCAACGTGGGGAGTCAAAGACATGCTAAAGCCAAGCATCCTCACCAGTGCTGTAAAGGGAAGGCAAGGGATAACAAGCACCCTGAGAAACTTCTTTTCAATCTTGTTATAAGTAAGAATAATTGAACAGTGCAAAGTGTCGTAAACAATTTGTCTCTATGTGACAGACAACAGACCTAATTTTGAAGGTGGTGATTACACTGACTTCCCAGCAGAAGCTCAATCAAATCTGTGGTTATATGGTTTCCTTCCAAACTGGAGAACACAGCAGTGCTGCTGTTACTTGATAATGCTTTTGTGGGTATGAATTTATCACATGCTTCCTGCCTGGGCTTCCCTTCAGTGGTTGTGTCAGTCCAAACTCCAGGAACAGGACCACCCCATCTGAGCCAGACATGTCAGCTTGCTTCAATCCTGATTTGCTGTCTGGTTTGGACAAAGCAAATACAATATTCCACAGTATTTAGGCCATGTCAATAGTTTTTAGGAGTCACCATTTCCAGTGTTGTCTATACTCGGGAGGCAGCATGGTAAGAGGAAAGTGCTGTATCTTGTAGGCTGTAGTGTGTTAAAGGAAGATAAAGTCAGTTACGGCTATGTATGCAAAGAGAAGAATAATACTTAGCACTTTCAGCTCTGTAAATCACGATTTTGGTTTACCTACTCCACCTTCCCTACAGCCCATATTCCTAGAGATCACTCAGTTTTCCACCAGCTATTAGTCTTTACAGATAAAAGATTAATTCTGTTTAAAAATGAAAAAAAGCATTTGTGTTTCTTAAAAAACCCCCAACAACGTTAAGATGGTAGATTTTACAGGTGAATGTGATTCTTATAGGAATCAACAAGCATTTCTGTTACCTAAGATACTTTTCTCCAGAGCTCCAGGTTTTTGTCCATCTTCTTAACAATGTCATTTTATTATTGCATCTGAAACAAAACACTGCTAATAGCAAGGCCTACTGCTTTTCCTGCTTAGTACAATTTGACACCTATTTATTGACTTCATTTTGGTGTCTGTCCAGAGTTGTCCGATATCTCCTCAGAGTATTCTTTACATTTTATTTGCACCAGTTAATATTCCAAACTGCCTATCAGCTATCAAACTTTCAGCTAGAGGCATAATGATATTTTATTGCCAGTGATTTGCCCATTTGAGCCTATAAACCAGCAATCAGTGTTTTGATGACAAATAATGTGGGTATTTATCATTGTAAATAATGGACATAAGTTGGGCATCACCTAGTTATTCAGATTATTGCTGAGTTATGCCAACATGCACAAAATCCAACGTCCAATTTCCTTACATCAGAGACTGACATAACTTTCATGGAGTCAGTAGATCTGTCTGCAAGTGTAACTTAAGTGAACAAAGCAGCTCCTCCTGCTCTTATTGAACTAAATGGGGACAACCCACTAAATCAATAGGATCATGATCCAGTCACCTGGGGAGTGTCTGTTTATAGAGAGACCAGTTATTCACAGAATCAATGAATATGTTGAGTTGGAAGGGACTCACAAGGATCATCGAGTCCAGCTCCTGTCCCTGCATAGAAAAATCCCCAAGAGTCACACTATGTGCCTGAGAGCATTCTCCAAACTCTTCTTGAACTCTGTCAGGCTTGGTGCTGTGACCATTGCTCTGAGCAGCCTGTTTCAGTGCCCAACCACCCTCTGGGTGAAGTTCCTTTTTCTAATATTCAAGCTAAACCTCCCCTGACACAACTCAAGGCCATTCCCTCAGGTTCTGTCACTGGTCACCACAGAGAAGAGATCAGTGCCTGCCCCTCCTCTTCCCCTCACAAGGAGGTTATAGACTGTAATGGAGCATTGGAGGCAACAGAGGTTGTAGTTGCCATTTCAACGGATAATTAATAGCTATTTCTGAGTTGGCTATTTTATAGTTTATCAAAAAACACCACTCCATCAAAGCTAAGGAGTCTATTAAAAACCTACTGCTTTTGAGAAAGCCTGCACCTTGCAGAGTGTAACAAGAACAAATGCCTGAACCTTGAGTGTTTCAGAGACAGGGTCCCCAGTTGGATAGAAGTCTATTTAACTTTGTTCACGTTGGCAGTAGCCTTGGGAAACAGGTATTACCTAGCAAGGTTACTGCTGCTGGTTTTGTTGAAATTTCTCAGAGATGGAGAAATAGGGTTGTGGGGGAGGAACATGGGGAGAGACACAGGATAAACATTTGCCGAAGTTTCAGGGCGTGTTACCACATAGGCAGCGCCAGCAGGGTTGGCTCAAGTTGTAGCAGAAAGCTTCGGTAGTTCCATTACACCAGCAGAGCGCAGGAGAATAAGGACAGGCTCCCCTCAGGCTTGTGCTCTCTGTCCTTGGTGTGGAGACTCCCTGCTTGGGCAGAGTTTGTGGCAAGGCATTGTGTCTGCTGATTGACTTAACAGGCTGTGCCCTCGGTAATGCTTAACAGGCCTCGGGGTCCCTGGGAGAAAATAATTTGCTCTTTAGACTTAGGAATACTACTACTTATTAAGTGGAAATATGTTCCCCCCAGCCCTGATAGCTGTCTCTGACTGCAAACACATAGCGAGGCGGAATGCCTCCTGGATCAATGAGCTGTGTGCCAGTGGCCAGGCAACTGGTGCACTGGGAAAAGGGTCAGTGGGGTGCACACTGCCTCATGCAGGCAGGAGTGTCTCTTGCCTGTCTCTTTCCTACTGTAATGGCCCAGGCTCAAGGCCTTGATAAAGTCACAGTCACCTGCTGAAGGTCTTAATTTACTCTCTGACTTTGGAAAAACACATATACATAGAGGTGAGCTGAGTAAGGTCCATCCAGAGCCCTCTGATCTGGTGTTTGAGGTGTCACCACAACCATACTGGAAGCCTGCTTGCACACACACATATCTGTGGGTGCATGAGAGAGCCCCTGCAGGCCCTGCTGTGAGCTGAGCATCCTGATCCCGGGCTCTGCCCCTTGCTCCACTCAGCCTACCTCCCTGCCGAGGTCCAACAGAGCCAGCCCGCGGCACTCTGTTCCTGCTCCCAGTGTCTGCAAGGCAGAAATTCCTGAACACTGCTTTGACTCGAACTGGCCAACTTACACTGGCAGGAGAATGACTCTTAAAATCCCCTTACCCCCCTGCTTGTAGGCAAGGAAGTCTGCATATATCACATCCTTGATATTGGGAAGGCATTTGCAGCAAAGCTGGAGGTGACTGGGATAGGACTCCCAGGCTGCAAATTAATGTAACTTGCAGGGACATCACGGAGTTCAGAGAAGAATGGATGGCACTGCTCACTGAAGAGCTTCAGAAATTGGATAAGTCAACTTTTAGTACACTGCAGTCTTGTTTAACTGGCAGTATTTCTTTGCAGATGGATAGACCAGGCAGTTCTAGAGGCAATGGTGAGCCGTAAAATGCTCGTATGTTTTTGCAGAATGGCTTGCCACTGTTTTTATGGTCAAAAATGTACTTTCTGCAGCTGCTTTCAGTCAATGCTTCTGAAAGCTTTAGCAGGGTAGAGTCTAGAGTCTGACTATTCCCACAGATATATCAGTCCCTGTCTTCCCTGGTTTTTGTTCTGAAGTCCTTAAATACATTTTGGTCTTACTTTGGGGAGATCTGTTCCTTGAGTTTGTTTATTTGGGGTTTTTTGTTTCTTTTTGTTTCATTTTGCAGCATTGAGCACTGTTGAAATAATTCTTTCCCATGTTGTTCCTGTGCACTGTGATTTTTAAATTCCATGTAGCTTCATATTTGTTCAAGCAGAAATGCTTAAAATCCCTGGCAAGGGGTGTTGTTGTCAGGGGTAATCACCTCCCTGCAGAGATGAGAAGTACAAGGTGTAAATGAGTACCTCAGCTCCCAGAGGCAGTGTTAGCCAGCAACAGCCACGCTCCAGGAGCCGTCTTAGAGGTATTGTGGAATGTCTTGTTTTTCCACATAAATCATTTAAATAAATTATCGTGATGGCTGGAAACTGCTGGCTGATACTAAAATGTCTCAAATGAAGACAAAGATAAATCTTTTAGGCACTTACCATCATGACATGTTCCATTAGTCCATTATTTAATTACTGGCAAGGAGTAGTGTCAGGGAGGGGAGAAGGGGATTTGAGAAAGGATTTTCTCCTTTAGGAGAGCAACCAGAGTATGGATTGAGGGGCAAGCTGAAATCACTACAGTTTCAAAAGAGTCTGAAGCTTCCTGGCATGCCAGCCCAGTTGTGTAGGGGTACCCAAGGTGGCTTTAACTAGCCTGCTGGGGCGAGCTTGCCACCATGTAGACTCCTGTGCAAGCCAAATTTGCTGCTGCTTTGTCAGCTCCTCATGTCACTGTCACAGGAGATCTTCTAGCCTTGTTCCTCTTTCAGATTACAGGGAAGGTGTAAGCCTCATCTGCGTGGATGAAATTTCATCTGGATCTGTCCCCTGAAGAGCACAATGACTTTAGTCTATCTAGGTCTGAGAAGCACGTTATTGTACTTTTAAACTGAACTTTTACTTAATTTTCACTCAATTTTTTATTTAATGTACAGAAAAATGTACTTTCCATCCTTCATCCTCGTGATGGGAAAAAGGCTGTTGAAAGACATTGGGAAGGCTTGAATACCACTAGCTCAAAAAAAGAGTAATGGGGCACATTACTATTGAAATAGTTTTTATTCCCTCATAATGGCAGTGTGAACAGGGACTGATCCCAAGTACCTTCCTGTCTGATGTGCAAAACAACACCGGAGAGCTCAGGATTATGCACTTAAAAATGGTGTCTTCATGTATTTAAATGAAGTAGGGTGCATGAATTCATTACAATCTGAAAGCTCTTCAAACACTGCCTAAGTAGGTACAACAGCTTCAGATGAGCCTCAGGACTAATGCATATACTTGAGAAAGTTTTCTTGGTTTTTTTTCCCATGCCTATATGTACAGCAGCAGAACTCCAGCTTGAAAAGAGCATTCATGCAAAAGGAGGGTACACTAAAAGAAGCCAAAAGCTGCAAAAATATCATCAGCCTAATTTAATTCTCAGTTGCAGGTCTGCAATTCTCAGGACTCTCTTCTACTGCGTAGAGAGGAAACAAACTCTGCCTTGATTTAGGCATTACTGGTGATACAATGAAAATAATAATAATGCTTAGCAATGAGCAGATATTTTTGTATTGCACAGAAGATAATATCCTTTCTGTAGTATCATAATTTTAAAGCTTAAAAGATTCACTATGATCATCTTCTCTGATGATCATAGTGACTCCTTGGTTCTATTTCCTGTTTTTATTTTTTCAATAATTTAATAGAAAGTTGTATCTTGCTGTAATTTTGATAATCCTGCTAGCAACGATCCTGGCCTTGCTACTTCCTGCAAAGAACCGGAATCAGACCCCCAGTTATATCTGTCAGATATTTGTTTCTATTCAGGTATGTAGGAAATTCAGAAAAAGCCCTGTAGGTGTGATTAAAACACCTCAACTCTCTTGCTCATTTGTACATGTTGTCTTTGTAAGTCTGTGCAGGGAGATAGCTCATATCTTAAATTAATTTTTCATCCCTATTAAGGAAACATTTTTCCTGCATCATACACAGGAGTTCCTCCTCTTGCTGTGCCAACTGCAACAGTTTGGTGGATCTACAAAATGTGGTTACAGTTTTCCAAACCTCATGACCACTCAGGGGGTTTCAAGTCCATTGGTTTCAAGTCCAAGCACTGTGAGTGGGTGAGACCATTCCCACCACAAAATGGCAGTACAAGACACACTGGGAGGACAAGAAGCTGTACATTACTGTAACTTGGCTGGCACTGGGGCAGGTCCTGTCCCATGTCATGTGGTGGGACCTGCACTCAGGCTCCGGCACGTCTCCTCCAGCCAGTCAGCCCTACTGCCATCACCAGGCTGAGATGCAGGATGCCCTGGCACTGGTCACAGCTAAACAAGACAGAAAGTGAAACTGCCTACCCCAATCACTTGTGTAATTTCTTACCCTGAATGATCAAACGCCCAACTCCCTTCCCTTCGCAGGACCAAGACCCTGGGAAGTGGTCCTTTCAAGTCCTGTTTTCAAGGGCAGGTCAGCTCACTGAACATCCCAAAATGCAGGCAGAGCATATTTTAAAGACAGTCCTTTACTTCTGAGATGAAAAAGTCATGAATATCAGACACTCTCAAATTCAAAAGGCTGCTTAATTCTAACCAGGGAGGTGAAAGGTCGCTGGCTGTTCTCTGCAGCCAGTGCTTTGTCCTGAGTGTCAGAAATGTTCCCTGTTATCATAGACACCCCCACACCCCCAAAGAAAAGGGGATTACTTAGCTGAACAACAGCCCCCACTGCCTGGGACCAGGGCTCTTACAGAAGTCCTGCTGAGCTGGACCTTAAACAAAGGTGTGCTCATGTCAACAGTGCAGTGCAAGTCACCGGAGTTGAAAGACCAAGAGATGGGGGAATAAGGGACAAACCTCAGGCCCTGTCCCTACCCACAATGTGAACAGTAAATCACTGCTGCCATGCTAGCAGGAGCTGAGCTGTCTCATTGGAGCAAGACAAAGAAAATGAGAAAGAGACAGAGAGCAACTGACAAGGACACCAAGAGGGAAGAAGACTCTGCTTCCCTCCCGAACAGGCATGGTGACACAGGCTGTACTTGCAGCCAGTCCCCACCGTGGTGTGCACAGCAGGAGGGGGCAGTAGTGCTGCTGGGAGCTCAGATACGTACAGTGTGTCTGTACAGTGATGCAGTCGCAAACAGCATGGGCTGCGTTTTGCTTTCATCACTGTCCAGGAGCATCCTTGAGCTAACACTCTTTCCCTGCACACCGAGAAACTTGAGAGACATGAGGATCCTGCTGCCCTGCTCCCCTGGGTGGCCCACACCCCCAGGATGGGCTGCACCATATCTATGCTCCAGCAATAGGTAGGAACTGAAAATGGACCCTTGCACCAGGGGCACAGAGGCATGAGGAAGAGACAAATGTGCTCTAACACCTGACACTGAAAGGCACTCCAAAACTGCAGCTGCACACCAGTATGTGACTGCTGAGCACAACCAGGTGACTCAGCATATGGAGGGCTCTGGCAGAGGGTTTTAAGAACACAACTTCAGTCATGTCCTCAGGATGATCTTCACTTACTTTCAGTTTTATTTGTTATGAATTTTGGTTCCAAATCTGCACAGGGGTAATCAATTTCTTCCCTTCACCTGGGAACAGGGAAGAAGTGAATCACAAGCCAGCAAATGTGGTCTTTCTAAACAGAGATTTTTGTTTTAGTTAAACTTTGCAGCATCCTCAATGAGATGTTCTTGAAGTTGCATTTTCCCGGCATTTAAAGGCACCATGAATTACAATATAATTGAAAAATGGGCCTGTTTCTTGGAAATGAAGTGTAACCAATAGCCCCTGTCTGCTGACTTAATAGAGAAGCTTAACATTATTATAACTATATTAATAACAAGGCCAGCTAGCCATTAGCAAGAGGAGTTCATTCATTGCAACTCTCTGACACTTTCCAGCTTGCTTTTTCATGGTAAATGAATGTTGCTTGTGCTCATTTTCTATTCAGATAATTCCCAGGAGCAAGATAAACATATGGGTGAGAGATACTACTTTTCTCTACTTCTAAGTAAGAGCTGTTAGCAAGATGATGATAGAAATAATATGAATCTATGATGGAGGAAAATAGAAAGAGGAGAAGCTGAAGCTCAGCCTGGACAGAAGACTAAAGCAAAGGACAATGAAGTCCTGGCATGTTAAGGTTTCTTTGTACTACATTTGCTGAAGTAATGCTGAATGGTTAATGGGCACGCTTGTATATTAAAATATAAAAACAAGTGTGGAAAAAACCCTTCTGAATCAACTGAGTTTTCAATTTTTCACTTTGTTCAATTTAATTTTTTTTACTATGCTTTTCTTTATTTTTGCTCCCTTTTTTTNCTCCCTTTTTTTTTTTTTTTTTTTTTTTGGTAACAGCTATCCTCTGAAGTGCATTCAGATAAAATCACACTCAGTTCAGTGGTGACAATAGGCATTTAAAAGGTTTTATAATGTCACTGTTAAACAAAAATAAACAAGCAGATGATAGTGCTAATCATTCTGTAGGGCCAGTTAACATTTTTCTTACAAAAGGTTTTTTAAAAAAGGGATGTTTCATTCAAAGCAGTAGGACCAGGTCTGTGAAGACGTTTTCAAACTCCACTTATTCTCTGTACAGCTGAGTGCTGCATTCACCCTGTGGTGGCTGGCTGCACTGGCCTGGATGTAATTGTTTGCATAGTCAAACCCAAGAATTACTCTAGTGTATGAACAAGGTATTCCTTATTTGTTACATCCCATTTTAAAGGTTTCACTCACCCAATCAAGAAACATGACAAAATGTGACACAGCTGAACTGACATAAAATGAATTAACCCATTAGCTGAAATATAGGTTACCTAAATGGTCCAGGAAATAATGAATGGATAATTAATGATTCATTCCAATTAAAAAAAATAAGGGGGGGGAAGCAGCTTTATTTTATTCTCAAGGAGTTTCTGACCAGTGTGCTTGCATAAATTTGACCTAAAGTAATAGCAAGAAGAGAAGAGAGGGAGTAATGCATCTGCATCAAGCCAACGCGGCTACCATGCCGGAAACCCTTGTGGTATTCAAACAAGCCTGTCCTAAAGGTGGCAAATAAAAGTTAAACAAAACACATGTTCAGGGATAGTTTTGTTCCTAGATGTTGTGATCACATCAGGCCAATTCAGTTCATATAAAAAAGCCTTGCCAGTCTCTTGATAGATCGCTTCTTCCCTCAAAACACATTTACCAGCACCTCCAGGTTGGTCCGCCAAGTGCTTGTCCTGGAGAGACCCTGCATAGAGAATAGGGTCTGGTCCAGGGTATGGCACAGTGGACTACCCCTCTTTGAAGCAATCCTACCAGGTGACAGAGAATACTCATGATTTTGTGCTGCTTTTCTTAGAAAGTGTCTGGATGCGATGGCACAAAACACCAGGTGTGTTCAAAACCTTGGAACAATCTTCTCTGTCAAGAAAGTCTTTGGTCAGCTTTGCCCCTAGAGTGACATTACAGAATGACATGTTGATTCTCAAAACAAACCAGATTAATAATAGCAAATCCCTATACACTATGAGTTAATCAAATTCCTGAAGGTCATGAGAAATTCCATGGAAAATAAAGATTATGCTGAAAGAGTATTTTCACCTGCAAACTGCTTTTACCAAGCCTTGGCTACTCACGCTAGTGAACAACTCGGGTCTCTTCTCAATACTTCCATGCCTGAAAGAATGGTTAATAAAATTCCCTTTGTCCTGCCAGAGTTCTCCAAATTTTAAGTTGTACAGAGAGATACACATTGTTTCATTGATATTACTTATTTCTATTTGCTCTCTTTTTTTGAAAAAGTTATATCATTGCATAGCCACTTATCTGTCTTGAAACAATTGTTCTAAGACTGTTCCAAAGTCCAGCTGCAGAAAAAAAAATTGTGAGAATGCATGGAAGGACATTTGACAGCTTGTGAGTTATCTAGGCTTGAGATACTGACAATTGGGTCCTAATATCTGAAATGAATATTGCTGGTTTAATTACCAAATAAATCTTTGGAAATGTCATGGGAGTTGATGGGGTACTCTCTTTGGACACTATTCCTCCTGCTTTCCTTGCCTTTTTTTATTTATGCCTGCCTGATACTGTACCCCTGATGTTACTGGTATTCATTTATTACAAAACAGGAAAAGTTACTTTTCATAAAAGCTTTTTAATTCTGCATAAAGTGCAAAATGACTGCTTTTTGGCTGGGGAAAATAAGAAAAATTTCTCTATTGTCACAAATCACTGTCTGCATTTTACGATACTATATCTCTCTGAGCAGCTGCAGTCTAGTGTAGGGATTGCCCTTCTTCAGCAGTACGTGTCCTTAAACAGCTGGAGATAAGCACATTCAGAGCCTTACTGAGAACACACCATCGCATTTCCATTGGTAATGAGTGAAACATCTACAGTACTTTCATTCTGAAATGAGCTTTACTGTAAGCTAAAGATACCAGCAATCAAGAAAAAATACCATGTCAGGTGGGCAGCAATCTCCTGAAAGCATGGTGGCTCTTGCCCTTACACATTAGTAATAAAATCCATCCCTGTGGTACTCCAGTAAACACAGATACTTACTTGCACCTACAAGTGACGTTTTTCTCATTCTTAGAGTTACAACAGAGGTGATTTTGAAACAAAAAAAGGTGCAAGACTATAAAGAGCAGGGGTACTACTATATAAGGAGGTTTAAGAATTAGACAGTTGCAGATACCTTTATGTTTATTTTTTTTCCTTCTCACTTGCTCACACTGTGGTTCCTGTGTTTACATGGTAGCTGTCAAGGACTACACGAGACAACATGCTGTGCAGCAACACTGCATGAGCAGGGGCTGCGTTTGATGTTTCTGTGGGGGCTCATGGCAGTCTGGATCTGAACATCTCCCAAACCAGTGGCTTTCTGAGCTGCTCCCTCAGGTCACATACAGGCCCCTGTGGACAGCTGTGGCATTGTTCAGGCTCGCAGAGCTCCTGCTTTGGGCACTGAGAGAACAGCCTCCTCAGCCACAGCACGAGTAAGGCAGACTGGGTTTGAGCCTCCAGGGATGGAGAAAGGACCTCATGCTCATCTGCCTCAAATCTACTCTTTAAGTAGGAGCAAAGAAAAAGATGACTTAGCCATTGTGGTGCTCTCCTTTTCCTGGGCCATTTTGGCATGAAAAGCTACTTACTTGGTTTACTTCGCACTGACTACAGCAATGTTGGTAGCTGCTAAAGAGCCTGCTGAGCAAATAATGATGGCTCCTAGCTCTTCCTTGGTCTGACAACCTCTCATGTGGAAACAGGGCTGGCTGGTTGCAGTACCAAGAACATTGCTGAGTCAAGACCCCGAAGTAAACCTTACTAAAGGGAATTCTAACATGAGGGCATCTATCCCTCTGTTTCTCCATGCTGAAGCAATATAAAACTACCCTCCACTCAGTCCCTTTTGTACGTGTACCTGTTTTGTTTGACTCACTGAGACAGATGAAGTGACCCTACAGACAAATTTTGGGCTACACAACCAGTTCTCACGGACATTACTGGCCATTTTTCCTTTGAGAGAGCTGCAACACTGGGGCTGGGCTGCGGGCTAACTATACTCTCAGGGCTTTTCAGGTCAGATTATATAGGACTACGCACCATTAACTTCCTTCTTCAACAATAAAGTTCCCTATTGTCTCCATATGGGATCAGCCTCCAGAGAGATCTGCAACGGGGGAGTTGAAATGAGGTGTCTGGCTGAAGTTTGCATTAAACTGTCCCTGCTGCCCCACTGCCCCAGGGTCTCCAGAGGCAGAGAAGCACCTTTCAGTGGAGAGGAGACAGGTTAATGGCACATTTTGTGTTCGTGACTGTGTGAGATATATGGGAGGTAAAAAAGCTCTGTCTGGATTTATATGAACAAGACACCCATTGAAATGCTTCAGCATTTTCAAAAAATCCTGTTTAAAAAGTTGGCTTCACTTCTAGCTCCAAGCAGGCAAGGACTGCAAATAAGGAATCGCCTCTCTCCTCTCACTCTCCTCTCACTCTTCTATTGGGAGAATTTTGCATAAATTAAAATTAATGCATTTTTTCAACTAGGTCAGTGGAATGTAAATGTTCCATTCCAGGGAGGATTACACATGTAACTCAGTTAAGGGATGCACAGCACAGATCAATCCTGCTGCATTTATCAAAGCTGAGCTGTTTGGAACAGAAAGCAACCAAAGTTTTTCTACCAAACACTTCATTGCAGTATCTAAAGGCTCGTGGGGCAGAAGATGGGTATTTGTTTCACTCCTGGGAAATCTTAGTCTTTGGCTTTTGTCTAGGTGTCAAATATGTCTTCTAATGTGGTCATGAAGTCTGTGTGATAAAGTGGGACAGCAGAAACAGCTCCATCTCAGTGGTTTTAGCTCCACCAGGAACATGCCTTCCATGTTTGCAAACCAGGCAGTGCAACGTGAGACTCAGCAGCAAGTTGAACAAAATTGAATTTGTGCTGTCCCAGGAGCTGGTCTGCTCTGGCCGTCAGGCCCGCATCTGGTTGCTGACAGCTATGTGGTGCCCTCAACAACTTCCTTCTTTACGTCTTAGACCTCATATTCAGTCTGGATGCAGATACTGTGCTAGTGAACTAGTGCATCTGAACCCCTGATGAGGCCTGCAAACAAGCAAATAAGAAAGAATGTAATCTTCTCTCTCTCTCTCTGGCTTGGATTTTCTCCTGTGCCACAAACCTGGAAAGCACACACACACACTCAAGTGTATGGAAATGAATGGCCATCCTGACTTCCAGCCATGCTGGAGAGAGGCTTCAGAGGTAAGCAAGATGTTGCTGCTTTCAGAACTGGGCTTGCACTTTTGTTTTGATGGGCTTAGTACTGTATATTCTGGTGTAAGAAAAGATGCTGTGACTGAGACCATAATAAACAGCAACTGAAACAAAATCTTCTCAAAAAAATAAAAGTTTTTTTTCATGATGGATGACACTTTGAATTATGTTAGCTCCCCTTAGAACAATCTAATCTTCTAAAGAAATCATAACCAAACCTTTCTGAGTTGCAGATGTCCTTTTATGAGGATCAAAACAAAATTGCTATCAGTGCAGAATTGTCCCAAACAAACTTGTAAATAGTAGGTGGAGGGAAATGGGACCTTGTTTTTCATAGGGTTCCAGTATACCCTTTTTTTGCCTCTAACTGCATTATATATCCAGGATGTATTTTCCCCTTCCTTCAAATGAAAATGCTCTAGTGATTGTGATTAAAGGTCTCTATGGTCCAGAACCTGACCTCAGATGTCAGTCCATGTGGATATTTAAGGAAGTGCACAAGGACAGGGGCAGTACACAGTGGTCTGTACTGTTCTGGCTTTTGATGATTGATAGTTTCAGGAGTCTCTGAGCTACAAGTTGAAGGTGGATATTTCATCTTAATAATGGTCCTATATGACATGATTTTGTCTAAGTCTTTTTTAAAGACACATATTTGTGCAAGAACAAGTTGCTGTTTGGGCAAAAAGTCCCATGGTTTAATGCATCGTGTGGAAAATTCCTTCCTTATGGTTTAGATCTACTGTAGGATAATTCAATTTGTTACCCCTAATTCTTGCATTGGAGAAACACAAATTAACCTTGTCTGTTTACCTTCTCCATGCCATTGGTGATTTTATACACTTACATCAAGTCCCCTCAGGTAGTTTTCTTTCCAAGCTGAAAAGGTCTAATTTAGTCTTTCCTGAAAAATACACTGTTACAAAACTCTGACCATCCTTGCTACATGTTCTATATCTTTTCAAAAGTTATTAAATAGTGCTGTAATACTATTTTCTGTTCTACTTTATTGTGTTCCCTCATTCAGCAACTCCTACTATCCAATTTGCCTTTTTACTGCTTCAGGGCAATAAGTGATGTTTTCAGAAACCTCATACCTTAATTTCAGTTACCCAAGATCTTTCCTAAGTGTTGCTATCCAGAGACTGTCACTGCACATATATAAGTAGAGCTATTTTTTCCCTAAGTGTCTTACTTTGTACATGTCAATATTGAATTTCATCTGGCACTTCACTGTCAGTTGATACTATAAGCTCCTTCTGCAACAGTCAGCTTTAGCTTTGATAATTGTGAATAATTTTGTATCATCTGCAAACTTTGCCAGTATTTGCCTGCTTTGACATGCCACATACAGAGGTGGTGAACAGCACCAATCCCAGCATAAGCCCTTGGACGCTCCTTTTGTAAATTTACCACCAGTCCAGAGCTAATGTTGCTTTATTTATTCTGTCATCCATACAACTATGTGTCACATTACTCACCATTGTTCCTTGAGATGGTGGTTGGTGTAAGCTCTGCTTTGGTAGCGCAGCAATTTCATCTTTGAGCTCTTTTAGCACACTTAGTTGAATGCCATGTTGTCCTCATTGTTTGGCTCGGGTCAATTTATCCAAGAGGGTCTGCTTTCCAGAGACTGTCTGTGCTTCTCTTTGTCCACAGTTGTTCCATCGCACCATCAAAGCTTCGGCTCTGGGAACGGTACAGGTGTAATGACTTGTTTATAAGAAATGTCAACCTTTTGCATTTTCTAGCAAAACTAATCCTTAAAAGAAGGGTCCCGTACACCTAGGTTAAGCTCTTAGGCTGAGGGTGATTTCTCTACCATCTCAGACCTGGGAACTTCTTCAGTATCCAAGAACTAGCATTCTGTTGATCATGAGAATGCAGTGGAGTAGTCTTTTGTATTGTACCAAAGAAGTGGGTTAGGGAGAACTGACTGCTGCTAATCAAAGGTTCATTTATTAGAGTCCATGTGAATAAGTCTGTATTGACATCTGTATAGTGCACAAAATCTGTGCCCATGTGTTCCCCTGAACTGGGATCTGGAGCAACACACATATTGTGATTATACCTCTTCGTGTAAGTGAGAAGGAGACTTCTAGCAGGACAGCAAGTTGCATTTTCACCCTTCTTTCTCACATTTATTTTCAGTGCAGGCAGCTCTATTGTCTACAGGCCCTTCTCTGACAAGCAGGTGCAGAGCTTGGCTTCAGTCAGGTTGGCAAACTGATAATTGTCTTCTAGTTTACTAGATGACTTTTGTGTCATCCCTCTGTGCTAGAACAAACAGCAGTCACTAAGCTAAGGATTGCCAAAGCTGTGCCAAAGTGTTGCTTGTATCACTCTCTGCTGTCCTTGAGTGTAGCTCCACAATATGCTTTCAGGAAGAAAACAATACAAATTCTGGTAAGTATTTTAAGTATAAAAGCCTCCTCAGAGATAAAAGTCTCATCAGATATACACTGCCAAGGTGAAAATCACACTGCAAGTAATAGACATTTAAGCTACTCTCAGAAATAGCTACAAATCTTCTCATTCACCATGAGCTACTGATCATAGAATTTTGTGAGTGAAGCACTACTTAAAAGCACCATCCATCTGGATTAATTTCCTTGGTCCCCATAATGGATCAGACCAGGTGCCCCAATATGACTGTCCCTCATGTGAAGCTCTGCTCATGCCTGGCAGTTGCATGCACAGATCTAGCTTGTGCAACAGTGACAGAATTTCCTTTGTACCAGATTCTTTGAGGGCAGAAAAAAAAAAAAAGAAAAATAACAAACTTAATACCAGAGTTGAAAAAATTAGGTTTTGGACAATCTATTCTTACTGTTATTTGTCATAAACAATTAAATACTATTTTTTTCTTTTTTAGCATTCTCTTTGCAAAGATGGTTGAAAAGATTGTGTTAAGGCCAATAAACATTTTTTTTTGTTTGTTTTGGTGGTTTGTTGTTGTTTTTTGGGGTTTTTTTTGTACTTCAGCATATTGATGTTTTAAGTCCTTTACATTCTGCAGGAGCACATACCAAACCGTGCTGCCTCCCATCAACACCCACTATAGGATCCCAGTGGATGTAAACAATGTTATATCCCAGGAAAACAGAGTGCTAATCTGCTCCATGAACCCAGCTCTTGTATTTTTAATGGAAAACGCATGATGGAACCTAATTTGGTACCTGTAAAAATCCATGCTCATTTAAAATTTGGCTTCAGT
Organism: Platysteira castanea; assembly: GCA_013397175.1. Lineage (NCBI taxonomy): Eukaryota > Metazoa > Chordata > Aves > Passeriformes > Platysteira > Platysteira castanea. The sequence continues at coordinate 1,152,025 of VYXC01005528.1, read as the reverse complement.
GGTAGTGATGAGCCCAGAACAAATACTGAGCCAGCAGAACTGAGCCAGAACCCCAGCAAATACTGAGCTCCAGCAAAGACTGATTCTGATCACCAACACTTTGATTAATATTGGCTTTGTGATTTGCTCAATTTCTTCATTGCAGTATGTTCTGCAGACCCCATTTTCCTCTGACAATCTTCCTGATGCTTTATGCAGGTTTGGTCCCGAAGAACTGGAGGCAAGAACCTGGAAGGTGCTGAGCAGGCTCAGGCACCACTGAACTGAAGGAGCTCTGAGGCTACCCAGGATTTTGCTCAGGCCTCTTTGAACCTTTTGTCCGGCAAGGAACTCCTGGTTTCAGAGATTCAGTTTGTTCGCCCGCGATGGCTTCTCCTACTCTCCTTAGCAGCAGCACCGCGTGGGGAGAGGAGAGCACCTCCCGACCGCAGCCCGCAACGGCGTGTGAGAGGGGAGGAGAACAGGGGAGGGGATTTGTTACAAATAACAATTAACCCCTGATGTTGGCTTTTCTGGCCGAAGCAAAGGCTGCTGCTGCCCGGGCCGAGAGCAGCACTGGGATGGAGGCAGGCAGGGCGGGAGGAAGGAGGAAGGGAGGGAGGCAGCACCCCGGCACAGAGCAGGAGCACCGCGCAAACTTGGGGCAGCGCGGCCGGGCCCAGCCGGGCTCCCGCACGCCCCCTCGCGGCACCGCCGCCACACGGCCCCGACTGGGGCTCCCCAGCGCACCCCAGGAAAGGGCACACCGGCCACCTGGCTGCTCCCTGCGGCAAAGGGACACGGCGGACGGGCGTTTTCCACACGTGATGGCCGCCTACATGTGTAAACACAGCCTAGGAATCAAATGCATCACGCTGAGCTGGCATACCCACTTAGCCTCGAGGTGCTCAGCACAAGGATGCACACTTGGACACTATCAGGGCAGTGAAGGTGACAGCAGCTGGCACTGCACAGAAGTGCCTGGTTCTTCAGTCTGTATGGTGATCATTGCCTTTTCTGTGGAAGTTTCTCCATCTACCAACCCTGCAGAAAAGCAGGCCCTGAAAAGCTTCTTGTGCCCCACTTGCTCAGCAAGTTCAGTGTGCACTTCCTGGCACTTCTTTGCATTTCCTGGCACTCACCTCCTATGGACCCTTCTAGGGGTTCCCATGGTGACCCTCAGTAGCAGCTGCAGCCCTTCTTAATTTTGCATATTCCTTTGAAGCATAAGGTCAGTTTTAGAGAAGGACACTTCCAAAACTGGGATGGAGGGATGACATTGAACTTGGTACATGCTGGTTCTACTTCCTTGTGCAACTGCTGCCTACTGCAAAGGTGGCTGAATTCCCCAAACTGTGAATAGTGGTAAAGTTACCAATCAAGACGACAGGTAGTGTAGAGAAGATTTTGAGACCTTTAGAGTTTTTTCTAAGTCTTCTGCATGGATAGTTCAGCCCAGCTAGGCTGGATACTGAGTCTTCATCCTAGAATCCCTCCAGTAGGACACTTGGGACTGCAAGAGCTCCCCCATAGCTTCTGTACTGCAGACCACCAAGAGGGTTTGAAGATCTGTTAAAAAAAGAGGGTTGTAGTTCATCGGCTATTTCTGTCATTATAGGTAAGAAAGGATTCTTTTTTTTTTTGGTTTGACAATAATGACCCTTGTTATTACTAACTGTTTATCAACAAAGAGACACTGAAATAGTAGTTAGTGTTAGCTTTTATTCTACCAATCCTATGCATGAAATACCTCAAAAAAGTGTGGGATGTGTGCTGCACAAACACAGTCTGAGCTGGAATTGCTATGCCACAAAAACACAGCTTGTTACAGCCTTAGTGGCTCATTAATGTAAGGAGGAGAAAGAGATCAAAGACACCCGTTTTGCTCAGACACCTCCTGGCTCACCCTTTAGAGGGGATGGCAAGGGCGCTTTAAGCAAAGCTCATCTTCTCTGAACTCCCTCTGTGCTGAGTCAGTGCCTGCACACATCTGTGGGTGATGCTCATGCACGAGCCAAACCAAGGCTCTTGCCCTGCCCCATGCTCCGTGGGATGATTCGCCAGCACTGGTGGGCAGACGCCGCATCTGGAGGCATTTCGGAAGGAAAAGTTAGGGACAGAACCACACTCTGTGCCTTGCTAGATAGATCACTGTCTGCCTGAAGCCTTATGGTCATCCTGACATGGGGGCCAGCTCAAGGCAGCATTGCCTGGGGCTGCCTGCACCTTGTCCAATGCCGAGGGCTGCCCAAGTGTAAGTGCAGCCCCAGCTGGGCTGTGGGACAGGGCCATGCCCCGTGGTAAGGGAATGCAGGTGCAGGAGGGTCAAGGGTGAGTTTCTGGGATGAGGAGCCCAGCACTGATTTCAGTGCAGAAACATCCATATGGAGAAAGCCTTGCCCAAGACAGTAGAGCAGGGAACAGAGCTGTGAGCCCAGTCAAAATGTAGCCAGACCCTTCTGGTCTGGCATGGCTCTTCTGTACTGTAAGCTCAAGATCCAGACTTTTTCCCTGTCCAGAGCCCATTCTGTATTTCTTATTTTGCAGCTTTTAAGAGTAGGTAGTCACCCTTTCATATGTTCATAATAATGTCTGTATTTTAAAAATTCATTTTGCAGCACTGTTTCTCATCAACAGACGCACCCTGTAGCATTTGGTATGGAGTTCATCCTGCTCTTGAAATAGTTATTTACTCCAGAATTATGTAAAGAAACCTGTATTTGGCCCTGTTGCTTTTTCTCAGTGCATACCTGCCATGTGGGGAGGTAGAATTTAAACCTTCAGTAGGACCAAACGAAGGGCACGCTTTTTAAAAAACATTATCTTTTTTTACCAGAAAGAGGCAGAGAAAGGCAGTATGGGGTTTGATCATGCCTAATTATGGAGTGTAATATTGGATACACGGATACAGGATTGTCACGGGTGCTTTTTTTTCTGCCCAGAAAAACAAAATTCTCCTTATAGAAACAGCTGTGTCCTGCCTGCAGCCTGCAGAA
>VYXC01005528.1:1144050-1146550 GCA_013397175.1 Platysteira castanea | reverse complement strand
TGTCAGAGGTGTGCGGGTCTGTTATCCCTCAGTATGCAGGCAAGTCACATCCACCCCCCTCAATCTACCTGACCCACTAGCCCTCAGTCCCAGAGCACAGCCCACAGTTCTGAAGCCCCCATGATTGGATGTAGGTCTCATAATATATGGCATGAGTTTCCCAGGCCTCTGAGGACATAGTTCATTAACATCCTGAGATAATCTTTGACTCACAGGCACCTGTCACATGTCTGTCTTTCTCTCCCTTTTTCTGCCTTGGGAAACCAAGTACCTCTAGTGGGAGTCTGCACCATGAAATGTGGTGTCCCAGGCTGGGTTTGAAAGCTGAAGCACAGGAGGCAGTTTATTCCTGCAAAGAGAGAAGATCCCTTGGTGTGCATCCCTTTCAATGAGCTAGACAAAACCTCTGCCTGTGGCCTCAGCTGCACAGAAGTGTCTGTGTGGGCCACACAGACCCTAGGAGCAGAGAGGCACACCTGCAAGTAGCAAATCAGCCACTGTAATTACAGCCCACTGTGGTGCCAACAGCTCTGCAGCACATTCTGTTGCAGGATGTCCTGACCTCAGGGTCTCCCTAGACCTGAAACACCTCAGCCTGGGCACCACCACATGTGGCTCAGGCCAGACTGAGAGACAAGGTCTGAACAGGGATGAGTGCACCAAACAGTGCTTGAGTGCACCACACAGTGCTTGAGTGCACCAGTACAGGGATCCTGGAGAGTCATCCCTGAGGCCTCTGCCCAGACTTTTGTATAATGGCACAGTCTGGATCTTGGCTTCCTCTGATGAAAATTTCATAAATAGAAATAAAGTAAAGTAACAGTCAGTAAAATACTTGTAAAATCTGGCTGTTTTCATCCCTCAGTGCTCAGGCCCTAGACGCCTCATGTTACTTGCAAAATGTCTCGGACTTCAGTCCCTGTTTTCCTCAGCACACATCTGTGTTTGATTCACAGCTGGCAGCATCTCCCCGATGATGGGTGCACAGGTCCTGTGCCCCTATCCAGTCTTCCCATCCCCAGGGTACTGAGGACTGGAGAGCAGGAGCAAAGCTTCTTCAGCTGTGGTAGGCAGTGGCTGCTGGCTGGCATACATGCTGCTGCCAGCTCTGCATCATCGGTGCACACCAAGGGCAGCTCTTCTGCCCTCCTCTTCCTCCAGCTCCAAGTTTTACTGTGCTTTTAAGTAACTGTCACCCCTTAGGGACAAGCCTTCGAGAAGGCAGAGGACTCGCATAACTCTGGATCAGTAAAGGAAGCAGCTCAATTAGCATTTCACACGCCTTTTCTTCCCTCTCTTCTTACCTTCCCTGCAGCGGGCATGCTTTCCCCTTAAAGGATTGTCCTGTTTCTGCTCCTTGCCAGCGTTGGCAGGGTGACAGTAGTCGAGTGTGCAAACTTGTGCTATTGTCCCCAGGCCAGGGGGAGTCATGGAGACCCACTAATATGACACAGGAAAATGTTTGCTGATGGCAATTCTATGGGCTTTGTCTAACTCTTTCTCCATCATGACGACTCGATTTAAGTCTCTAACTGTTTGACTACAGATGCAAGAGTACTATCCAACTCCATCCTTTTGTTCGGGTAGTTTGAATGGGTAATTCAGCTTTTGTGTAACTCAATTGAGGGGGCAAACATAAAGACAAGATTCTTGAGCGCTCAAGCTCCCTTTCCATGGATATCTGCACATCTCTTTAGAGATTTGTTCCTTTCCTACCTTTTTCTGACATCATCCTCCCCTTAAAAAAAAAATGCTCTGATGGGGAACGGTTAAAAGTAGGCTAGTCCAGTCCCCCGTATTATATTGTCCTGTGCCAATGAAGCATGTTTAGTATCAGCCCCCAGACAGCTTTGGAGAATGCAGAGAAAAGGGTGTCTAAACTTTCCTAACTCATCTTCAGCATTTTTGCTTCGGATTGTGTAATTTTTAAATGAAAGGTTTCCATCGGGGTGAAGAGGATAGGGAGAATGGTAGAAATCATGGGGAAATTATTGTATTTATTAGCTGTCTTTCTGCGGCTGTCCCCATGGAGACAATTTGTGATGGCAAAGAATGCAAGGAGGGGAGGCTGATGCCTGATTGGGATGCTTTGTATTTGGCAAAGTGGCTTCTGATTGGCCTGGGAGAGCCCCGAACTCGCTGGAGTCGATATTCATTCAGCTTGCTCAAGTGCTNCCTCCATGTGCTTAGTACTATTTGAACCAGAGCTTCTTGCTCAAAAACCTGCCCGTCGTGTTTCGCAGGTTTGCCAAAGTTTGTCTGAAGACGGATTATAAAGTTTTCATGGGAAACTCTGCACAGTGCATTCAGTGAGATGGCATCGGACAGCGAGGTAAAAACTCTACTGAACTTCGTTAACCTGGCTTCGAGCGACATCAAAGCGGCTCTGGATAAATCAGCTCCTTGTCGCCGGTCAGTTGACCACAGAAAATACTTGCAGAAGCAGCTCAAGCGGTTTTCTCAGAAGTACTCACGGATCCCACGGTGTCACCCCAGCAAA
>VYXC01005528.1:1047902-1143678 GCA_013397175.1 Platysteira castanea | reverse complement strand
AAAAAAAAATGCTCTGATGGGGAACGGTTAAAAGTAGGCTAGTCCAGTCCCCCGTATTATATTGTCCTGTGCCAATGAAGCATGTTTAGTATCAGCCCCCAGACAGCTTTGGAGAATGCAGAGAAAAGGGTGTCTAAACTTTCCTAACTCATCTTCAGCATTTTTGCTTCGGATTGTGTAATTTTTAAATGAAAGGTTTCCATCGGGGTGAAGAGGATAGGGAGAATGGTAGAAATCATGGGGAAATTATTGTATTTATTAGCTGTCTTTCTGCGGCTGTCCCCATGGAGACAATTTGTGATGGCAAAGAATGCAAGGAGGGGAGGCTGATGCCTGATTGGGATGCTTTGTATTTGGCAAAGTGGCTTCTGATTGGCCTGGGAGAGCCCCGAACTCGCTGGAGTCGATATTCATTCAGCTTGCTCAAGTGCTTGCTAAACTGCATGCAAACACTGGCGGGCCCTGGCTGCCTCCGCCGAGGTTGGCGGTGTGTAACCTGCCTAACGAGATTAGCGGGGAAGGGGCTCTCCTCTGCAGCGACGCAGCCGCCAGCACCGGTGAGAAAAGCTGCCGCGCGCCGGGTGAGTGTCCGTGCTTGCTTACAGGGCGGCCACCCCGGCTTCTGTCCACCTAAGTGCTCTCTAACAAGATTAGGCGCTGAGCTGGCTGGCACTTGTGAGCCAGTCCCCGTGCCGGTGTGTGCTAGGGCAGCACTGCGGGGTGGGCTGCGGGCACGCGTCCGCTCCGATGGGAGTTTCCCTGCATGGAANTTCAGTGAGATGGCATCGGACAGCGAGGTAAAAACTCTACTGAACTTCGTTAACCTGGCTTCGAGCGACATCAAAGCGGCTCTGGATAAATCAGCTCCTTGTCGCCGGTCAGTTGACCACAGAAAATACTTGCAGAAGCAGCTCAAGCGGTTTTCTCAGAAGTACTCACGGATCCCACGGTGTCACCCCAGCAAACCCCCTGAGTGCGGCTGGCGCAAGGGGGCAGAGGACCGGGCCCGCGGCCCCCAGCCCGAGGCACCTGAACCCGGCCCCCACGGCGGGGCTGCTGCCGAGAAGGTGATGCAGACAGCCGAGGCAGAGGAGAGCCTCACCGGGGAACGGGTTTTGCAGGAGCAAAAACCCGAGGCTGCCCGACCGGACCAGGTGCCCATGAGGAAGCGCCAGCTCCCCGCCTCCTTCTGGGAAGAGCCACGGCCGGCCCAGAGCCTGACGGGCAGGGCCTTTCCTGGCAGCCCTGAGGGGCTCCAATCCCCCAGAGACCCTCCTCCCTATGAGGGGAAGAAAAAAAAAAGGAGCCCAGACGCCGCTGGCTCGGAGAGCTCCCCTGACCCTGCGCCACATGCCGGCGAGAAGGACCCTGCCGGGGCCCTCTCAGGCCGGGTGGGTGCTTGGACCTGCTGCCCCTTCCCCTGCCCCGGGCCAGGCGTGTACCAGCCCCCGGGCGCGCTGCCCCCGTCGCCCTTCCCGGGGCTGGGGCTGTGGAGGAAGAGTGCGGCCGCGCTGCCGGCGGAGGTGCCGCACTTCTGCAAGGAGGCCGATGGCCCGGGGCAGAAACTCTACAGGCCCATGGTTCTGAAACCCATCCCCACCAAGCCCGCCATCCCCCCACCCATCTTCAATGTTTTTGGTTATCTTTAGCGGGGCGGGTGTCGGAGTCATGCCGAACACGACAGCTCCTGAGGGGGAGTTGAAAGGCCCGGTCAGCCTCCGGGCATGAGCTGCTGGCAGCGCGGAGCGGCAGGGGAAGGAGGCCGGCGATCACACCCTCTGCCCCGTGGGCGGGCTGGAGGGAATTAGTAACTGCTGGGAAGGTACTTGGGCTGCACTCTCTTCTCAGCACACGGGGGTAAATCGGGAATAAACCTTGCGAAGCCGGTGGCATGGAGCATGAGGCACACCAGGTCTCTCATCGAGGGGTATTGTCTGAGCCGCGGCGAGCGGGCCTGCGGGCTATTCATAGCCGCACTTGTAACACCTAGGAGACCTTCTCCACGTGGGAACGTCTTTCTGGAGCTGCCCTGCGGCAGCAGCAGCGAAATGGAATGAATTAAATGCATTCAAAGAGGTTTTGTACTTAAAAGTAATTCCAGAGAAGTCAAGATATTCAGGTCATTTCGTTTTGCATGCGAGAGACTGGAAGGATGGTATTTGATACAGAAACCACTTGTGATTGATTTAAGCTCTTGTTATATGTAAATACTGAGAGAATTAAAAGAAAAAAATAAGGAAAGAAAGGAGGTAATTTTATTTTGGTGATTCTGCAAATGCAGTCTGTTTAGTTTTGCCCCACTGGGTAGACACACGTTTGATTTGCAGCTGGTGGGGAGATATGAGGGCTGAAATCTCTGCCTATTCAGATTGATATAAATGAGAAGTAATTCTTCTGGGCTAGGATATTAGCTAGTGCTAAGATGGTGCAAATGGAAGCGGGATGAATTTCCACATCAGGAATTGCCCTGCATCAACAGAATAAATGAAGAATTGTATTAGTTTAATAAAAAACTATTAGGTGTGATGAAAGAAAAAAGTAAAGAATAGGCTGCCTTGATTTCTGGCTGAGAGACATCTTTTATTTTGGCTGATTTTAAGATACTATCACAAGACCTGCCTGTGAATGTTTTGCCTAGTATTTTCCTAATTTTTTTAACAAATTGTCATTGGAGAATTTAATAGGAAGTGCTTTAAAGTTAGGTTTCTCTTAAACCAATGGAAAAAGTGGTACTAATAAACAGAACATGAGACGTGAGAGGTTTAATATTGCAGGTGTATGTATCTATTTGTTTATATTGGAGTAAATTACTGAAGTCAAGAGAAGTCTATTTTGGGAAGAAAAAGGGCCAGAGAATGGACAACTGTGATCTCCCAGGGCCTGAACCTGCTGTTGCTGAAGCTAATGGGAACTTCTCCCAGCATTCAATAAAAAGTGGCCTTGATTGGTTTGGTCTCTGACTAGGATAGCCCTCTATGACTCCTGATATCTCTTCAAGGGGAAAAACAGAAAACACTTCATTTGAGTGCATTGCAGTCATTAAAAAGATTATAATCTGAAGCAATTGTAGAGTATCATTTTGGATCTTCTGATGGCCTTGGTATTATATAACCAGGTTGCACCTTTTATTAGGATATGAACTACCACTGGGATTAGCTCAGTTGGTTAGAGCCTGGTGCTAATTATGCCAAGACTGTGGATTTGATCCCTGTATGGGCCATTCACTTAAGACTTGGATTTGATGATCCTTGTAGGTCCCTTCCAACTTAAAATATTCTGTGATGCTACTCCCAGGCTAAAAGTGGTTTACACTTCTCCCAAACCTCACATATCCCACCAATGTTCACTTTTATGGAAACAATGTCTGTAATGTGTTAGTAGTGAAGGTGAAAAGTAGAAATGGAGATGGTTTTCATTGCTTTCGCCCTGCTGTGGCACTTAATACATGTATCAAGCCAGTATAGACTATAGCTATAGGAGAGAGAGCAGGAAGTGTCTTTGGTAACACATACCTGCAACTACATGTAAGGTATGAGGTGGTAAAGAGCTAATCTAAGGGTTAAAGATGTCAGGTTAGCTCTTGATCCAAAAGTGAAGATAGGAACACACTTAGATGCCTTTCTCTTTTTTGGAAAAATCCTTGAGGAAACTGTCCCTCTCCAAAAGGAGAGTAACAGAAACCAGAGCCATTGAAGTTAAAGATAGGAGAACAAGAGCTTTTAATTTACAGACCTGTAGGCAAGGAAGTTTTTTTACATGGAAATGGCAGGCTTTTCTCACAGCAGTAGCTCTGTGTCACTGCTGTAATCCAGATGCAGCCAGATGCTGAACTTTGTCTCAGTACTATCAGTGCAGAGCAGCCTCCTTGGTACTGGTCTGGATTTCCCTCTGGGTGGCTAGACCAGGTCATGGAATGAACTACTGGTATTGCAGTGGTTGCTGTGCTCAAGTGTTCCTCCTTGAGTTCAGAATGGAAATTTCAAAGTGCTGTGGATCACACCAGAATAAGGATTTCTATAAAAATTAAAATACTTGGCAAAGTGGATAGCCTCTGTATAAATTTTATTTCTGAAGAAATCCAGAGAAAGAAGAGAGTTAAAACCAAGTTTCTATCTTTTGAATATTAAATTCCTAGTTTCTTTTTTTCTTTCTTTTAAACTTTCTTATTTGAATGTATATTGCTGCACATTTTCCATGTAGTAGAATGGTGTGTTTTAAAGCTATGATGAAGGATTGAAACAGACCATTCTAAATGACCTCTGACTCAAATATTTATGTTCCTACACTCAGATTTAAACTAATGTTACTCCTTCCAAATCCTTTGAAACGGAAGCACTCCCCCTCCCACCCTCGCCCCGCCCCAGGCAGGCAGTGGCCCTTGCTGGGGCTTTGAACTGGAGCAGCAGTGAAGTAAAACACAAACGAACAGAAGACAATTGTTAAGTATATTCAAAATCCCTGAATGGGGGTGTGTGAGACTTTCCAAAAGGTTTGCAAATAATAGCAACTCTGTCTCCTCTCTAGCAATACTTACTGTTCTCTCATCCCTGAGATTAACATCAGAATTATTAATTGTTCAAGCTCAGATTAATTCAGAATTTTCCTGGATATTTTTGTGTTTGGCTGGTCGATGGTTGATGTTGCTATTCAAAACAGCTGATAGTCCTTCAGAATCTACTTGTTTATTCATACTTTGTTTGAAAGATGGCAACACAACATTTGAGAGCTGCTATTTACTAGAACAATGCAGATTTAAGCTTTTAAAAACACAATAGCTTTTATAAATAATGGGAAGGAGAAGTAAATGAAAAACTTTCATACAAAATGAAATAAAAAAAATCAAAAAAGTGCACAAGAACATCAAGTGAATTGCACATGTTGCAGTAAAAAAAGTACAGTAACCTGGTCATGAAATATTCCTAGAACATTTCACATAAAGTCATCATCTCTGAAGGGGTTTATCTATCACGCTGAGTAAAACAAGCCACTTCACCTTGCACTAGAATTACTGATATGCTTACAAAGCCTGGCTTGCCTGGGTTTTGAGTATTTTTCTTTTCACAGTAACTTCTAGATAGATGAATTAAAGGCACATTGAATTCGTGCAGATTTCTGTCTTGTGCACAAAATAGTACGTCAGTGACTGGAGTGGAGAGGTAGTGGGCTCCATTTCAGTGCAAATATTGTAAACTGAGTGTGTGAAGGTTTGCTTTAAAGATCAAGCAGAAAGGACTTAATAACACTGTAATTACCAGATTCCCCCTCTAAGAAGAGATACACTCTTCTCACCTCAGTTTTTGTGCAAGGCATGCACTTACCCTTCCCACAGTTGTGTTATGTTCCCATCAGACCCGTGCACTCTGGCTCAGTGACTCCTGCTCGGGACAGATGGTTGACAGCAACCAGGACATGGGTCTCCCAATAGAAATGAAGGTCTCTTGGTTGAAAGAAGAAATGGGCTTTCCATACTTGTCCCATTCAAACCCAGTTTCAGCTTCTCCAAGGACATAAGAAATTGCTACTTGCTAGACTTGTGGACACAAGAATGTTGTCTCAGGGGAAATTCCCAGTTAGGGATAGCTTATGAAATCCCACTTCTGGAGTTATGCATGTAGTTGGTGATCGTGAAAGCTTCTACCTGCCAGGGCTGCCACTGCACACCAAACAAACACTGAAGTGGTCTCCACCAAGCTCTGTCTGTATCCATCACCCTCTACAACTCTGCTTTGTTGCTCTTATTTCAAGGACTTCTGATTTATATCAATGTAAGACCCAGATTTTCGTTGTTCAGCCCCAGAAAGTGAGAGATGCATTAACTCCACAGGGATTTTCAGTCTCTCCAGGTACTGCTTACCAATGCAGGGCCTTCACTGGCAGAACTGATATAGCGATTTCTTGCTCCCCATCCTTTCCTCTCCACCCAATGTTTTTCTAATTGTGAATCAATTCCCTGTTCACACTGCAGGAGACAAGGGAGTAGATCTTAAACTGGCAGTAAAGGAAGTTACTGGATGAAACTTCAACAGTGGAGAAATCTCACCTGACTTTTCAATGATTTACAAGAAGATCAGTGTTTAGTGTGAATTGAAACTCTGTGGTTTTTCAATTTTTGCATTTATAAAGGGGACGGCAACGGACAGAGTAAGCAATCCTGTAACCAGTCCTTTTTCTGCTCACATCCTGTCCCACAAGTGATGAACACATTTCACACAAAGTCATCACAGTCTGCATGCCCAGACAGATTGTATTACTTGTATTTGTGCAACACACTTTAGTCCTGTGTTAAGGTATAAAACTCCACACAAATAAATCTCAGTGCAATGTATTTTCCCTACTTACATTTCTATCATAGTCCGTGGATGGTGTGCAGACCAACAAACAAAACCAGATCTGTAAGGTCTTTGGTGGGGACTCCAAGCAGACCATGGTGCACAGCTCCTCTGTCACCTAAGGTAAGGAGTGTGCTTCTAGCATAAGATCTGCAAAGACGTAGTTCCAAATTTAGTTTCTTCCATACTTTCTTAGGTGCCTAGTGAGGAATAAAGCACTCATCAAAGCAGTTCAGCAAGCCACACCTGTCAAGTGAGCTGTAGTCACTGCCAATAACTGTTCATGGGTTCCTTGGCCTCCCCAGCTGTGAGGGAATGTGACTTGTTAAAAACTTCAATAAAAGAATTTCACGGACAATTATAGTGGTTCAGCAGATAGATGGTGACTTGTTAAGCTGCCATAAATCAGTTGTGGATCTGAGCTGTAAATAGGTGACCTAATTTTCAAAGAAGCAGAGATAATAACTTTCATCAGTGTCAAAAGAAGCTAATAGATACTTCAAACTTCCAAAGTCAGAAAATTCGGGGCTAAATTCTGAGATTTTTATTCTGCCTCAGTAATATCTGATACTGAATATGATCCCCCTGGTTTAAGTGGAACGACACCTGGTGCAAGCAACTTGGCATTGTTTAGGCACATGAGTAAGGATTTGGAAACCTAGTTCAGGGTATTCATTTTCATAAATTTTGAAGTTTGACTTCCATAATTTTGAAATAATTTCTCTTACTTTCAATCATGATATTGCTATAGCCACAGGGGTCCAAGGAGGTCAGAGAGGCTGGGTTTTGTAGAGATAAGGTCTTCTGGGGGAGGAAGAGAGTAAGTTGGTTCAGCAGTGTTGCCTCTCGCCTTCACATCACTCTATGTTCCTGCTCCTTTAGGGCTTTGTTCTCTTTTGACACTAACTTCATGAAAGCACAAGCCTACTGTTTACAGTGCAGCTACTCCTAATTTACATAAAAAAAAAAAATATAGAGCTCAGGGTTGCTTTCAAATCCCCAGTCTAGGAAATTCTCTCAAGCAGAATTTCACTTACTTCCTATTGCAAATATAATACAGAATGAACTGCATTGACTATGTGCAAATAATTCTTCCTTCCTCCTCAAATAAACCTTTTCTTGACTTTTAAAGGATTTGGCATTTCTGGATTTTAGTCTATTAAAGAGTTCTGAGATTTGAATGTTCAGAAATCAAGTACTCAATAAGAAAGGTACAAAAAAGAAGTAAAAGTTTTAGCAAGGTGGTGTCAAAATATCAGGGAATTAGCAACCAACACACTTAGAAGAAATCCAAACAATAGAATAGAAACTACAATAAAAATCTCAGTCAGTGAAGGTAATGTGACTGTTTTCCCAAGTATGTTAATTCTTTACAAGTTCTGAATTGTGACCACAGCAAGGATGCTAAGCTCCACCACAGCTTCAGGACACTTTTAAATTCCTCACTGACACTTGCTTCAGCACTACTCATTTGTCAGTGTTGGCCACCATTTCTTCTTCTTTGCAGACTAAGGTCTGAGGTGAATCGTGTGTGTTTTCTCCTGAGAAACCTAACAACAGTCTCCTATGTTAGCTGTCTCCTCCATTTTCTTCTCACTCATACTCCAAAAGCGCATTTCTCTTAGATTAGTCTTGGGAGGGTGCTTGACCAAGCCAGCAGCAATTTCTCCCCAGTGTGCACCTGTGCCATGGTGGTGACGCCGGATGCCACGGCGGGAAGCTGCTGCATAACCAGTGTGCTTGGGGTCACTGTGAGTAGTCATGCTGTAGGTACCGGATCAGTCTGTCTGGCAGAGGCAGGGTGTCAAGGAGTTTAATGCGGTTTCTTCCAACCAGGCTCCGTACCTTGATGCGGCAAAGATGGGAAAGAGGTCGTGGAGGTTCTGAAAGACAGGTGTGTCAGAAACATGAGCAGAACAGGTTTTAACTTGAGGGACTTGAGCTCAGCTTGGGCAGGACAGTGTCAGGAAAATGGGAGAAGAAGGAATGAAAAAAGGGGTTTTTTTCTATAATGAAGGGATAATGTGTCTGGGATTGGTTGCAGATCATCTGTTCTGAGGCATGACATGGGGAAGGAAGTGGGGCTGGAGAATGGGGTACTGTACCCATCTCAGCCATAGCAATGGGCTTTCTAGGAGGATTTAAACAAGTCACTTCAAAATATTCAGCCTTCCCACTGAAAATAAATGCAATAGGTACCAAATTTAGCTTGGTGCCAGAAAACTGATTCTGATAATATCTATGAAAGACTTTTTCCTGAGGGAAAGGCTATTAGAAGAGTGGAATAATAATAAAGGCTTTAAAGGCCACTGGTGCCTGCTAGGCTGCTGTGGAGACAGCTGCACTGCCCACCTGTCCTGATCTGACTGCACCCCAGGTACATCCAAATGGGCCTTTCTGCACTGCAGTGCTCATTCCCAGTGAGTCAGATCAATGGCTGGGATGCATTTCATACCACAGAGCCCATGACACCCCAGAAAGTTCTGACCCTCATACCTGGTCAGTCACAACAGGGAAATCCTTTCAAGTTTATGGGATGAATACTAAGAGGTTGGCTGTGGGACAGTGGGACTATTTGTGCCAGATTCTCTTCTGGGAGACCATACCTGCTTTTTCTTTAATGACAGCCCAGTCCTCATAGCTGTCAATATGCTCCTTGAGCCGGGAACAGAGCTGCACGTTACCAACATAATCCAGAAGAACATCAATGATCGGCCCAGCCCAGCGACTTATCTCTGGAGTAGACACCATTTCACAAAACTTCAAGGAAAAACAGATTGACTACCATCAGTGGGACATAAATGCACTTGTGGAAACAGCAACAATTGCAATAGCCCTGACAGCTTTGATGGTACCCCCCTTCTACCAGCTGTGAGGGCAATCACCAGTTTCCCTTCAGAAAACTTCAACTAAAACCTATTCTTTTCCAGCTGAGGGTAGAACCCCCTCTTTGCAATCACAGGATGACACAAATCCCTGGTGAAGTCCTAGCTCTGGACCATGGAATAATGTTGAATTGTTTACAAGTCCTAAGATCCTACTTCCACAGAAATGCAGTAGCAGAGGAACTTTGCCCCAAGCCAGTCACAGGCTGCTGAAAGGTCCATGCAGTCTAGGGCCCTGTGACCTAGTATGCTGTGTCCTCTCCCTTCTTGGGAGGGGCTCTGTGGGGCAAAAAGGAATCTTAGGGAAAGAGGGAGATTTAGAAGAGCACAGCACCTCCTGCTTCTTGTGAACCCACTAGTATCTGCAGCTTTGGGGGACCTAACACCTTACCAGAAACAAGTCTGGAGAAACCTCTTCACAGATGAATCCCAGGCTGTCTTACTCACTCATGTGAGAACTATCCTGGGCCTAGTAGAGGGGCACCTTCCTTACTCAGTCCTGGATCATGCAAATTTTCTATTGTCCCCAGTGCAAGCTGCAGAGTACCCAGATCCATTGCAGGGAGGGCTGCTTGGAGATATTGAAGAATAGACTTAACTGACTTCACGCAGTCTCATTAAAAAAAAAAAACCTGCCCAATTTAATCTAAATATGTATATAATACCAATCAGTTTCATCTGTCTCTCTTAGGGTTCTGTATATGATGAAGATATCTGTGGATGTAATCTCCATGCAAGCAGTCAGGAAGTTTAACAGGAATTAAATCATGCTGTGTGGATAAGAACTCAGGCACACGGCTGAACCCTGTTGCATGATGGTGGCTGAAGCACTATCCATCAACTTAGTCACTCGCACTGTCTGCAAACACCCTCCAAGCCCACACCAAACAGGAAAGAAAATAACACCAGCTTAAAGCTCTCTCAGTTTAGGCTCCTGTAACTAGATCAAATTTGATTATACATGCAGGAGTCCTAACTCTAAATCATTAAAATCTTGTGTGGATACTCTTATTCAGAAGTAAAATTATATTCATTCACCTAGTAAAGAATAGAGCTGCAGAAAATAAGGTTATTTTGTTCAAGGTGAGAGCATTCACAGAGGTGTTTACTAGTCTTCTGACTCTTATTTTGCACTGAACATCACCATGTAATGTTTCCGAGGACAGTTGGAGACAGTAATGTTAGAAGGATCACGATGGACAACCACAGTTTCCTACTTGGGCTGCTTATAGGAAGCTCAGTTTGGTCTATCTGGCTGTCACTCCAGTGTGTGTGTCACTGCCCTGCAGTTACCCGTGGGATGCACAGACTGGGCATCTGCACTATCACCTCCTTGCAGTAACTGCTTCATTAGAGTTGAAATGAAGACACGTGTAGGGCAGTAAAACATCTTACTTGCTCTCTTCTTGTCTCTACCAGAGACCTTGCCTGCCTTTTTCTCTCTTCCCTGCTCACAAGCTCAGCTTACAAGAACATCTGGAATAAACACGTTTCAAAACACATTGCAGGGAAATAAGCACAGCAAAATAAAAATAATGCAAAACTGCAACACTAGGCAGTGGGATTGACTCAGGGATAAGGTGGCTCTGAGCCTGCGTTCTAGGCAGAAACCCGAATGCCCTCTCGTGGCAGTACCGTACTGGCTGTCCTCACCTTCCCGGGATCAACAGCAGTTTTGGAAACGTGGAAGGAGTCAGCAACCATTTTTCTGTGTTCACTTTCTCCAGGACAGATTAATTTAGTAGCATCAGTGGTGATTTATATTTGTGCATTTTCCAAATCCAGTTACAGTAGTTCATAGTCTATATGAAGACTAATAATTCAGATTTATTATCCTTACGTAATCTTACACAAGAAAATAGGAAGTGAACATCCTTTTTGTGGAGAAGGCTGTAGTTTCATAAGATCCTCTGTATTTCAGAATATAAACCATATCATAACTACATATCATGAAGTTACCACACAAGCCTCACTTTTATTAGCCAAAATCCTAGCAGTAAAAGCAAATTAAAAACAATATTAGATGGAAAGGATTACTTTTTTAAATGTGTGCATCTGTCCTCACTGCTTTCTCTCACAGCACAGATAAAATTTTGTACAGCTTTTGCTATCTCTGCCTCGTGTGATGTGACCTTTGAGGTAATGACTCTTTAAGAGTGAACTAATATTTTCTTAGGCAATAGTTTCAGGTGAGATCCAGAAGGAACTGATTTTGAGTGGCTAGGATACCACAGAGGGCTATAGACAAACCCTCTCTACTTGTCTTGGAATTCTATCTGTCTGTTCACTCGATATGCTGCCATATCACAGATCAAGAACAAGAGATGATATATTTTATAAATTTTTCTTTGACAAAAAATATGGTATCCTGGAGGATTTTTGTTGTGACAAAGACTCTTGAGGGTAAAGCCCTGTTTAGGATAAGAGATTATTGTGATGGACTCTTAAAATTCTCTCAATAAGATTTTCTTTTTGGTCTTTTTCTTTTCCCCAGATAGGTTACTAGAGACTAAAGTCTTTTGGAAGACAGGACTGGTAAAAAGATCAAGATTTCCTAGGATCTTTTAATGTTTTCCTTTATTCTTACCACCACCAAGGAACATATATTGCTAACTATACCTTTGGGATTCTTCTGAATCCCTCAAAGCTACACTTAAACTAGATAGAAGCTGATTTATTTCTTCCCTGATTCTTTGCAAGATAGAAAGACTGCCATGCTGAGATTTCACTTTTGTGTAGCATATTGAAAGACAGCAAATTTTGAGTGGAGCAATTAGGTTTTGAGATACACTGGAAGAGAGAACATACAGAAATCAGAAAAAAAGTGTAATCTGAGATCCTGCAAAGTCCTTTAAGGGATTGAGAGTCCAATTCCAGCCCAATGGAAGCTGAGCCCAGCTGCATTTTAGAAAGAGCTGCAAAGATACATGTATAAAAATTAGGTATCTAAAGCCTATAAGTGGCTTTGAAAATATGAAATCATGGATCTAATCTATTGTGAAAACTTCAAATATAATTCAGTCTTGTAGCAAATGTAATAATTTATGCTCTCTCTCCATGACTGCTTATCCAGTAGACTCAGAAATTAAAGTTGTTTACATTCACTAGTTTACCCTCATAGAGTGAAGGACTAGACTGTTTTAATGTAACCAGTGGCTAACATTCTGTATCAGACAAAACAAATCCTACAGGGCAAGTTAAAAAAGAAGGTTTCTACCACCCATATGTTTGTCAGGAAAACATGCCTCACTCCTGGCACCTCAGGTCCAGAGGAAAAAAGCATTGTAGAATGTCGGAAGGAAGGCTCGGTCTGGAGACAGGGAGTTACAGGGATGAGAGATCTCTGAAGTCAGGTCTTGGAGAATGCGGTTTATTGCAAAGGGTGTGAGTGCGTGGGCCCTGCTTGGAGCTGCCAGCTGCAGCTTGGAGCAGGCCCAAAAAGGAGCGAGAGCAAGAGAGCAGGAGTAAGAGCAAGAGAAGTAAGAGCAAGAAGTAGTGACGTTCTTGTTACAATACAATAAACCTTTCTCTGTGCTGAATATTCTAATTTTCACTAACCAATCTAGTACAAGATACAAATCCTATAGTATTTACATACAGCCTATAAGAATCATTACATTACCATACTGTGTTACATTTTAAACCCTAAAAACTACTCTTTGGAGCCCTTTTACCAAGCTAGTGGGGTCTGCTCTGACCCTTGGACCTGTCTGCAAGCAGAAGGCATTGTTCAATCAGAAGGGGATTACCTTCAGCCAGCCATACCATTGTTTTCCAGTTGTTCAGTAACTAAGGCTTGGTATCTCAAAGCCTGTCTTCATTTCAATCTTGCCTATAGTCTCTATATTCTCAAAATCTTTTGCCAGACAATCATATTTATAAGGCCTTCCTGTTTAGTCTTCCCCAACAGTAGAACTGTCAGTAAGTCTTTCAAGATGGCTCCAATTCACTGTAAATTCAAGCTATGGCCACAGTGGCTGTTGCCTACCTTCCTGCTGTCATTGGACACAAACTTGGAATGTTTGTAGACTCATATTGAGCCTTTTTTTTCTGTAAATAAAGTAGGGATAGTGGCATTTTCTCTCCAAAAAGTTGGAAGAAAAAATACACTAAAGTTGTCAAAATCCGTTGATAGGACGTCCTCAGAAGTCGTGTAGGTAGACTACGCAGTGCTTACCTGTACTACAGTTGGCTCTCTGGTCAGCTGAGGATCATTAAGTCTTTCCCGCCTGTAATTTAATGGAGGGTGTGGGCCATTTCCGTACTGACACTCAAAACAGGAACCTGCGTCACAGCCCAGATCCAGGAGATACTTCAGCACGGAAAGGTACTTCATTGAAAACATGATGGTAGCTGGAAATGTGGTGGGATGACTCGATATATAGGCATCAATGTTTGCTCCATGGTCAAGAAGCAGTTTCATGGTTTTCAGGCAGCCATGGCGGATGGAGATGAGTAATGGATTAATGAGGTCAACATTGGGGTTGGCTCCGGCTTGCAGCAGCAGCTCTGTGGCATAGATATTGTTGTTAAAAACAGCAAAATAGAGTGGGGTGGTGCGTCTGTCCTCGTAAAGGCAGGACCGTTCATCAGAGAGGGCAGTGTTGACCTCGTAGCCAGCATCTATCAGCTCTTCCAAGATGTCATCATTGTTGCGTTCAGCCGCTAAGTGTAGGGGGCTGATGCCACTACGCTTGACACGGGTGCGGCTGGTCACAGGGATCAGCATGGACACAATCCTGCCAGGAGGAGACTCAGTGAGCAGTAGTGAGCTCTAGGGGGTCTACAGCCCTACGGCAAATCATAGCTTTATGATTGTACCCATAAGGCAGAGCCCACTAACTTCGGCACAGGAACAACTCAGAGAAATCAGAGTGCAAACTTCAAACCTGTCAGCAACTCCCTGTGCACCTACCTAGCCAAAAATGTGAGTTGTGTGACCTTCCCCTTTCATGGAGGAACACATTTTTTTGAGATTATCACCCAGTTTCTATGATGTAATGGCAGCTACAGGGGCGGTTACAATGGAAGAGACAACATGCTGGCACTCACCCACCCTGTTGTAACTTCTCCTAGGTTCCACAGCCCAAATGGCAGACGACCAGCCAGGAACTACCAGATATTCTGCACCTTCATCATCGTGCTGTGGGTAGGACTGAAGGAAAAGGTGCACAACCTCTAGCCTGAGGTGCCAGCAGAGAGAATGTATCTCCCCACCTTCACAGGGTTTGCTTTACTGCTCAGCAGAGAAGGGTGCCAACACAAAGACTGGCAGGTCTTGTGGGTCACAGCCACAGTAACAGGCTTGAGACCAGATGGGGATGAAATGCCATCTCTACAGGACTGAGCTAGGATAAACTACCGATTTGATTCCCAGACCTTCCCTATTAGTTTTTACAATTCAATTATTACCCTGCACTGATCCCTATCCTGTAGGCCTTCGCTGTGTGGCTTTTGGCTGTGGCAAACCCATGGGGCTATCAATGTGCATCCCAGATCATGGGGAGCCAAAAAGACAATTAGTAAAAGGGAGAAAAAGAAGTAAAAATATTTTCCACGCTGGTTTCTATGTTTCATCTGAGGGAGAAAAAACGTACAGCCAAGTCCTAAACCCCAGTAATGAGGGATTGCTACTGGAAAGCGTGATGTGGCCTTAAACACAATATAAATCAAGCTGCTCTAATATGTAATATGTAATATGAATTTCAAATATATGATGCACAGGAGCCCTGCAGTTGCAAATCTGTGATCATTTTTATGTCTGCCTAGGTGTCATTGGAGCTGCATGACCAATCCCCTGGGTTAAACTTTCATTTCCAGCTCATAAAGTTGGGTGATTTAGCCAAGGTCCTAGGTTGATCCTGTAGATATAGACAAGTCACCTTAAGCTACTTTCAGAAAGAGCCTAGGGACCGTCCAACCTGAGTTTGTCTGCTGTCTCAAGAGTTGCTGACATTCTCTGTGTAATGTCTGTGGAGAGAGGGATATCTTAAACAGGAACTTGTGTGAGCCAGGAAGCCAAGCACACCTTCTCCTCCTCTTTTCCTCCCATGCAGACTACTCTACCTAGCAGTCAACAGCTCTGGAGACACACAAACATGCAAAGCTCAGTTTCCTACCATGTAGTGTGTTTCCTTTAAAATGCTGCATATCTTCAGCTTGACTGTAATGGCTGGTCCCAGCACTGGGCCCTCAAACATATATTTACATAATGAACTAAGCCAGTGAAACCTTTGTCTGTGATGATCTTGTGATCCTGTGAAAGACTGAGCCTCCAGCACTCCCAGGAGCTGAAATAAGGGTTGAAGATGCATAGCACTTTACAGGATTATGTTCCTATTTACATGATGGACTGTTGATGTCTCCAAGTTACTTCTACATCTCATTGTTAAACAAAATGTTTTTTAAACTATGTAAATATCTTGGGAAATTAAGCACATTTTTTTCTCCAAGCAGTTGCACTAATTTTCCAGCACTGTAACACTTGCCAGAGAGCAGGAGGTTGGGTGCTGGTGAGCTGGCAACTTCCCACCCTCAGCAAATGTTCTGTAAGAGCCTAATAACAAAAAGGGCACAGAGCACTGTGAGGACACTACGCCAAGTACCAGCATTAGTCATCCCATGATCAAATGTTTTGAAGATTTAAGGGTCTGTTTTGTTCTTTCCCTCCAGCATATGTGCTTCAGCCAGCTCTTCATATCTGAGTTAAAGAGGCACTGCATAATTTCTGTCTGCAAGGGGAACCTGAACCTCAATGCAGGGGTGCCATGCTGAGCCTCTGCATCCAAATGCTGCAGTGTCCTAGAGCTTAGTAACTGTACCCCACATTTATTTTTGTATGACAAGCAGGAAGCATCAAGTTTTTGTCAGTTTAACTGTGTAGCTTGAACTTGTGTCTCTTTCTCACCCTCCAAAGTTGGTCAGTTCAGTAATATGGTGCCTCTGGAGCTTTTCCTGTTTCTCTAGAGGGAGAACACAACTCAAGTGAAGGCAGCCAAGGCCAGACAAAGTCAGACCACATCCCATGTCTGCCACAGGGATGAGCTTCATGTACAGTTTTTAAATACTGCCAGGATTCCCCTTATCCGTGACACCTGCATCTGTGTTTTCTATTTGTTAGAGGTTATATGGAGGAGGAGGCAGAGCATCCTTAGTGTGAGCATGCCAAGAGGTTACTGACTTGTATTTACTTAATAAATCTGCCCGCGCTTCACGAAGTCTTCCCTTCTCAACATCTCAGTTCTAAGGGGGAAAGAGTTAAATGACTGCTTGCAATTGTACTACAGCTTATGAGATGACCCTTATGAATTTCAGGTCAGTATTGACAAGGTGTCATTTAAAATAAACAAACACCAAGAAACAAGAGTTGACAGCTGAGTCCTGGGACCACATTCTTGGCTTTTTGATGGTGGGGAGCCTTCGTGCTCTGGCAAAAAGTTGAAGTGTGGAATTCCTGCAGAATTACATACTAAATCTGCAGGAATACAGAGGTCACTGTGCAGGGTGTTATTTTACTGAATACCAAAGGAATTAAGAATGATCAGCCAAATGGGCTACAGTTTTGTCATTTAGATAAATATTTATAAGGGAATATATTTTTCTTTTGTCTTTCTTTTCTACTTAGTTTGCAGCAGTTGTGCACCAAATTTGTGCTCAGTCTTTTACAAGAGAAGGAATGAAGAGTTTGAACTAAATTCTGGTCTTATTTGTGCTGCTTGTTGTTGGGAATAATAGATATGAGCCCTGAATCAGGCACTTGCTTTCATAACCCAGGGGTGAACTCAGGTTGTGGAGTTTCCATGTAAATTTATTTTCAGGTCAGTGTGAGACTACTGAGGGGAGGGAAAGATTTAAAAAGCTGGCCTGTACGCTAGATACAAATTGGATTCAGATCAACTTACTGTACTTTCAGATAAACTTTTAAAAAACTGAACAACTGGAGGTGAGTTCTGTTTCTCACACAAGAAATGACTTTATAACTCAAACCCTGGAGAAAATTTTGAATCATACTTATGTTAGTCAGTGCAGGGTATTCATGTACATGATGTAAGTCAACCTGTTACATAAGTTGACACTGAGCTGCCCTCTAGAATACACAGGTTGCACAAGGAACCAGGCCTACTCCAACTACAGAAAATTAATATCCTCAGGTCTATCAAAGTGATTTACAAAGCTTAATTGGCATTCCCAAGCAAATCTAAATGCTAGAATGAAAAACATTATGGGAAGGTGTAGCAATGTTAAAAGCTTTGATTCCTCAGATACTGTGAAATGTGTAGGAAACCACTTGAGCAGTTCTCTGCAAAGATAGCTGTACTGTCCAGAAACAGTCACTGCAGTTGGACAGTCTCATTTGCCTATTGCAGAAGTATTTTCATAGAAACTGTGATAGTCAGAAGAGTTCTCTACAGGCACCAAAGGGGTCTGTTACTGCAATGAAAAATTAGCTGTGGGTCACTCACTGTTCCAGCAATGAGCGGCTAAAAGCAAGAACTAAAACTTGCTCTAGGATCAGAAGTAAATGCTGTGGAGTTCAGGCTCGGAAGCATGCTGCAATGTCCCAGGTTACTACTTACATGACAGTGCAACATCCCATCCCCAGATAGCATCTTCTAAATTGATATTTTTTATCACAGACTATAGTTTGTTGCTTTCCTACAAAAACCTCTCTTTCAGAGGACTGTTAAGTCTACAAGATTCCTGCTTATTTTTTCCACTATTTCTTTTCTCCCTGTTTAAAGAATATGCTCAGCTCTATCCCAAACACATTTAATTTCAGAAAGAAAGCAGTGGGTCTTTTTATGCTTTTGTCTGTTACGATTAAGAGTTATTTAATCACTCACTAATAAAATATATTTTCCAGACCAGGAGAAATTCTTGTCCTTCTTTTCTGAAGCCTTTCAATTTCCCAAAAGGTTTCTGAAAGGAAGGATATCAGAACTGGACACCATATTCTAGCAACAGGCTCACTAATGCCCTAGAGATTCACTCAACCACTTCCTGCTGTCAGCAACTGAATTATTGTTGTTAAAACCTGAACACACCAGAGATGAATCCAGAATCGTCTGCTTGTGCAGAAGAATCACAATGGGCCCACTTAGGAAAATGATCGCAAACTATGCTGCAAAATCTATTATGGACTAACACTCCCCGCCAATACTTTATTATATTTCAAGAATGTTTTAAGAACTTCAGTTTAATCCACTTCCAAGATACATGATGTTATGTAGCTGTAATATGTGATGTCTTGGTAAAATTAAAGGAATCTTTCACCCCACATTCCTGCTCACCCCATCCAATCCCAACCTCCAAACACACTCTTCAGTGTATAGTTTCTAGCCTGAGCTCTGCAAGCAGAAAGCCCACTTCTCAGCTGGTATCTGCCTTGCTCACAATGCTCAGAATTAGGTCTGGGACATTACATTCTCCTTTTTGTAAGGACTTTGGATTCTTGTCTAAAAGATGAAACTATGAAACTAACTAAAACTTACTCGCAAATCCCTTTTTTGGCTGCTATGTGAAGAGGTAACAGGCCGTCCTTATTGGCTTTGTTAGCATCTGCTCCTTGGGACAAAAGGAACTCCACAATAGGTACGTGTCCATTTTTACAGGCTTCATAAAGAGCAGAGGCGTTATCACTGGCTTGTGTATTTATATCAGCACCTAGGAAGGAAGAAAACCTTTTAGCACCAAAAGGTTAAAATTAGATGGGAGGAACATACTTTGAATGAACACTTATATTTCCATGACACTGAAACTACAAAATGTGCTGGATGGGGGTGTGAACATGGTCATATCAGAGGTGATACAGTCATGTCAGTTATATACCTTTATATCATAGATTTACATTGGCTTATAATATGATGGGAATTTTATGAGGGACAGTTTATCACGGGTGGCAACCATTAGGTCCCAATCATGAATCCAGGCTCCATTCAGCTGTAGCTCAAAAGGCAAAAAAAATTTTAAATGGGCTATTCTTTATATGGCATGGCCTTCCCTTCAAACATAGTAATGCCATAATATTTATGTGTTTACACTATATATATATACTATTCCTGAGCAGGAGTTCGGACTAGATTATCTCAGTAGGTGCTCTCCAAAATTCTATGGATATCTATTTATGCTATATATTTATTTATATTTATCATTTATACTCTGTATAGTCACACTGTAAGTACTGTTATGGTATTTATAATCCTTTTTAATTTTAGTATGTATACAGGGTAAAATAATACTCTATAAAATGACATCTGCTTGGTGCTGATCAAAAATTCTAAACAGGTTTTATTTGGGTGTGCCTTAATCAATGAATATTGCATTTCAAAACTCAGCACCTGAGGCCATATCTCTTCACTTCATGAGGGCTGAAGTTAGGCTTCAAATTGTAAGTTTTACCACAAAAAAGATAAATATTAGCAATAAACTACTAGATTATTTAGGAGTTTTTTTTCTTGAGCTCTAATGTGTACTTGACTTAATAAATAAAATGCAAGTATAAAGTAAGACAATACTTTTTTGCCATAAACAATTTGGAATCTAGCTTTTTCTGTTGTAGATATTTAAGGCCCTTAAGCTTGGGTTTTGACTGTCATATACTGTACCATGGTGTCCTCAGGAAGGCTGCTCTATATGTATCCTAAGTGGGAATGACAGTTCACTGGAGTTCTGCTCCTAAACTCCAGTAAAGAAACTGATCAGTCTTCTATTTGATCATGAAAACTCCCTGCCAGTGAGAACATTTCCCTGGGCTCTCACCCTAAGCTGAAACATCTGTGTTGTGTTTGGCCCTTTGAAGATGTTGTAGCTGGAAACATCAGGAGAAATACAGTGACAAAACATAACACAGGACTACATTCCTAATGAGAAAGAAACCTTTTTTATGATGAAAATTACTCATCATAAACCATGAACGGTATCATTCCTGGGATTCTCAGAAGAGCTTTTCAGGGCTGAAACAACTGGACAGTTTTATTGGATTTTTGTTTTGTATTTTTTTCAAAATTGAACTTTAAGGAAATCTTAATATCTGTCTAATTTGAAATACAAATCACATTCTGGCTTAGTTTCTTAAGTTATAGGCAGAATGATGGACTAACTGGTCATACAAAACTCTCTTGACAAGACTAGCTGGGCAGCAGAACACATTTTTTGTTTCCCAACTCTCATATTTTTCTTAATCATACTAATATTTTCAGAAGTTTTTCTTATCTTCATCACTGGTGAGCTCTTGTTTTGCTATTGCAGGACCCAAATCTTACCTACATTGAAGATATTAGTCCATTGTGAAAATAAAATATGCCTCAGAAGAGTAGTGATATTGTGCTTATTGTAAAGCTGTTTTACATGAGTGGAGCAGTAAAAAATAGGTTTAGTGTAAATTAGATTCAAATTCACTCTGTTTATATGATTGAATGGTTACCCATAGGGAGAGTGAGTCTGCTTCTATTTGATATAAACCCATTAACTCTACAGTAGTACTTTATCTGTTTTGAGAGGACACACATTACGAGGAGGACAGCTAACCTTGCCCATCACTGCACATGTTCATGACCAGATGGGGTTGGCTGAAGTTCAACCTCTGCCATCTATTACCACCTACAGCTGTCTTTTATGACTGACTGGATTTTAGGCTACATGTGTGCAGCAGTATGGGTTTAGAAAGCTGTTAGGAAATGCAGTCAGACAGCACGGCATTACTTCCCAAAGTAGGTGACCAGGTATGAATGCTGAAGAAGCACACGTGTCTAGACCATGTACTTCATGCTCTGTCAAAGACCCTACCCAGTTCCACCATCAGGAGCAACAGAGTCTAAGTGCCTCTGCAGGCTAGGCCTGGCCTCCAGACACAGCAAATCGGAGTCAGGGAGAATTGCTGGGAAACTCTGAATTATTAAGAATTAAATGAATAGAGGCATGTAAGCCGTACTCACCACATCCTGCAAGGTACCTCAAAGCTTCCAACTGCCCACTCTCAGCTGCCACAAATAAAGAAGTGATTCCATAGGCATTTGCTGACTCAATCTTGGCACCCCCTTTCACAAGGATATCAATAATCTCCAGGTCATTTCGGGAGACAGCCTCATGGAGAGCAGTCCAGCCTCGATTGCAACGATGGTTGGTGTCTGCATTGTACTGCACCAGGAGTCTTGCAGCCTCTGCATTCTTGCGCTCACAAGCTGTTTTGGAAAAAAGGGAAGAGACTAGAACAGGCTTTTGAAAATATTCTGGGTGTTGTGTATCCATTTCATGTAGCCGAAGGCAATATAATACAAGTAGGCCATAGTAAGACCAAAAATCCATTTAGGTGTATATGAGGGCCAAGGCTGCTGCCAAGTGACACTGTCTGAGGCTCAGAAAGGATGTGGCAGTGAAGCCAGCCACAGCTGGGACCTGGCTAAGTGTCCTGTGCAGGGGTTGTGCCAAGCCTGGTACTGGGGGGAATCTGGCCCAGCACATTTGTACCAACAGGAAACCACAGGCACACAGTGAGGTGATAAGGTACAGGAAGTAATTTATGAAGAACAAATGTGTTACACAAGTCACATGACCTGAACACTTTCTTTCCAAATTCTGTGCAAACTGACTCTTTAAATTGCCATGGACTGCAGATAAAGAAAATAAAAAAAACACAAACCAGCAGTTGTGTGAGTCAGTAACACTTTCTCAGCCTAAAACAATTTATAGTTCAGGACCATCCTGAACTAAATATAGTTTCTTAAAAATTTTGTTGATTTTTATTCTACTAATTCATCCCATAGCATTTTGAATCCCAAATCATGAGGCTTCCCATGCACCTTAATGGTGGGACTCCAACCTAAAGGTACATAGGATGAGTAGCTGCATTGAAAAATCCCAATCAGCATTTGTTGTACAATGTCCAGAAGAGAGGCCAGCACATTTCATAGCAATTATTTTTTTCTTTGAAATAATAGCGTTTTTTTCTCACAGAGGTCATCTTTTGGTTTTTATTCATCCCTTGTGATAGCTCCATTGTGTTCTCCCCCATAAACAGATGTCACTCATATACTGAAAGCAACTATGCAATTAGATATTTATGTAATTATCTATCCATAGGTCTGCAGAGTTTAATTTGAGGGATGACTATTATGTTATGACAGTGTTTTTGACTTTTTGTTGTTGTTGAAGGATAGACTAGAAGATACTACATCAAGGCTAGCCCATTCTTACTAACAGTTCTTCTCTGGTTAAAGGGTGTTTTCCTATCATTGTTGTTGTGATTATTATTACTATGAGCACTACTACTACAACCACTACTGTGTGTTTAATGCACAGCTGAGCAACTTTTCCCATGTCTACTAAAAGACAGAATTTTAAAACAAAAGCATTTTAAAAGCAGCTCCAATGCTAGGCATCAAAACCTGGTGGCAATATTGCTGTTTTAACCAATAATAGGTGTTTTTAATGTTTTAGAGTGCTAAAAACTGTTATGGCGGGAGCAAAGGGGGTTGGACATGAAGGTGTGAGAGATCATCTCCTCTGAATGTTTGTGATATCATGGATGTATTGCTAGTCTGCTAAAAGAAGAAAGTGTTCTCTCCAACCAGCAGCAAAGTAATATATATGTGTTAAATACTTTTTATCTCCCTCACTGAACTGTTTATAATTTTATGACTCTCCCATAGCACACAGCCTGGCCTGACCCCCACAGTGTATGAACCACTGGCATGTCTACATTTACTATGTTTGCACATCTAACAGCTGCTTAAGTCCTACTGTTTCGCAAAGCATACATAGTCTTCACTGCCCAGCTTTCTGTAAGTTTGGGACACTGTGCAGACAGCCTGTGCTTAGGGCCCCAGAGAGTATCTTACCCCTCACCCTCAGCACCCCACCACAGACTGCATCCTGCAGGACAGCCTCTATTCCTGTCTGTGTTGCAGATGAGAAAAAAGGCCATGGCATGGCAGGTCAGACATAGGAGATAGAGGACTACCACAGGGAAGTAGAAAACAGGAGCTAATCACTGACTTTTAGCCCCTTGTCCCAAGTGATCCTGCAGTTCTGCCTTGGTAGTGCCAGAAGAGCTCAGCATCCCTGGAAAAGCAGCTACTCACCTTTGTAGAGCGGCGTTTCTCTGGCCTTGTTGGAGATGTCGGGCTCAGCCCCAGCCTGCAGCAGGGTGAGCAGGCAGTCCAGGTTGCCGCGGCTGGTGGCCAGGTAGAGAGCTGTCTCCTCATTGAGGGTGCGCTGGTCGATGGTGCCGGGGTATGCTGTGGAGGAATGGTGAGCCCAGAGTCACTGTGGCATGTAATGCACAAGTACCTGCAGCACCATCACCCTTCTAAATTCTTGAGGGCTTAAGTAAGTTGTTATTGTTTATTTCTTTTCCATAAGCAATGTAAGTTAGGAATATAGTATAACGTTACTATAACTCAGACTGAGTGTCTAAATCTGCCTTCAGTTTAGATTAAAATGTTCAGCTTTGGCCACTAGTGATGCAGAAAGTTGTGGAGCAACTGCTCTTCAGCAGCAGTTTGAAAACAAACTACAGTAATTAACCACCTTCAAGCACCAGCAAAGAGACGCTGGGTTGGATCTCCCCCGAGGGGAAAGTGTGGTTATTCCTGTTAGCTGCAGCAGCCAAGCACCTCACAACAGTAGAGAGCCCAGCTCCAAGGCCTTAGCATGAGAAATCCAGGGCTTGGCAGGATTTATCCCGTATCACTTTCTCCCAAATATCCTAGCTTTTAGAGGCTTCAGTCTGGAAACCTACTTTCCAAGAGAAGGTGAAATTAATATACAGGCAGGGAGGTTGGAAAGAAGCTTCATACACAGCCCCGGGCCAGGATTGAAATACTGCTAATTCAGCCCTTTAGTTTATTCATTTTCTTCTTTTCTTGTGTAATTAGTTAGTTTTAGCTTCACTGACCTTTTTGCAACAGGCTCAGGCAACCCACTTGGCCATAGTATGCAGCTTCATGGAGGGGTATCCAGCCATCTTTGTTAGGTACAGAAAGGTTTTTTCCTGATTTCATCATGTTGCATACTGCTTTTTCATCTCCATCCTTGATTGCTGCCACTACAGGGTCAATTTCTCTTTAAAACAAGATTAAAACTTGGTTACTGCTTCCTTCATAGCTGAGCAGCTCTCTGCAGTGACATCACTGTTTCATTTGGCAAAAATAGTGAACCCCTGCAGTCTATATAGCAAGTATTTGTACAGTGAGACACCATAGGGCCTGTAAAGGTAAAATTTGTCTTCTCTAATTTGTCACTGTCAGCAGATCAGAAGAATCACTGCCTGGAGGGACTGATCTCTCTCCTCAGAGTGTAAGGAGAGTGTAAGTGTAACTAATGTCTGACATAAACACTTATATTTTTGATGTCAGGAGTTGTGGAATGGCTCTGACATTGCTCTATACACCACGGAGTGCCCATAACTGTGATAATTACATCACCTCACTGTCCCATGTTGCATGGTGTTTCCATATGAGATCTTTTAAATAAGATCAACTTTGAAGAGAATTACCTCTGTTCATCCTTGAAGAACTTTTAAAATTTGATTTGCAGGTGGCTTTAGCAGAAATTATCAATAAATCTTACTCTTGTATTTTGAAGATACTTCATATTTCCTCACACAATCCTGTTTTCAGAATTTAGCCAGCCTACTTATGAAGAAGGGAAAGCTCTGGTTAGAGAATGTGAACACTGGGGTGTTGGTCTTGGCTCTCCTTTCTTCATCCAGGGAGGACTGAAAAAAATCCACCTACCCAAATCCCTCTGCCAAGCATGCATTCCGCACACTCTGGGCAGCAACCCATTTCTCTGAGCTCTCTGAGTGTTTGCAGAGCAGGGCTGACCTGGGCGCACCAATCCGACTGCAGAGCAACAGTGACAGCTCCTGTGAGTCTCCCCACACAGCGGGAGTCCCAACACTGCCTGACAGTCACTGTGCCCCGGGTCACAGTACCTGAACAGGACCTCCACCCTCCTTCCACCCCTTCTGAGGCTGCTGGTAGCATGGCAGGGGTAGGGAGCTGGGGAGCTCGTAGCCAGCAGCCAAGGCAGGCAGGAACCTTGCCCATGGTGGGCAGCTGTTCTATGAGTGTCAGTGGGCTGTGCCTTCCAGTGTTGGCATCTGCTTGGGCTCCAGCTGAGCTGTGCTGGGATAAGGCAGCCACAGCTTTGTTACTGCGATGCACTAAGTGACTAAGAGTCAGCACAGCCAACACCACAGCAGAAGAAGCACTTTACCAGTTCTAAGGGGGGCTTGCAAAAAATGAACATGGGCTATAGTTTCAGAGACAGAAAACAAGAAGTTGCAGAAAACACTGGAGCATTTGTGGTTTGAACTAGCTCTGCAGAGAAAAGCTTGTGGTCCTGAAGCCAGAGAGACACAGGAGAGAGGTGCATGTCTCTGACTATTAGCATTACTAGGGCAGGAATACAGCATGTGATGGAGGTCATGCAGGCCGGTGATGATGGGAACAACAGGAAACTCCAGTTATGACAGAAAGAAAGTCTAAAATACCATAACAGAGGGAGATCAGAGACTGAAAAATATGGGCAGGTCAGCCCAGGAGTCCTCACAAAGCAGTGTACTGGTGAAACCTCTGCACTTAGTGGGAGTTATGGGAGCAGCACTGAATTCCATTGCCTTGTAGGGGCTGGACAGACCAACAGTCTGAAACTCACGCAGGCCTCACTAATTTCAGTTTGCCCAAAGGTACACAATCTATGCCATAAACACTGATATTAGCAATGAAAGAAGTCACCAAGCTGGTTTTCTGAGGATAAATTCAGGACCAGGTGGAAGTGGAGCAGGTGATCTCAACACTTCTGCCAGAGCATGGGAAAAGACACTGTTTCCCAAGTGAAGTAATACTTGGTGCTACTTGCTCCTACTCTATAGCTGGAAGCAGTGATTTCAAGACAGTAGGGTCACAAAAATAGCAACAATGGAATGAGGAGAGATATGGGACACAAGGCAAGGCATTTTGCCTGAGAAGATAACAGCTAGAACAGGCAGCTGCTGTCCTGGCCACAGCCCTCCCAGGAAGAATCAACTGACATTCTATTAACTGCTAGCCTGATGTCCCAGGGACACTGCTGTACCTCCATACTGCTTAGAGTACCCTGGGGACTAAACCTAAGATTCCTAATTGTGTACATATAATAGATTTTTATACAGGTGTTTAAATTGGAGCATTTTGTTGAAGTCTGTTGACAGCAACTATTGGCATTTTGGGCCGGGAGAGGAGGCGGAGGTGGGGGATCTTCATCTTTCAACACCTCTGGCACAAGGCTGCTGAAACCATCTGTTGTTCTGTGCAAAGGCTCATGTTACACATGTAGGGCTGTGACCTCAGGATTTGGGTACATGATATAATTACTGGTGCTTAATGAATTACTGCATGCCAGGTGGGCCATGGCAGGAGTCTGTGCTTGGGGCTGGCTCACAGCAAATGCAAGGTAAATCACATTATCTGAGAGGTCAGGGAAAGCAAGAGGGCACCTCGGTTCTGTGCTGGGGTTAAAAATGTGTGAAGAATCAGTTACTATTCTGCTTCAGCCCTCAGATGTTGGATGGAGCAAACTTCTGTCAGGTTCCTTGACCTTAAATGATTTCTGAGTAAGATAAGGGGGTTTGCTGGACCAGGCTGCAGATGCTTTAGCCAAGAAAATTCCAGATCAGAACAGAAAGTTTAATGAATCTCCATGTGAAATCCTTGTTTTTTGCCTGGCTTATAGCTGGCTGTTATAAAAACCCACCACATTCTGCTGCCCAGATTTCATCAGATATAGAAAATACAAGTATTAAAACTGTGGAAGAAGTCAGAAGATATGATGAAATCTTAACCTTATAGACTCAAAAGAACTCAAAAGAATTACTGCATTTCAAAGACCAGTACGCAAGATAATAAATACCCCTTGCAGATGAGATGTGTGGTGAGGTCAGTTCTGAGTGCTGAAGAAGAGGTTCAGTGGAGCATGGAAAGGCTCAAGAAGCTCCTTTTCCTGGCAGCCTGGAGAGATGCAGGCAGGATGAAAGAACAACACTTCCCCAGGTGAAGCCAAATATCATCCCTGCCTAGCTCTGAAACTAGAGGACGTGATTTCAGTGTGGCCAAGGGAAGCTGGCAGGTGACAGGGATAAGGCAGGCTTCATGTTGTAGCAGGAAGAGGTTTTCACAATGTCAGGGAGTGCAATGCCAGTGGAGGGCCAGGAACAGAGCCTGGATCAGCCAGGGTGCAGGGGGAAGTGGGGGAGATTGCAAAGCTGGGTGAGGGGTGAAAGGAAGAGGAGTGGTGGAAGGGTAGTCACTGCACCTGTGTTTCCAGGGAGGGACTTGTAAGATGCATTAAACAAGACTTGAACTGGGTAGATAGAATAGGTGGGAAATCTGTTTTCTGCAGGACACAGGGAAGTGCTGGCTGTAACACTCTCCTCTTGTCATCTGATAGCCAAGGGCAGGTGCATGTATCAATTCTGCCCTGCACAGAGGTGTAATAAACCTGTCATGGTCCAGACATTTCCACTACACACAGGCACTGGGACAGAGCTTGGGCCACTGTCTGCTTTTCTCATCCATGATTGTATTCAACTAAGGTTATTTGCAGCCTCTGCTAACAGCAAAACATGGCCAGGAGGACCAGTCAGTCAAACCAGTTTCCTCCTTGGACAAGTAAGCCCTCCTCAGTGTGGCTGGACAGCACAGGTGTGGCTGGGAACAGGCATGGCATCTTGGGAGCATTTATAAAATTCTTACTTTGAAAGACTGGACTTTCTCATCTTGTTTATATACTGTGATACATTTCCCCCCTACTTTTCCCCATTGCTGAACCCTGAACTTAATACCAATGCAGTTACTATCAGCACCTGCCTGCCTCACCTATCCCATTGAAAAGTGAGCCAGCCTATATAAATTAACTACAGTGCAGTTGTCCCTTCCCTGTTGTCCTTGTCACCTCAGAGCTTCTGACTGACCCAGAGTCCCCAGGACATGAGCACTGGGGGGATGGAGAGAGATGAAGAGGGAGAACAAGGGAGATTTGAGGTGGGTCACCTGCAAGAGCATGGGCATGGTTTGGGGCAGCGGGGAGGTTGGAAGGAAGAACGGGAGTGCAGCGAGGGTGAGGTGCAGGTGTCAGTGAGACCTTCTCCAGATGAACACCACCATTTCCCCCCACCAGGCACCATCACCACCCAGAAGAGATGTCTCAGGGAGAGAGTGGGTAGCAAGGCTTGTTTTGACCGCAGGGGAAAGCAGGAGAGGAAGAGGGAGACACTTACACGGACTGGGATGTGCTGCTGTCGTACCTTCGCCTGACCCCCCAGGCTGCCCCCGAGCTGGATGGCTGAGCACGGCCTGTCTGCTGGGCCGCCAATCTGGAGTGGCGATGACAAGAATGAAATAAGGAGAAATACTCCGAATAGGAGAAACAGGTCATGCTGAGGCAGAGACAGAGACACGCATCCACAGAGACTGAGTGAGAAAGCCTGCCGGTCAGGGCTTTGAATAAAAGCAGATGGCCACGGCTTGCTCTGCACTGGATTCAGCTGCTCACTCGGCTCGAGTTTATTTTTGGCCCTCTGAGGAAGCGTCAGGGGATTCAAATGACCATATAAGACAACAGTGTGGTTAACCCTACCACCACCGCCACACAGGAAGCAGGCACAAAGCGAGGTGAGGTGACATTCATCACCTCCAAAATGCCATGCAAGTGGGTCAGTGTGGGGGCAGAGGAGGACCCAGGGCCACTGGATGTCAGCTCCGTTTCCAGCTCGGCTCTCCCAGGTGGCAGAAGAGTTCAGCAGTGCTATAGATTTGGTGCTACAAGCTCCAAAGGTTTTCCCTCTGGTGAGCGGCCGAACGCTGCTGAGGCAGGACAGGTTAGTGCACAGAACTGCTAGTGCTGCTTTTTGCCGAAATAGCAGGTGTTGAAGGACCTCCAACAAGGACAGGACCAAGTGGCCAGGGAAGCCCTTATTCTCCCCTGCACTGGGTCTCTACAGGAGAGCTGACTGTATGAGTGCACAGTAACCACACCGAGAAACCACAGCCTTTGGGAGCAGGACTGCTGGCTGCACAGCATCCCAATTCCACAGCTATGCACATGCTTGCTGCTCATCAAATTGTCCCCAGCTTCCCAGCCTTGGAAACCAAATAACCACAAGTGGTAATGAGCAAGGCATCAGAGGGTGGTGGAGTTATGAAAAAGGAGGGGGAACAGAACTTCGGTAGCTCTCAGTTTATTAAAAAAGGAAAAATTTAAGTAACGTAAAGGATTAAAAGGTTATTTTACCTTGTTTTGGAGGTGAGTTTGCAATCTACTCCCTTCCCCCTTGGGAAATCTGCCTTTTATAAAATGAAAGGGGAACAATGTCTGGGTTTGAAGCTGTTGGCAGGTCTCTGTGACCACAGCTCAGCATTGCAGGGGAGGGGGATGCTGCCCAGATCTTGTATCTGGAGCTGCTCTTGGCTAAGAGTGGCATGCTTGAAGTCAGACTGATCTGAAGTAACCACATCCTTTAAAAACTGAAGTATTTAACAGGTAGTCAGCTCACACTGTTTTATTATATGTATTTTTTGTGCCTCTCTTATGTTTTCCCATAACAAATGCTTTGCTCCGTCTCTGGCAAAACCTAAGCTTGGCATACAGTGGGGGAAAGGAGCAGCTGGCTTTGGGAGGGCTTCTGTCGCTCAGGAAAGCTTGTGGCTGTGTCCCTTTATTTGTTTTATTTGTTGCTTAAAACAGACAACATCAAGCAAATTCTCCTCTCGCTGCAAGCACGTAAATTGTTGACCTCATTGGATTTATACCAGACTCTGGCTTTGACACTAATGACAGACTCGCAGAGGCGCTGCCTGGCAGAGCTAATTAGAGGGCACGTGCACTGACAGGGAGCCTGTTTTCTCTTCCTGGGCAGGGTTCTCTGGGGGAGCAGCTCGGGCTGGCACTCGCTTACCTTTGCCAGGGGTAGATGCGGTAGGGAGGGTTGTGGGGGCTGGCATGACTCGGGGCAGCCACCTCACCAGCACGGGCCACCATCGACTTCTGGGGGCTCTGGGCCGCTGGCTGACCTGCCGAGTCCTCTTCCAAACTCTGCTGGATGGCCATCTTTATAAGCTCATCTTCGCTCAGGCTACTGTACAGACTGTACTCCTCACAGCCTATCGTTTGTCTTTGAGCGTTTGCTGCTGTTGTAGCCATTTTTATAATTCTTTGCTTTCCTGTGAAAGAAGATTGTGATCATCAAAATCTGAAAAAAACTCAACTATGGTGTGCTGTCATAATTAGGCTGACCAGAAAACCCTTCAGAAATCCTTCACCAGGAAGAGAATATTATCAGCTAAAATCTGCAGGTAAACCTAATGAACTAACTCCTTTCAATTACACAGAAATAACTGGTTTAGCTGGTGTTTAAAAAAGGGGGAGTTGCTGCTAGCAAGGCAAGTTTTTATCTACTTATTTTGGTTACCACATCTCAGGAGAAAAATAGGTAAAGGAAATCCCCTTAAGATTAAAGAGATACATTTTTGAATTTTATTTAGGAGAAGACCAATAGATGTCTCTTTTTACTGGTTTTATTTCTTGCTGTAATTGCAGGAAATTAAGGGAAGGGTTTTTTCTCTTTGCTGGTTTTTTGTAAGGACAGGTTCTCCACCATGAAGTGCAAAGAGGCTTTGTAAATTTTTCCACCTTATCTGGAGATCTCTCAAGCAACATGCAAAGCTATGCTTTGAAGTGACTTTGTTTCACTCAGCGAGGAGAGCAACACCACACTGCTCTGTTTCACTTCTGATTTTTTGCTTTTTCACAGAACAAAGTTCAAGGTCATGAGGTAGATGGAAATGAGAGAGGGGGGAAACATTGGGCACACTCAGCAATCACAGAATGACTGTGAACTACCACTGCAGGACTCTAAAAGGCAAAGACGATTCAAGATACTGCAGAATTTCCAGCAGTGATAGGGAAATACTAAGGCCGTGAATGGTACAAGGCTCTAGCAGGATCTCATTCGGATGCCAGTGAGCACTCTGGCCATCAGTGTTCAAGAGCCAAGGGTTTATTTTATGGGAGGAGGTGGAAAAGCTTGCCTCTTTTAAGAAGATAACAACCAGTGTGGAATAGGTTTGATTTTATAAGCACTGAGTGAGAGCTGTGTAAAATAATGGGGAGCACTGGGATGAGGAGCAATGGGAACAAGCTGCTCAGGAGGACATGGATATGACAGGACAGGACAGGGACCTAGCAGGAGGGGACTGTGGAGGCATGTCCCCCGGGTGCAGAGAGGTGAGGGGCTGCCTGAGTGTACCAGTAGGGTTGCTGAAAAAGCTGCCTGCCCCCACCCTGTGGCTGCCAGTCCCTGTCCCATCAGTGCCACAGCAGGGTTTGTCCCCAGCTCCACACAGCCCTGCTCTGCCCAGGATCAGGTCCTACTGATCTGGGCCAGCCGGCAGAGCCATGAGCATGAGGACAGCAGAACCACCCAGCTTCCTACTGCTCAGGAACTGCCTCAGCAGGAGCCTCAGGGGAGCTGTCAGCTCCCTTCCCCTGTACAGCTGCTCTCTCCCGCGGGTACCCGGGTCAGCCTGGTTTCCTGGACACTCAGACACACCAACGGCAGAGAGGCCCAGCAGGCCACAAGCCTCACACCAGAAGTGCCCTCCTGTAGCAGCCCTTGCTGCTGTGTGCACAGCCAAGAGACAGTCCCGACCTGGAGGAAATGGCAGCTCCCCAAAGAGAGTTTGAAGAAATTGCAAGAGCTTGAATCAGTCAAGTAACTTAAAATCTTGGATTTAGGGTTTTCACTTCAGACATGGTGATATCTTCCACATCAACAGCCACCTCAGGCTCTAAACCCACTCTAGAAGAAGTGGGAAGACTACAGGGTAAAGGGAAGCCTAGCAGATTTCAGATTGACATTATGACTTTTAACAACAAAGAATGTATTTTACAGCCATGAAAAATGCCAAAATAAAACCTTCAATTGCTGTAAATAATGCAAGCCAGTTTGGGTGTTTTTCTCTCTCTCTCTTTTTTTTTCTTTATTTTCAGCCAGAACTCTCATGGCTGCTGTCGCTTCCCTTCTCTAGTGGGTGCCTCAGCTCTGCTGTGACCCTCGCTGTCCCGAAGATCCAAGCCCAGGCGTCACAGAGCTGATAGCCTCCCCATGCCCCCGCTGCTCTGGTACCTGCCTTGGGCTGCTCTCCAGCCAGCAGCTGTCTAAGAACCATGACACAGCTTCGTTTGGCCAGCAGCTTCTGCTGCTACCTGCCTTGCTCAGCCCCTGGCATGCCGGGCAGTACTTACATAGTCGCTCAGCCTAGGAACTCATGTCGTAACTGGGGAGCTGCAGATGTGTGGAATCCACAGGCTGGAGCTGGAAGGCTCGTCTGCAGCATCCAGCACTGCAATGCCTGAATGTAGGGACCTGGCCCCAGTGGTGACTCAGAAACCTAAACAAAACCGTCAGCAGAGAGGGCAGGATTTGATCTTAAGCTCCTAATGGAGGTGATGCACAATGAATCCTTGGAGAAGGCAAGAATGGAGATGAAACTGCTCCTCTTTGAGGGCAACCCGCACCAGTGCAGCCTGGGACAGAGATCTCTTCTCTGTATCCTTCCCAGTCCCATTGCCAGCATCCTTATGGCAGTGAATCCATTGCTGCTGTGCTTCTGAGCTGGGTGTTGCAGTGCCTTCTGTGGCAGCCTGGGCTTGAGGGACTGTACAGGAGACCTCTGCCAACACAACTCCACACCTTGGCACAGAGGAGCTAACTGATACAGCTACTTCACCACATCCCAAAGGGATCTAGGTATAAAGGCCGCTTCTACACCTTCTTCCCCTCCCTCCTTTCATTTCACACATTCTTAAGGCAAAAGGAGCAAAAAGGAAGGTTTTAAATTTGTGGGGATCACTCCTATTTCATCCTCTTATCCTTTGTAGGGGTTAACCGGGTTCAACCCACTCGCAGAGAAAAGGGAGAACCTCTCCTGCATGTTGGTGAGCCTCACTAATCTAAATATTTTGACAGGAGTTCCATAGAGTGCAGAAACAACAGTGTTGGCTGCAGCTCCCATCACTGACTCATCCTGCAGGGAGAAACTTCATAGGGCTCAAATCAGAGAAAGCTTTCAGTTCTGCTCATTGCACTGCACAAACATGACGAAGGTGTGAGGGTCACATCCTGGGGCTTCAGGAGTTTTTGGGTCCTTACTAAGACCGATGGACATCCCTGGCTGCCCTGAAGCCCTGTAGAGAGTGTTCTAGTTGGGCTTGGAGCTGTTCCTTCATCCCCCGCCATCTCCACTTCCTCAGACAAGTGCATGTGTGCAGTTTGCCTGTGTGCTGTGACTGAACTTGGCAGGAGGCAGGGCACATGCCCTCTTCCCTACAGCCCCCTGCAGAATGGAGCACAGCAGAGCCACCACCCTCCCCTTCCACCTGAGGATGCTTTTCTTTGAAGCTGCAGGACCACAGGACAGGGGCACCGGTCTGAGTTATGTCTGTAAGAAGACACAGTGAGCCAGCTGAGTTACAATAACAGGGTGAGCACGTGCCCTTGACTGGAGGATAATGCACCAGAGCCTGATTCAGTTTACCCTTCTTTCCGTGAGGCCAAGCTCAGTGGCATCACCTGGCAGTGCCCTCGCTCAGCTGACACAGCAGGGCTAAGTTTACCCCATCTGAGTCCATCAGTGAACTGCCAGCCACAGACTTATGAAAGCTCACTAGGCTAATGTGCTATAAGCTAAATATTTTCCACCTTCTGTAATGAGGGTGTGAAAAAAAAAAATCAATCTTTGTTGCTAGAAATGCTTGAACTAGTTTGGATTACTAAGATCTGGCCAAAGTGATCTTTCTAAATGCAGCTTGAATTGCTTTCCTTGCTCTAAACCAGCTTACTGTAGGTTTAAAG
This sequence comes from Platysteira castanea, assembly GCA_013397175.1. NCBI lineage: Eukaryota > Metazoa > Chordata > Aves > Passeriformes > Platysteira > Platysteira castanea. The sequence continues at coordinate 1,109,572 of VYXC01005528.1, read as the reverse complement.
TATAAGAATTAGATTTAAAAGTTAAATGCTGAGATTATTCTTCATCCTAACTTTAAGTTTTGGGGTGGTATTTTAATATTTGGCTGTACTCTGCATTTCTCTGGCAGCCCAAGAGCCCATCCTCACATGCAGGTAGCACACGGCATCTCCTGGGACAGCAGAACCTGATTTTTAAAGCTGTGGGTGTAGTGCCCTTATTATTCCTTAGAGAGTGCTTTGCTTTCAGGTCTAGGTGTCTTCACGAGTGATTTCTCTTGGCAGAGACATGTGTTGGGATTCTACTGTCTGTGCTGCCATTTAGTAGCTCAGTCTGGCAAGATCTTCTGTAATCTAAACTTACCACCATTTCCACATAGAGTCTGACCCTGATTTTAATTTGCCCATCCTGATTTGAGTGAGTTTTTAAATTCAGGTGTAGTAATCAGGCCTGTGGCATACAGAGGCAATGTAGCTGCATCCAGTGACCAGAAGGTAAGGTTGGAAATAAAATACTTGTGCAATGACCATGCTGCAACCTTCTAACCTGTGTTGATGAGCAGCTGTGCCTGGTAGATCTCCAAAACCAAAGGTACTGCTCACAAAGGGGACTGCTAATAATCACCTACATGAAGGCAAAAGCCAGAGACAAACACAAATAGGTTGTTATTATATTCGGACTACAAGCTCTGTCAACATACAGTGATTAGGAGAATGGGTCTGATCCCTGATGCAACATAAATAAACAAGGATTACGGCTGGCTTTGAACATGCAGAACCATGCAATTCAATGCCATTAGCATCTGAAACAACTGGTCCCCGTTGATAGCACTTCTTTAAAGAAAAGCTTAGCGAGGCTGCCTGTCCCCCCTTGATAGATCCCAGGCAGCAGAATTAGCAGAATTACTTATTTCTGTCAGAGGAGGATGGCAGGTGAGTGACAAGGTCATTAAGGGAACAGAGCCAGACATGCCTGCCTTTGCGATGAGTTTATCCCAGTCAGCTTGTAACTGAATACAGAACCTTGTTATTTATGGCTCAGGGTGCGATAAACCACATTCGTAAAAACATAACCAAGTCTTTGGAGGCTGCAAAAGAGAGAAAAGAGGAGCAGCTTCATCTTTTTGCCTTTTGCAAGGAATGGTTGAGCCCCTGCTTCTGCAATTCGGTGTTTGCCTTTCCACGTGTTTGTCTTTACTTCTGAGAGCAGCAGGAGCACGCATGGGGGAAGGAAAACACAGCTGGATGTCCTCACAGCAAACTGAGCCTCTACTTCAGTTCTTACTGTGGCACCTGTCAGGACAGATCCTCCACGGGCAATGGAAACAAGACCAACTTTTCAGCACTTAAAGTGCTCATATTTTTGCTGCATTTTAGGTCAGTTTCCTAATAAATTTTTGCAGTTTTCCAAGGGTATTATATTGGATAACTATTGCAAGGAAGCAAATGATTTTTAAAAAACAGAAAGATTTCAGAGCCCATCAGATCTGCCAGAGCTGAGACATCAGAAGGATGACACCTCATGCTGTCTGGCTTCAGCAACAGGCAAGGATTCTTTGTAGTGACAGCTTATGCAAACCACTCAAGTTCTAGCCCAGTGCTGAAGGAGCAAAGCCAGGCTTCCCGAAGGACTCCTCTAAGCAAACAAATCCCCTTGTTCAGACCCAGCTGTCAAAACAGGTCACCTATCAGCATGGCATATGCCCTGATGCCACCAAGTCACGATTCTGCGCAAATTCCTTACTGGAAATCATACACCTGCAAGCATTTATTTTTTCTCAGAACATATTCATTCACACAGCAATCAGTGCAACATTAGCTTCATGTCAAACCAACTAGAAATTCAGAAATTAAAGAAAGGATTTGCTGATGTCATTTTTCTCCTTCACACTGTGCCTTGCATGCTACATTCGACCTTAGTATGTTGTAGCTACAGCATTGATTTCTGAGCAAGATATTGTAGGGATAAAGATACAAGCATCACCTGCAGGTAAAAGGAAAATAAGGAAATGACAGAGCTACTGTTCTGCTTAACACTAGATAGTGTTTTACAGCATATTTGAAAAAAACCCAAAGCCCAAACCAAACAAAAGCAAATCACAAAGTTCACAAGGCTGTGTTAGGGTGTTAGGTTACGAACTGCTGTAGGAATAAATATTTGCATAGACATAATGAACTGAGAGATTGAAAGTACTAAATAAATTCAAAACATGCATATTTGCATTACCTTTTTGTTCTGGAATAAAACAGTAATGATAGTGTTGAAATGGGTTATCTCCTTGGTTAAGTCTTAATTCAGAAAATCCTCGCTGGTATTTGTCTCCCTGCTTTGCCTGGATGTTTCGATCAACTGCAGGACAGCTTTGAAACACACTCGCTTTGAAGCTTGGAGTTTATTTCTGGATCACCCCATGATCAGCGAATACAAGCCAAAATATAAGTTGCTCCCAATCTCAGATTTCCTATTTGAAGATGCACAGCAGAAACATGTACCAATCCTAAAGTTCTTCTTTGTTGCATTATCTGAAGAACTTCATCAACATCCTGTAGCTAAATGACACAAAGTTGACCTTTCTATTACATCATTATTTATTGTCCCTGACAAGTAGACCATATATGGATATGTTTCTGGAACCTAAAGAAGAAAAAAAATTGCCATAAAATTTTGAAGTAAAATATGCTGTCCTGGAGAGTTTTATTTGCTTGGGGAGAAGTGATTTCTATTTACTTTTGTTTTAGTTTATGCTTATTAAACAAAACGGCCAAACATTACATGGGTACTTACTGATGTGTTAGAGTTGTTCATGCATTTTTAAGGCTGCAAGTTTGAGACTTCAGGATTCCAAAAGATGATAACAGCACTTGTGAACCTGTTACAAGTAGTATTTGTAAGAGCTTACTAGTGGAAAAGGACTGCTCCCATACAACCTAAATGTGAACAGTAGATTCTCTCTCAGACTTCTCAAGGCCATAAATGTGAAGTGGTACCCATCTTCCCCACATCTGGAAGAGCGTAAGCTGGCCAAGGAGGAGACAGCACTGAGCCAGGGATGAGTTAGAAGAAAAGAGTCGAGCACATATAGGAGAACTGACACTTGGATTGTCTGGATTGTGGGAATAATAATACTCACTTTGGGAAGGTTTCCATATGTTTGCCTAGCTAATACAATGAATGAAGGAAAACTATAATAGGGTATCAAAATGCCTATGCATTTTCCTTCAGCTGCTGTTTCACTCATTCCCATGGCAAAACATTGTATATATGGAGAATAAAGCCTAGATGGAAACAGGTCTGGAATCCTTTCTGAGTACCTTGTGGAGGCTCAGGTTCACTGTAGGCACCCTGACAATGCATGAACACCCCCATCTAAGGCTTAGCAAGAACAGTCTTGAAGGGAAAAAATGTAGCAACACCATATCATCCACTAATACATGATTCCTTTCAGCTCAGTTGCTTTGGCTTTAGTCTGTCAGGACCAGCATAATTCCCTCTCCATGCTTGCTCCTGAATCCATCTGGCATCTGAAAAGCTATCTGCCCCTCATACCTGGTGCTAGGACTGTTTTGTCCAAAGTTAAGGTCATTCAGCAGTTACTGTGACAGAGAAAGGAGCCCTAGATATCATCACCAGGAGTGTGAGAAACTCTTACGCCCTTGACAAGATGTGACTCTTAAACTCTGTGACTTTTAAACAACACCCAGTGCTTTTTTCCTTGATACTATTTCAAGATTGTAACTAGCCTTGGCTTAAAACCAAGAGTATCTCCCACATTTAACCCTTCTGCTTTCTTTTTGGCAATCTCTCACCCTTGATTGCTCAACTCAAGAAAAATTGCTGATTCTGTGATGCAGATTCATGCTTTGCAAAGGCAAAGGTGTCTGAGTCTTCCAGGACGGCCTGTTTAATTATGACAAAGACACAGGGGCTCAAGGTCCCACTGGCTGTGAACATTGCAGGTGGCTCCCCATGCCATTCACAGCAAGCATACTGTATTTCCCTTCCCTCCTGCGTTCCTGGGCTTCCTTGCAGAGCTCTGTGCACCCTTGATGTATTTGAAGCTGCTATGAATGCTGATGCACGATTTTCCAGTAAAAGCATGGGACTCTGCTTCAGAAGATCTATTTTCAGATACCATTAACTCTCCCTTTTGTCTTGAGTAAATCATTTAACTCCTCTGTGTATCATTTTCTACATTAGTGAAGTGGAAATAACCAAATGCATTAACTTCAGAGAACAGTCCAAAATTCCTTGCAGATGGGAAGCCAACGGGACTACTTATATGGATAGAGACTGCTGAATATGACCTTATTTAATTAGTATCTGTGAAATCCTCAGAGGAAAACCTCATATAAGTTTGAATTTTAATTACAGAAATAATACTACATAGAAATGAAATCATACATTTGGGGCTTGATTTTTTTTCCCAATAAAACAATATTGTGGCTTTATTACAACACATCCAAAGCACAATAATAATAATCATGATTTATTAGCATTGCATCAGATTGGCTAATATTTCCCCTGGTGCATGAAAAGTTAGAGATCTGCATTTTCAGCTTAACCCTGAGACATTTCAATAGATTACAAATGTCACCTCCAAAAACAAATATGTAAATTTACACTATTTTCTGGGACATTTCAAACTCAGACACTGCATGTTAGATCCATTCGCTTTCTCTAACTAGAAGTGATGGAAATGGCCAACTCATGCTGATGGGGGAGTCAGCTAGGGTCTCACAAACAGGGCACAGTAAAAGAGATTTGAATCTGGGAGGAGAAAAGAGGATGACCATTTGAAAACAAATGGCAAAATAATCAGCAAGATTGTTTTCTTCTTCATATTTCCTCAAAATAGCCAGCAGAAGCCAGGTTAGGAAAGCAAATTTAAAGTTTCTTTCCTTTGTCTTTACTTCCATTTGTTGAATTAAGCAGCCCTTCATCAGTACTAAGCCCTTCAGCTGTACTAAGCTACGCAGCTGAATCTGGCAGCTGAGGCTGGAGGCAAAAACAAAGTTCGTTTGTGCATCCCAGGAGACCAGTGAGCTCGTTACTGACTCATTCTGTGTGCAGAGCTGCCACAGATGTGCCTTCCTGTGATGAAGTGCGGGTGAGAATGGACATCAGCACAAACTGTATTCCGTAGCCTGTACCCACCAATGGTGACTAACTGCTGCATCCAAACACTTGGCACATGTGTGGCTGTTCTGAAAGGAAGAAAATATTGACTAGTTCTGACAGCAACAGTTCCTGGACAGAAAATCCTCGTAATATTTTGTCTCAGGACAGCATATCTCTTTATGCACCAATTAACCTGTAACTGTTGTCTTGTCACTTAGATCTGGTCTGGACTTTTTTTACTGCAGAAAGACATCAAGGTATTTTGAGTGGCATATTTCCCTGAGAGCACAGAGCTGGAGTACACATCCTTTACCATCATATCCAGTGAGCAGAGCTTTGCATTCAGTGTTGCCATGTTGTGCTTCCATCAGACAGTCCCAAAGATTAAATGTGAACACCAGAATCACCTCTCCTGTGCATCCTGCTACACAACCCACGTTAAAATAACAAGAATATGAAAACTCCCACAAGAGAAGATAGTTTCAATTTCCTTTCCAAGAACTAATGATTGCTTTGGCCACAATACCCTGAGAGGCAAGGAGCCAGAGGCACTTGTATGGGAAAAGGTGCAGGATGTCACGCATGCCCAGGGGTAATGAATATGATATACATTATTCCTTACTAACTTTGCTGCCTAAATACTTCTTTGCTGCAAAGATGTAGCTGTTTTGAGATCACTCTACCAAGATTATACTTCCCCTTTCAGGAGGAATTTATCCCACTTCAATGGCTGCTGACACACACCCCAAGTCAGAGTGGCCTTTGGCTTCAGTGTATGACTTCCATCCCTGCACAGTGGCTCCTCACAGAAAATTTTTCCCTTTCAAACCCAATCAAAATGAAGACCTCACTCCTCTGGAAATGACACGACTACACCCAGTATCCAGGTCCTAAGACCCATTTCAGGTGTCCGATGACTCACCCCTGCCAGTGAGCTTTGTAAGAGTGTGCAGCTACTACAGTCAATGCCATTCTGCAAATGTCACCATAAGGTCATATCCGCTGACTCAACCTGAAAGAAGAATCAGAGGGAACATGAAAATCTAATATGAAGTGAACACAACTCAAAGACTATATAAACAAATACATGTCCCCTGGACGATGAATGAAATCATAAACATTATCATTTAGTTCTCTTTGCTGTGCAAATACCATTTATCTCACAATATAATGTATGTTAGTAAGAATTCTAATGAAAGATTTGCCTTTACCTTGGCCTTTACAAAATTCACAAAATTCAGAGGTATTGCTGCAATCCCAGTGCTCTGAGGCTCCTGCAGGGAAGCAGGAGGATGAAAATGGCAACCTGAGACACAAGCTGCTGTGAGTAGCAAGGTGTCTCCAAAGTGTCTCCAAACTGATGGAAAGATGAAACCAATTTTTATGGAAAACAAATTTTTCACAGTTTTTTTAAAGGAGTCCTTGGATATATGCAATGGCTGTTTACCTCTCCATTCAGTCTCTTAGGATAGTTTATTAACAAATCTCTCTTGAAGCTTTTCTGTGGTACCCTCTAATTCCTTTCAGACTGATTTGTTTCTTACTACTTTGCCTGTTCTATGCAGTAAGACCTACTGCATTTCTCTCCTTCCCTTCTTTCAACAACATGAGAGGCTTTCTGCATATGGATCTGTCTTTTCTTTACTCTTGCCACAGATAAACAGACCTTAAAAAACAAAAAAATGTCCCTACCTAAATTCAGCAGCTTGCAGTAATGTCCATACCTTTTACCACAAAGAAGTTCAAGGAGTTACGGCTCCCTATATGCTTGGAGTGAAGCTAAGGCAGGTGCTAGCAGAGCAGCAAGGCAGAGCAGGACCCTCCTGGGCACAGCCCCAAGGGAGAGGTGTGTGGGTTGGGCTCTGGAAAGATGGGCTCCAGCCTGGCTTGGGATGGATGCTGGAGGTTGCTTCTGATCAACCCAGCTGCCATGGGGCTCATAAACTGAAAGCAAGAGGACAGGTTGTCCTCCACATTGATCCTGCTATGCTGGCCCAGAAATGAGGTGGCCAGGCCTGGGACATGGTTGTTTCTTGTGCAGGCAAGAGCAGCAGAAGCGCCAGACTAGGCTGTGCTGAAGGACACTCCACCACCCTCTCTATTTACCCCGTGCTGGTTTTGTGTGCTGTCAAATTCCAGTGTAATAAGTACAGCCCCCACGTACCTGAAGCCCTGGTCAAATGAACTGTCCTTTATATTGCATGGAGAAAGCTTCCTTGTCCTGCACTGACTGAGCCTGCAGCAAGAGAGGAGCAGAGGTTTATGCATCCTTTAAGTTCAAATCACAAAGCAACAGGTTTGATTCACAAGGCTGACATTTAATTATTTGCCCTACATCTCAGGTTAAATTTAGAGCTAAATTTAGGACAAGTGTCTGGACAGAATGTCATGGCATCAGTGTGTATCTGTTGCACAACATGCCATATGAACATGTAATGTTCAACTCAGTTAAAAATAACTGTACACTTACCTAACTCAGCAGACTTCTGTACTCTGTCTACTGAGCTGGTAAGCAGCCAGTGCAATAGTACGAGTCACAAGCATACTGTGGAAAGAGACATTCCTAAGCAAGAAGACCAACAAAATATTTTCCTGTTTCTGTTCTTGCCTTTTATTTTTCCAAGTAGTAAGTACTGTTTCGCAGCAATATAAGTATGACAGTCCAGATAATCTTAAAAATTGATGTGAATAAGTAAATTAGAATGAAATTGTGAAGAGTTTTTCCCCCACTGAAGTGAGAGATCGCTCATTCCTTAAGAGCAGAGTTAAATGGCTGTTAAAACTCTCACCCTAAGCCTACAAGACGACAGATTCTTTCACAGTAAAAACGTAGCTTGCTACATACATGGGCTACATAACACCAACTGATGTGGCCGAGTCAGGTAGACCCAGATGTCCAAACTAAACATCATTATGTTTCTTCAGCTGTGTTTGGAGATCATAGCTCCAGTAAAAACCACGCCTGGTTTACAAGTGTCAAAACCACAAAGTGAGATGGAAAATCTGTTTAACACCTTTATAGATAAGATAAGAACAGCACAACAGCACAGATGAGGGCTGGGGTACAGAGCTGAACTTCAGCCAAGCCGCTTTGATGTCAGTGAGAGCTGTAACAACAAGCAGAATGTATTTTGTGTACTTGAGCTGCAGCCACTCTTCTGTTCTTTGGCATTTATCTAGACCCACCCTGCTGATAAGGACAGGTTACAGTGTTTTCACCAGGCCTTGCTTGGTGGGGCTGCAAGTGCCTCAGCCATGCATGGGTGATGGTCATCACAGCTGAGTTCTGCTCCGGTTACAGGGGCTGGCAGCCTCTGTGGCCACTTGCTGAGGAAACATCCTTATAGGGCCCCAGCTCCACCCTGGAGATACAGCCTGGCAGAGGGCAGGTCACCAGGATGAGGCAAAATGCTGAATGCTGCTGACCACCAAATGAAGAGGCCAATAGCTGTGAAAATCAGCTGGTTATCAGGGTGCACTGAGAGCACCAGGGCAGCCTGCAGGGCTGCTGAGCAAGCACTGGGGGAGTGCCTGTGGCAGCTGAGCAAGGAGAGGGTTTTGTTCCAAGGCGGTACAAGTGGGATACAGACAGTTCCCTGGGTCACTAGGCTAAAGCTGGTGAAGCCCAAATGGAGGGGGCTGGTACTTGACAGTTGCCCAGGAGCTGGTGGGAGCCTGGGGAGTCTGGGGACAAGATGATTTATCACATCGTGGGCTACAGTGGGTGTCACCATAGGACATGAGAAAGAACCACTCTGGCATGCTGATCTGAGATGGGCAAAAAGAGGGTAGGAAGTTTATTCACTTTGGTATATATACATTTCTCAATTCAACAAGGGATTGGAAGGATGGAGTCACTTCCTCTCCAATCCCACTGGTAAAAAGAACTGTTGATCAAACTTTCCCTCACCACAAAGGAATGAAAAACAGAAAGGACAATTAAGTAAACATTGTCTATTATTTACATGAAAGTGTGTGAAAATCTCTGACTCCAAGGTTACAAACATCAGAAGGCTAAAAAAACAACAGTGCAACAAGTCGGTGCTATCTGGTCTCCTCAGCCAAAACTCTCACCCTCAGGTGGGACAGTCCTTTGGGACCAGAGCAAGGAACAACACCATGTCAGTGTAGGGAAATGCATCCATCTACTTTGTGCTTGCTCTCTGGATATCAAAGCATGAGCATGCCAGCACAGCACTTTTTAAAAGTGCTTAAATCATGTTCATCATTTTTTCCTTCAATGAGTGGTTTCCTTTTGACCTGAGACTCTGAGATAAGATAGGGTGTCTTAAACTATTCACACTACATATGAGTGAAGAGGGTGCATGCAGGACGTCAAAGATACTTTCCTTGAAATGCTGCAAAGACCAAGTCATTTCTTGGTTGGCACGTTCTATTTTTCAAGAAAATGGTTTTGCTTTCTCTGCCAATTGTACATCACGTCTGTCACATCAGTTGTGGTTACTATTATGCGTCATCAATTAACCTCTGATATAATCTTATTTTCTGTGGCTTGGCACCTAAAAATCAATCAGGCCAGTGGTCAGCTTAAGTGGACTCTATAGGCTGACTCTAACAATGGTAGTTTGGGAGCATTTGCAAGAAACTTTGGTCAGGATAAATAGTCCCCCTCAGAGACATCCTGCCAGTTCATGACAACCAGTTTAAATCTTCAAAACTTGGCTCTTTGCAACTTTTCCAAATATTTTTTGATTATTTACTCCTCAACAGTCTTGTTTTCATATAACACTGAACCCAAATATGAATCTTGCTAAATTATTTATCTGCCTGACATTTTGAAGCAACAAGTCCCAGAGCCTCCCAGAGCAAGTTCCTGTGCTATTGTTGTCAAACTGCTGATAACCTCTTGCTGTGCACCAGTGAAGACCAATCAGTGGTTGAAACAGAGGAGCAGCAACCTCACTCCCTAGTGCATGCTGGCACTGTGGGTCAGGCCCGAGGGGAAAGCTAGGCTGCAAACACCAGCCCAGATCTGAGCCACATGGAAATGACACTGGGGTTTGCTGGAAACACGGAGTTCAGGTTGCACAGGAAACTGTGGTTAGCTTTAAAACACAGCCAAAGAAAAAAATCCGAAACCTCATACATGAACCAAGACTTCACTTTTTCAAGCAGCAGCTCTTAATGAATGTGCCAGGAGACTCACTGGGGCAGCCTGTGGAGCACATGGCAGCAGTAGAGCTTGAGACACATTTGTGTCTGGCAAGAACCAAAACACTCCCTCCTATCTCAAAAAAAAAAGTGATTGATTGTGTAAATTTTTGCCAGCTCTATGAAACATCTGTGGTTATTGGTTCATTGCTTAGGATATGAAGAGGAATGGAGTGTTTCATAGTATTTTTATTTTTATTTTTATTTTTATTTTTATTTTTTAAAGAGGAGGAAAAAGGAGGATTTACCAGAAACCACTGGAGTAAGTGCAGGGTTTTGTCCTCATCACCGATCTTTGTAATTGCAATCCATACTACATGTTTGGCCTGAGGACCAGTTTGTTTCTGCTCTGCATCACATCTGTGTAACAAAGCACGGAAATTAATATTTGTTTAGTGGTATGCTCAGGTATATTGGTTCAGCACCAGGGAAGCTGATGGAGTAACACTGGAGTGAGGACAAAGCCATCAGCCAAAGCCCCTGAAGGTCTCATAATACACTAGAAATAACACACATAAATATGCAAAGAAGTATGATCAACCAGGCATTACCAACCTTTCTTTCCCTAGGGTAATTATATTTTGTTATTAATGAAAATCTATCATTGCCTCTTCTGACCTTCTGTCAACAGACACATGAATAAGGACACTCTCTCTTTGTATGTATATGTGCATATGAACAGATATTTGACTAGAAATCTGCTGTATTTGGGTGAAGACTGAAGTCCTTTACCTGAGATACCCATAACAGGTACAAATTAGTGTGGCAAGAGAATAGCAGGGGAAAATAATGTGGAAGATATGGGCTTTCTCCAGTTTTCTTCTTACAGAGGAATTGTTCATATAAATTCTACTTCCAGACAATTTCCATCTGTCATTACTGGAAAACGGACAAACAAGGGCAGGGAAAACAGAGTTTTGCATTTATTTATGTAAAGAACAAGCAGATCCCTAGGTACTATAAATCAGTACCTTCCTGATTATTTTAGTGGAACTGTACTTACTTGTTTCCAAAGTAAGTGGTGCTCAGGCCAAGGAGCACCACAATCACTTCAGGCAGAGGCAGATGTTTCATCAGGAGATTTTTAAAACTGTGCCTCAGATCTGTGAAATAACACGGCATACAAATGGTGCACACTGACTTGCAATATGAATTTCTCATGACACATGAACACTTTTACTTTTTGACCTCCAGATCAATACCCTATGTTGGATAAGAAACAGGCAATAAGACTTCAAGCTCTTCGGAGGTGAGTAAAAAACTCTTTGCTGATCCCATATGGTTCAGAGTAATTTACTGACATCCACAATTGCAAATACACCTGGAAAGGACCTGATGCACAGAGCCCACCACTCTCCCTAAGCCAGGCATTGATGAAATACAAAAAAGAAGTGTGCATTCTGCAGGTGGTTAAGCTGAATTGCAGCAAGCAGGAAAAAGAGTTAATTGTAGGGAGTATATGTTTCTGTTTCTCTACCATCTTGAGTGCACAGATCAGAATTCTGTACTGGCTAAGCCTCCTCAGGAAAAGATCATCAGAAAGGTTAGCAGCACAGTATGCATATTATCAGAGAACCAAATGAAATTACATTGAAATAAAGCTATTATTCCAGATAACTAAAATGACATAAACCAGATATAAGCATGGGACTCTGCACCACTTGCTTGTTTCATATGGGAAAAACACACTTTGCTGTGCAAATTGAACAAGATACTGCTGAGACAACTTCCGCTGGGAGGAAGAAAAAAAAAAAAAAAGATAAAATTTGTGTGCCTCTGCACATGCTGCAGTAAATATGCACAATCGCACCACAGATGCAAAGAGAGGACTAGGAACTGTGTGAAAAAAGGACAGCACCAAGAAAGCCAAATACCTTCTGAAGAATCCAAGAAATCTAACCCCAGCCCTCCGATTCTATTTGTAGCATTTGTATTTTTAAGCTATCCTCAGAATTGATTATATTGAATTTTTTGCAGTTGATTTAGAAGCTTTCAGGCTGAAAATTCCCCCCTTCCCCTGCCAAGGTCTTACACTTAGCAAAGAAGGGACATTTTCCCAGATAAGTGTGTTAGCGTGACTTGGCAGATCTCTGCATGCAAAAGAAATATTTGCCAGGATAGGCCTTGAGGTTTGTGATCACCTGGCCACCATCTCTGCCTGGACACAGCTCAGGCTGCTGGGGGAACAGGGTCTGTGGCTGTGGCCAGGAATGTGGCTCCCTGCAGCTCCCCTCTGCTCAGCAGAATGACTGAGCAGTAACTTTCATGTACACATAAAGACCTCTATCAGCACACTCCATCTCTAAATCTAGTGTTGTACATTTATGGGTGGCATCCCAGAACAGAAAAGCAAACTGGGATGATGTCAGTAGGCACTGACTGAAGTTAAATCTGTTTTGCAACATGGGGAAGGGAGACTGTAGAAGACAGAGAGGTGATTCATCACTGCAAAATCAGAATTTATAGCAAATAATGTGGAGTCAATAAAAATAAAAAGAGAGAACAACACCATGCATAATAGGACACACATGTGCACAACTGGTTGACTCAGCCCCAGAAAAGCTTAGGACAGATCTGGGAAACTGAGTATGTGCAGCTGCTGCTCATGCACTGAGTCCATCTAATCTATCCCTCAGCTATGTGCCCACCACTGTGGTATCTGCTTACACAGCACGGAGCTGTGGCAAATACATGCACTGATCTGCTCTAAGTTGCTGCAGAACTCTACTTCCTGGCTGCTTACACTGAGCTGACTTCTATCAGAAGACTATCAGCCTTCTCAAAATGGTGTAAAAGGTTCAAGAGGCACAGTCCTTCCCACTTATGTTGGCAGCAGTTCTTTCCAACAGAGTATCTCTTCAAAAGAATCAGCAACATACCACACATGCCCATTAGTTTTTCACATTTCAAGACCATTCTCTTGCAGTTTGCCTTCAAAGACATTCATCCCCAGTAATAAAACACTCCAGATTTCCAAGCTTTATAACTGTGAAAAACATCAAATGCATATGATCACCCAAGGCATTTTGTACAGCACTAATCCTGGAACAGATTCTGTGCCCAGAGGAAAATCTGTAGCTGGGCCCATATCTCATTTTCCTTCTTGTAAACCCTGTGAGACCAGGTACTTTCTCAGGTATTCCAGCAGTCATGCCCATTGAACTAATCTCTGCCAGAGGTGGCAGGACATTTCATTTGAAGAAAATCTTCCTCAGCTGTTTAGCATCCATCCATACTGAAAGATCCATTCCAAAGACCATTGCACTGAATTATACTAATAAATACATGTCAATCCTGCCTGTCAGGAGCTGGGCTCGCAGATTTATAAAATTTCAAATCTCTGGAGTTAGACAGTGATGTTAAAGCAAAGTGCAATACAAAGGTTGTAATGCTGGTGATTTCTGTGTTGAATCCTCCTGTTGGAAACCTCACCTTTCTCCATTGTGCAATCTGATGTCATGTATTTGCTGCCTGGCTGCTGGGTGCAACCCTAAAATATCATCTTTGCACCAGCTTGTCAGGAAGATGGAGAGGTGTGTTTTATATTCCCTCAGTCTGTATTTAGTCCACTTTGTCCTCATAAGGAGCCCTGCCCACAAGGATATATATTTCTATAAAAATACCCATTCATTTTATATGCAGAACATCTCAAAGTACAGTCATCTCTGTAAACACTCAGACCAAAACCCCTTTGCCATTGAAACTGCAGATGCCAGAGCAATGGAAGAGACTCTTTTCTTTGTCTCCACACCATACACTACCAAGCAGAGCTGTGTGGTTGTATGCCATGACAATGCACCACATATCATTGCTATTATCAGGATCACAGAATCAAGAATCACAGAATATTCTCAGTTGCAAGAGACCCACAAGGGTCATCAAGTCCAACTCTTAAGTTAATAGCTCATACAGAATCCAAAACCTTGGCATTATTTAGCACCATGCTCTGACCAACTAATCAATTAAACTAACCAACTAAACTACTCTGACCAACCAGTTAATCTGTATTAGGAAAAGAAATCTTACCTCTGCAAGCTGGTATTTCTCATGCAAGGTCTGATTCCAGAAGCAAATTCTTGATCTGTTTCCAAACATGCAGTGTAATCTTTATTTAAAAAGCAAAATCTAATAAAATACATCAGATTTCATGTTACATTTCCATTTAACTTAATATTGGACCTAACAGATACGTTGAAATAACAAAAAATACTGAAATGACCTTGCTTCATAAAATACAATTTTCCAAGTCCTGTAATTGCTTCTGAAACCAATCAAGCTATATAAAATCAGAATATTAAACTTCCCCTGTCATCAATTCAGAATTTTTTAAAGATCTTTTCAAGCCATCATTGCATTCAGTATGCTTCAGACAAATGTACTAGAGACAAGTAGATGCATCCTGCCCTCTTCTCTTCTAACTAACATGATTATAACACCAACAAATTCAAACAATTCCCTTTTGACTTGCATCACCATCACTGAGCTTATGACTTGGCCGAAGAATGAAATAATGATGTCTCAACAGAAAATCTGTAACTAGGAATATCATCGAAAGAAAAGATGGCCTCATTCACCTGTTAAATGCAGCATTTCATTTCTCTTGTGCCAGAATCAAGCTTTTAATTTTCATAAGGTTTTTTAAAACTAACAGTGGGAAAAGGAAATGAGGCAGCACAAACTACCATGCAGAAAGAGAACTGAATGAAATAACGGAGGAAGCGAAAAATAAACTGGTAGCAGAGCTTGAGAAACTGATAGTCAGGTAGGGCTAAGCTCACTCTGCCATAGTATCAGACTCTAACACAGGGCTGCCTCTGACTGCACACGGTGTCATCTGACCTCCAACATCTCTGTTGTTCCATCTATTCAGTTAGTAAAATAAAGTAGTATGATAGAGCAGTATTGGTAATAGGAGCAAGATACGAAAAGGATCTCATTGCATCTTTAGGTCTTGTCCTCTGCTGTTGTTAGTAAACATTATGCACAATCCTCATTCAGAATGTAGTAAGACCTATCAAAAAGGAGCAAGGAAATCTGGACTAAACACATTAAGAGGCTGTGAGATCTGCTGGGCTGGGTAAGACAAATGCTGATTTAAACCCAAAGGGGACTTGAAATTTGGGAGCTCGGGTTCCTTCTGCAGTCAGCGGGGATTAACCTCTGTTATCTAGCCTATTTATCAATAAAGCAGCTGTCAAAAAAATGTGGGTGGCGGAGCACTATCTCCAGCCCCTCTAGTCATGATTTAAATACAGTGGCTTTTGACCATGGTGAGAAGCCCTCCAGGTTTAACCCCCAGGACACCACCTGGTGATCAGCCACTTTTGATGGGGCTCAGGAATGAACAGTGAATGAAGCTGGTCATCCTGAGCACTGCTGGGCATGTGGTGACACAGGGCCTGCAGCTCCCTGGAGGCTCTTGATGCCTGTGGGAGACTGCTAAGTGATTTAGGCACACCCAGCATTAAAGAGCTTCCAAGAGGCTGTAACTTGCAAGGACAGGATGCAAAGGGATGGTGTCCAACATGGCTCTAGCCCCAGCTCCTGTTACACCCAGTAATATATTGTTCAAGACCTCTTTCCACTGATCACAAGATTTTTTCTAATTGACTCATGGTCCTTTTTTTCTTTTGCTGCCAACTCTGTCCTTTAGCTCAGCTGGCTCTCCCTTCTCCCTGTTGTTATGCCCTTGCTTTATTTATAGAAAGCACTGCTATCCACTCTGGGATACTTTCTCAGTAGCAGTGAGCCAGCCAAGCTCCCATTGTTCCAGCCTGGCTCTCAGCTTCCCTGCTCTGCTCAGATCTCCCCACCTGTGTGGTCTGAGCCGGCCTTTGGGGCACACTACATGCAGTATTTGGGAGTAGAGCTCATAAATGTCTAGTACCACGGGACATTAATACTTGCTATTATTAAGTATTATGGTTATTAGCATTCTTATTGTTTCAGACCACTGAGAGGCTGAACTGTCAGAACTGCTGAATTTCCCTCTCAAATGATAGTTGTTTTATATACTCCTTCAACATCATGGAAATTCTCTTCATGAGGCATAGCACAATTAAAAGCTCCTTTGACACTAAAAGGTCCCTTTAATAACATCTTTCATTCTTACTGTTTGAACCAACTCTTCTAGAATAGTCTGTGTGTTTCTCCATTTTCTTTGCAGGCTGCAACAGCTAGAGAGTAAAGTTGCTAAATTCAAAGTATATGAAGGTTTCCTGCTGCAAAACTGACAAATTGCGTGTCAGTGTTACTCTAAGGCACCTGCTGTCTCCTTTACTGTAATAACAGCAACTGGCACTGCTCAGTTTGCTCCTGAGCTGGGTCTGGTTACCAGCAATCAGCTGTGCAGGGCTGTGCTGGGGTGCACCTGGCAGCTGAAGGCAGGAACAGCAGGGAGCAAGTCAGACCCATTTCATAGGCTGAGTCTCTGTGCCTGGTCAGCACGGTCAAGGAGCAGGTAGAGGGTGAGAGAGACAGATCCCTTCAATAACAGCAGCAGCCCAGCTTGACCCTGGGATCTGCGTTGCCTCATGGCTGGGAACTAGGAGCACCAACTCCTCTGGCTGATACCAACCCAAGGGGCAGAATTCTTCAGCTTACCAATACAGCTGTGCTTGGGAAAGAGAGTAGGTCAGGACTGCAGAGTGCGGCTCAGCAGCATCACCACAATTAATTGATGATGTCCACTCAGGAGCTGGGTTGGACCAAGATGAAATGAAGTTGCTGAAAGGATTCACAAAGTGTGTGGTTCATTTCTGCCTTACTGAGCTTGCTTTTGAAGGTGGGGTCTAAAGCATGCCTCTTGCACAGCAAGCTCTTAGACCTGCAACTCCACCCATTTACCTCAGGCACTTGGTCTCCTGAGCCTGCAGAAGTGGGCAGTGATGCTTGGACGGCTACACCACATTATCCCTGCAAGCACAGACTGGACTCAAAGTGACTATAAGCACCCTGAGCCTCCTGACCACCTTGTTTCCCATTTCCATCATTGGCTGTTAGTTCTGTTTTGCTCCTGGCTCCATACAACCATACAACACTCAGGTGGGGCCAGCCTGAAGAAAACTGCCTGGACAAATTGCAATCTATATATGGCCTTGCTTAGCACTTTTGTCAGACCACACAGGCACATCCTTAGGCCCCAGGACTTGGGTTTTGACTATGGTTGGATTCCCTTACTCTAGGTGACTGTGAATCTTGCCCTGAAATGGCTCCACAGCTCATGCTTGCATGGGAGCAATGTGGATGGGAGACAGCCCTGAAATTCTACTTCTGCCCTTTTGTGAATGACAGTCTGATTACCTCCATTTCTTTATTAGGGGATTAGGGCTGCAGTAGAAGAGGCTCCAGACTGTTTTATAGCTCAGTGTTTTTCAGCAAATTGGTTGTGATCCCTGTAGCCCCATGCAAGAGGGCTATGATATGTTGAAACTTTTATTACACTATAAAATGAAAAGTTCTGCTCCCTGACCCCCTCCCCACCAAGTCTAAGGTCAACTATGCTCTGTCAGCTTCTCCAAACAAGCAAATCAGTCCAGCAAGCTTTGATATTTTTTTCTCTTGCTTTTATAACAAGTATACTGGGGTCAGGGTAATATTTATTTTAGAATGAGGGGGCCACAATCCAGTGGAGGCTGTTAAACAGATCCAGCTTGCAGAATGCTCACTGGGTGTAGATAAACCCATTTGTGTTTTAATGCCGTATTTAAACACTTAGGTGATTTTCTTTTAAATAAATTTCCTGTTTTGTTGTTTACATACAGGTAAAAGACCTGTCTATCATTACCAAACTCCCTAATCCTGCTGAATTACACAACCTTTGAGAAGATATACTAAATACATCTTTTTAAATGCATCTTAAACCCTACCTGAATCCTTTCTAGCAGTCCAGGTCTTTGGGTTTCCAGTCCAGTCTTAATCTGGAGTGATAATTTTGCACCAAAAGCTTTATCAGCCAGAGCTATTTAGCACATAGTCAGGTGTTAAGCTTATAAATAGTTTATCTCTTGGCAACGTTTAGACCTTGAGCTAAGAAAAGTCACTGGCTTGCTTTTACTGTCAGGTCAAGTCTGTTTGAACGAGTGGCCTATTTAAAGGACACAGAAGTACTCATGCAGACATTAAAAAAACCCAAACCACCAAAACAACAAAAACCCTCAACCTACAAAAACCAAACGAAATAGCTTTTCTTAAAAGCCCATTTCACTCATTGGTGTGATGTCTCACACTGGATTGATTTCCTTGTTGGACCATTATTGAGTCCCACTGTATTCATTCTCTATTGATGGTGCAACACTTTACTTGGTGGAGAGTTTTCCTTCTTTTTGTCCTTATCACCATGTTTTACAGAAATTAAATTCCCTGAGATTAGAAGTTTAAAGCCCTCAGTAAAAGTGGTATGAAGTCCCATTCATTTCCCTGACAAAACTTCGACATGAAATCACTTTATCTGCCTTGTTTTCTTACCTTTCACATTCTCTGAGTAGAACAGGGTTGTTTCCTTTTGTCAGACTTCCACCAACACAGGCATTTTACATAATTTTCTCACCTCTCAATCTAGCTCATGCTTTGGACTCATCAGGTTAAGCAGCATTCCCCCTGTTCAGGTGGGAGTGGGAAAGAAGACAGTGTGGTTTTTTCCCCTCGGGAATCTATTTCAAGCCCCTTCAAAGTAGCAGGGAAACCTGCAGTTGCATCTGAAAATGTGAAACTCCCACATTTAAAACCTGACAAGCACAAATCACTCCCAATTTCCAATTCTGGAATTCTTCACTATTGAGATGACCTTCAGATGCGGTAGAGGGGAGCAAACTGAGAGCTGAGACACAAGTACTCCTAATTAGTCATCTTGAATCACTTCCCACTACTAGATGCACTCTCCAGAAGTGAGATTAGGTTGTTATGCAGAGGTCCTGGTCCTTCGTGGACTTTGTAAGGTGCATTCACTTCCTGAGAGGTCCATGAGAATCCTGCAGGAAGAAGTCTGTACATCAGTGGGATTTGGCTCCTATCATGCCACGAAAGGACCCTAATGTATGTGATAGATGGTAGGTAGCACCTCTATCCACTTTGTGGTTCATTTCCCTCTGTTCTTTAGCGATTATTCAGAACATGTTTGGGAACCCAGGGTACGAGCTATCATCAGGAAACACAAGACTCACCTACAAACCAGAAAAAGAATTTAGTCATCCAGTCAGATGACCACAAAAATAAACCAGCATGACCCTGAAGCCACGCTATGGGAACATGATACCACAAAAATCGTAATGCTATTAAGCAGGTTATTTATGGTTTATAAGGTGGTATTTAGGTCGAGTCACACCATCTAAAAATCAAATGCTTCATGGTGCTGAATTTCATCTTCTTGCAAGAATTCTTTAGACTCACATGTAACAGCTGAACAGGGGAACATTTCTTCAGCTATTGCTGACCATAAATATAAAATATATCTCCATCATTTGAATAGGGAACTAAAAAATTCCTTTTGTCATATGAACAGTGTCAGTGGCCACTGCACAGTCTGGATACCCTCCCTGATGGAATCTCTCATGGATATCAAGTGGGTTCCTGGAAGGAGGCCAAGTGCAATCCAGGTCACGGTGATACACAAACATGGTGACTGAAGCCTATTTTCAACACATGTTTACAATGTTGCTACTGAAGCTGATTTTTATTATTAAACAAATACTCACAATATTTTTGGTTCAATCAATCATCCTTATTTATTATTTTAATTGGGATAAATTGAGAAACTATGCCCTCGCTGGGAGAGAAAGCAGCCTCAAAAAGTCTCCTTATATTACCACCCTGGATCTGATCAGTATGCCAGGCCAGGTCCCAGGGAGGCACCAGTGGTGCCCATTGGGCGTGGGCTGTGTCCGGGTGGCACTAATCTCACCACTGACCTTTCTGCTCAGCAAAGGCTGCGTGCTGATGCCAGAGCTGCTCGAGGTTTACCTCGGTATTGACAGTGAGAGGAGGAGCTGGTCCTGCCATCAAGGACAGAGCTGCACAGAGAAGAGCCTTAGTGCCTGTGGAGCAGCCTAGCCTATGTTTGTCTCTGTCCAGCCCCAGAAGCAGGACTGGCAAATTTGCAGACTCTTGGAGTCCCTAAGAAAAGCCATTTGGTAACTGAAAGCCACCAGAGCCGGCAGCTACTCTGCAAGTGAGAGGCACAACAGTGGGTCAGCTTTCTGCTCTCTTCATCCAGATGCTGATGAGTGAGTTTCCCACTCTAGAAGAAGGCCAGCATCTTGTGGAAAAAAACAAAGAGCTGGAGCTACACACCACCCAGGAGAAAGGTCATTTCAGACAGCAGGTGAGCAGGTTGCACGAGGCCAGCCAGAGTCACAGGAGGAAATGGGAACAGGGACAAAAGCATCAGTGTCGTTGGCTAGCTGCCAGAAGGAAGAGAGGATCTCCCAAAGGGATCTGTACTGGGCTGAAGCCCTGCTCTGTCAGCATGGGAAGAATGGCCTTTTCTGGGAATTTGGCAATCCTCAACTTGTTGCAGGGGGCAGAAACTCATGCAGGGCTTTTGTGCCGGGGCAGAACCAGGAGCAAGTCAGGCTACTGTCAGACACTCCATCATATGCAGCCCTGGCAAGGAGGTGGGATTTTCATCAAGCCTGAGTACAAGGCAGGTAAGTAACAAACTTTGAGTATGGCATGTCTGTGGCACTCCACCATGTGGACTATGCACACCCCTATGTCATCCAAACCCCTGCTCACCAAAGCACTCCGGCAACTGCAGTCCCCCTCAGATTAGCAGCACTGATGATGACAGCAGGACTACGAACAGCCAGCAACAAGAAGCTCCAAACTGTCTCTCAATGCTACCAGCAAAGCTACGAAGAGATTAGGAAAAGGTGACAGAATGCCAGTTCCTCCCAAAGAGCAATATTTCTCTGCCTCTCACTTTTTCTCTGAAGATTAATAGATACATTAAACAATAGAAATACTGGGGGAAATGTGCTAAAAAGGGCTACATATCACCAGCAGCATGTGCACCTATGCATGTGTGGGGTGCACATTGCACAAAGCATGTTACCAGTCTCATCTTGCTACCAGTCTGCAACACTAACAATGCTGGTGGATTCAGCGCCTTTTAGGTGATCTGACAACAGACAGGACATAAAGCCAGCGCAGAGGGACTTGTACTTTCTGGCCAAGATATGTCACAACATGATCTTCAAAGCTGATTTTTCAAGATTCAGCCCCTGGGAATGTAAACCTGGGGAGGAAAGTATTGCTGGACAAAGCCATGGAACATGCAATCTACTTGAATAAATAAATCAACTTGGAGACTGCCTAAGTTTACCTATATATGGACATTTCTAGAAAGTGAAAACTTCCATGGTTTTTCCATCAGTATTTCAAGAGTTTTCTCCAGCCTTTTCCAAATCCCTGTATTAAAGAGGTTTAGCAGAATAATCCTGTCTTAACAGAGATACGGAGAAGTGCTTGGTCTGAGGAAAGGGCAAAGAATAGCATCGAGACGGTTCCCAAGATGTGACCCCTTTGGGTCTAACTCTGAACCTTGCATCACATGTCTCAACCTTCATCTGAAATCCTGGCCCTACTGAGACAAGACAAATTATTTTATCTTGCAAAAATAAAGAGGAAGGAGGAAATCAATTCAGCTTTGTGGTCTCAGATCTCAGATTGTGGACCTAGTCTGCATCTACATGAATTTCATAGCAAGAGCAAGAAATCCTAAAGGTCAGATATGCTAATAATAAGAAATAATCCGAGTACTGGCCAGGATTATTTAATAGGGTACATAAACAGACTCCTTCACTTTGATTCACTCTGCCTGCATTCCTGGCTACAGCATGTGCCTGCAAGGGACAGCACAGCCCCATGACAATACAATGGTGGGGCACAGGCTGAGGAGAGCAGAACTGTAACTCAAATCCTGTAGATTAGGAGGACACTTAAAGCAATTAATGGTTTCCTGCAGAGGAATCCTCTCCTTTTCATCACTAGAATTTACTTCAGAAAAGATTCATATCATACACTTATTGACACAGACAGATGAATCCAGAAGGTTGCCAATTGGTGTTGGAGACCAGATTCAGTGCAGATGCTACAAAGAAGGCATGAAACAAGTTACCAGTGGGTAGTGATGGAATAATACAACGGGGTGAGAAAAAGTGGAAAGCATTCACACAACACTCTTTTAGATCAATGTACTGCTGCTTTTAAAATTGAGAACCTCAGCATTTGTCTAGCTGGTTTTCTTAACTAGTTCTTCTTCTAATGCTCTTTTTAATTTCTTTTCCCTGCACATCCAACTTGGTAGAAGTAGGTTTAACTGCTGCATAATGGAAACACACCGGTAATAGAAAAAATATTGACATTACACTCATCATGATGGGAATCAGTGGGACTGATTCCTTGAGTGGCTACCTAGAAGCAGAGACTGGACAGGAGTAAGGGAATAAAGGTAGGTATTTATTTGAAAGGCCTTCAGAGGTACACCCTGGGGAGCCAAAGGTTACATCCAAGATGGACCCCAAGATGGACCCCAAGATGGACGACGAGTCACGAGTTCTTCACACTTTTATAGGTTTGGTTCATTTGTATATCAGCATAAATTCGCCAATTAAAACTTTAGCTAATGATGTAATTTCTTCCATTTCTCCACCTTTCTAGAGGCCCTAGTTTACACCTTTTGGGCCTAGGACAATCTGAGTGTCCTTGAATAACAAACTCGGAGAGGCTTTGTTATCTCTAGCTGACATGCGAGAACAGTTAACAGGCCACAAGAAACTTCTGAGTTACACACTAAGCAGTACAGGATTTGAAAAAATATAAAAGTTAAAGCCCAAGGCATCAGGACTAATGTATGTTTTGGTGCATTCTGATTCAGGGCATCCACTTTGAAAGCAGTGCAGGACCCCTCATTTTAGTTCCTTCTCTGGGAGAAAAAAGATGTTACTGGAATCACTCACAGTGACAATTCCATATCATGGTACTTCAGAATCTTTTCAGGGTGCGTCCCGTGCAGTTCAGAGGGTTTTGGCCTCTGTGTAGGTAGTTTCCCTACACTAGCTCCTCAATAGCTCAGTTTGCTCATCGGATTTACACTAGTCCCCTGAAACTTCCCCTGAACCTGGAGCTGAACAAGGCTGTGCTACCACTGGCCCTCATCCCCTCTCTGCAGTGCACACAGTGCCCTTCCCAGTCCATTATTCAAAGGCTGAGACAAGCCAGTAGCTCCAAGAGCACCAGAAACCAAAAGAGGAGAGTGAGGTGCAATCCTCTTTTGCTCATCCTCCTTCCTACATGCCCTCCTTGATGACACTCCCACTATGGGGGGCTCCTCAGCTCAGCGGTGGAAGAGAGAGGAGGGCATCAGGAGCAGAGGCTCTCCAGGGCCAGAAGATGTGAATAGCAATGGAGGAATGAGAAAGGGAAAGATGCAAACCCAGAATCATGATCTCATAACAGTACCTTGGTATTGGCCAGTAAAACATGCTGCATTGTATTTTCACAGTATCCATCACTCTGTATGAGAAATTACTCCTATGAAACACAGGGGCTCTACTGGCTTATGCCTGGTGAATACCTTAACCAGGATTTCCAGTGACATAACAGCGCATTCCATGCAGTTTTCCTGCAAGCTGCCAAATCTCTACACTAGGGAAAGCCTGCTAGAAAACCCTACCAAATTGGAAAGGAAATATTTGACACTGCTTTGCACCAGGCTGCAGGGAATAAGCCCTTGAGTTCTCCCTCACACCATTCTAAACAGAAGAGCTGGTTGGTGAAGTTTTGTTTCCTAAGAGTCATGGAATTAGACACTCCTAAGTGACTCACCAGCAGATGAAGCTGGAGGCACTCATTGCAGGCACCATAAAGTTCTTTCAGATCTAGCATCAAACCACTTGTCTTTCGTCTCAGTCCAAAGGTATTAAAGCATTAGCTTTAATAGCTCTGGCATTTGTCAAGACCAGCCCTCCTTGAGTCACAAAAAATTATGCCCAGCCAGTAAAAGCTCTGTGGGACAGCAGCTGAAAACAGTTCACACCCCATGCTTATTGCCAAACTCAACAGAGTGGTGCTGGTGCCAAGGATGCCAAGTAAAAGTTAAGGTAGGCAAGTGGTAGTAAGAGCTCACACAGATGCCTCGGCTGGCAGGTGTGGAGCTGTGTCCAGAGCAGAGAGTGCAGATTCACACATGCTCTCCAAAATGTCCCACCACTGTGCTGCAGACCCTGCTCCCCTCTCACCTCATGAATCCTGAGCTGCTCCCTGGGTAGCTGCAGAAGCAGGGCTTGCGACTGCCTCCACCTTGCTCTTGCCCAGGCACTGCCTTGAGATATCATTTGGCCTCTCAGCCTGAGGACAGGGACCTGGGTAGGTACTTGTGGTGAGAGGCTGGTTTCTGGTCCCCCCCATGCTCTCCAGTGGGGGTGTGGTAAAGATGGCTCTTCATCCAAAGCATGGGATAGTGGGCTGGGTGGAGCTGGGCTGCCCCCAGGCTTCACTCAATGATGTACTGAACAAAATTTCTTTTGATTACACAGAGGATTAAAGTAACACCTTTTCTCCTGTTGTACCACAGCCCCATGTCCAGTCAGTCCATTGGCAAATTAATAACAATTGCTTTCTTCAAAGAAGTGTGATGTAGCAGTTAATTCATAGAATGAAATGGAATGAGTTAGAAGGGACATTAAAGATCATCTAGTTTCCACCCCAGTGCCATAGGCAGGGACACCTTCCACTTCACCAGGTTGGTCAAGGCCTCATCCAACCTGGCCTTGAACACTTCCAGAAATGGGGCATTCTCTGAGCAACCTGTTCCAGTGCCTCACCACCCTCACAGGGATGAATTTCTTCTCCATATCTAATCTAGTCCAGGCCTCTTCCAGTTTCAAGCCATTGTCCTATCCCTACATGCCCTTGTAAAAAGCTCCTCTCCAGCTTTTTTGAGCTCGTTTAGGAACTGGAAGGTGCTACAAGGTCTCCCCGGAGCCTTCTCTTCTCCAGGCTGAACAACCCCAACTCTTTCAGCCCGTCTTCATAGGAGAGGTGCTCCAGTCCTCTCGATCTGCTTTGTGTCCCTCCTCTGGACTTGCTCCAACAGGTCTATGCACTTCTGATGTTAGGAGCCCCACAGCTGGTTGCAGTACTCCAGGTAGGGTCTCAAGAGAATGGAGGAGAGAGGGGGAGTCACCTCCCTCAACCCAACGCAGTCACCCCATATTCTGTTAAATTCCACATTTCAGATTTTTGAATGATTTTATGATACTGCAGTTACTACATATAGTGCTGCTGTATGGCTAGAGACCCAGAATGAACCAGCACTCCTGTGGTTTGTGCAGATATAAATAAAACCCAAACAAAATCACTGAAACCATATCACCTGTGCTCGTTTGGAGAAGGACATGGATTTTCCTTTAGTGTCAAAGGCTCAATTCAATAGTATTTGGAAGCTGACATTATTTGATAAGTAGGAATTACCAAAGCTCAGTTCACAGCTTAGAAACCTTTAAAAAACATCCCCTTTATAACAAATGTCTGTACAACCAAACAGGACAAAATCAGGGGATCAACCTGCCTTAAATTAAGTTGTACAGTAAAATAAAGAAGAAAGTAAGAACATATTTTAAAGACCTGAGGAACACAAGTGTTCCTGTTGCTGATGTATTAAGAGACATGAAGAACAGTTTGTGCATGTGAAACATGACCCAGTAACTGTCCACTTCAGTCAGCTGAGGGACAGCGTGATTTGCTGGGAAGGGACAAGCAGTGTCACAGAGCTCTGCAAGATTTCATTTACCAGGGAGAGCATCACATCTTATGCGATCAGCTTAATTAGGACTAAAAAAGCAATATTTAAAAGTGACTGCATGCTTCCTATACTTTATGGCTGCCTCTGTCCTTCTCCTGGCCCACTCTCTTTACTTGAAGTGTCTTCATCCAAAACTGCTTTGTGGGTCTCTCCTCTCATGTTTATCAGTGTGCAGAAGAGGGGACAAAGCATCAGGCACATGGAAAAGGCTGTTGTGCACCAGTCCTGGAGTGAATCTCATTAACTCATTAACTGTTAATAGGCACTGCTAATGCTGAAACTGCTTCTGAAATGTAAACAAGACTTTCTGAAACTGTGGGGTTTGATAGAAAATGAAACTGATCCTTGAGATACTATAGCAGTTATGTAAATACCCAGAAAATGGAAGTCACAGAGTCTATAGACTAGAGCTGCACTTTGCTCCCTGTATCCTTCAGCTTTCCTAGAGGCCAGGATCACCGTCTCTCTGGCAAGCAGCAAGGCCAGCACTTCCCAGGGAAAGGAAGCTGAGGGGTCCCCTCAGGATCTCAGCGCTAAGACAAGAATGACAGCTGCAAATGTAAAATGTGACTTTTCAGCATCATGACAGCCCCTGTTTTGACTGCAGTCTTTCATGTTTTCAGAAATTAAATCAGAATTTTCCACCAAATGAAATGTTCTGTTTCAGCAACATTTTCTCTGGCTTTCCCTCTTCTACCAAAATGCTTGGAAAGATTTCAATTAAAAGTCTAAACTGCCACATAAAATTTTTTATTTTCTTTTATTTTTCTTTAGGCCACACTAAGTCCTTTTTCTATAAGAAAACCGAATGTTTGAAGCTGCTGTGGTCTTTCTTTCTGTGACAGACCTGCAAAGGCAGAATGGTGCCCATGCCCATTCCACCATGACATAGTTCCTCTGGTGGAAATCAGGAGCTCTGACAGTTAAGTGAACAGAACTCAGAAAAGTCTTGTTCTTCCTCTTTGCACCTTTGTTTAACCTGTGCAGTGTAAAATGCAATGGAATTGCACTGGCCCCAAGCAGCTCTGGTGCTCCTATTCCTCACCTACTGTTCCCCACCACCTTCTTCCAGCTCCCACCAAGATTCCCGCCTTCCTCTGCTCACCATTGCCTGCTCCAGGGATGTGATTTAATCTAGCCCAGTCATTACCCACTTGAGTAAATTGAGATTCAGCTGCTCCAGCTTCTTAGGAGAAGACCAACAGAGGGTAAAAATGTCACCTCTGAGTCGTGCCTGTGGACTGCCCCACTGCACCCCACGGCATGCACCCAGATCCCCATGGCCCTGCTGCTGCCCCACAAAGATCTACACACAGCTAACCAGTTTAAATGAAGAGCTGGCCTCAGACTGTGAGAGCATCACAATTAAGAGTCTACGGAGTGAAAGTACCAACGATTGAAGCATCTGAGTGAGATTTCCAGAAGAGAAACCCAGAAGTAGTATCTGCTGAGACTAATTATGAACAAAAGTGAGGAGAGTTAAACAGCCCTTGTTTTAGGCAGGAGGAAAATGGGGAAAACAATCCAGAACTGCTGTGTCTTCACAGCTTTGGGACAGTAACCGGGTTTGTTCATCTGATTACAAAATGCCAGTCCTTGCTGTCTACACCCACATCTGCTTGCTTCACACCACTGTTTGGCTCGGAAGTTTTCCAGTTTCCTTCAGCCTGCCTCACTGGGGAGGACATAAAGGACAACCGTGATCATTGTCATTCCCGGGACTAAACATACCCAGATCAACATGAGGGCACAAGAACGAAATGGCTGAAAGATTCTGAGGACTTACATGAGGTAAAATCTAGTCTTCATCGCTGTTGCTGAGACAAATGAGTTACCAAAAAACCGCAGGTTTGGGCCAAGTAAAAGGGGCAGTGCAAATATCCAGTGCTCCTCATTTCACTCGTGAACCGAAAGAGGGGAGATTTACAGATACGTAAGCTTGGCCAGGGACAGCTCTCCCAGCGGCTGACGGAGCGGAGGGAATGACGCTGGTGGTTCACAATGACTCTGGTCACAGTCCCTTACGCCTCTTTGGCTGCAGAGGCCCTAAGTAGGAATTACCAAAGCTCAGTTCACAGCTTAGAAGAAAGGGAGGGAGGCAGGGAGAGAGGGAGGGAAGCAGGGCGCGGGAGGCTCAGCCCGGCTGCCTCCTGCTTTCCCAGCGCACCGGTGCCGCCCAGCGCCGGCTCCGCCTCACCGCCCAGGCGGCAGGCCCCGGGGGCAGGCCGCGCTGCGCTGCGCGGGCGGGAGCGGGGCGGCTGTTCGCTAAGGAGTTCAGCTGGGTGAAGGTACAGCTGACACGGAAGCAGCACAAGCTCTGTTGCATCTATAGGCACGCGATCACAGTGACAGTAAACACCAGGGAGAGATGAACGCTGGCCTGTTATTTCACAGAACCATGGAACAGTTTGGGTCAGAAGAGACCTTAAAGATCATCATGTTCCAGCCCCGCTGCCATGGGCAAGGACTCACCCCATTAGCCCAGCTTGCTCAAAGTCCTGTCCATTCTGGCCTTGAACACTTCCAGTGGTGGGGCATCCACAGCTTCTCCGGGCAACCTGCTCCAGTGCCTCACCGTCCCCACAGGAAAAATTTCTCCTAATAGCAAATCTAAAATTTCTTGTAGAGCCCGTTAGGTACTGGTCTAGTGAAGGTGTACTTGCCTGTGGCAGGAACTAGATGATCTCTAAGGTCCCTTCCAACCCAAGCAATTCTGTGATCCTACATTTTCACCTGAAAGGTAATCATACTCCACAACACAGGAAAGAAAAAAAACAACCCCCAAAACCAGCCCTGAATAATCCACCCTCCAAATCCATCAATTTCATTTAGCCTGAATTTTACTATTAATGGTTTAAACAAGACTCCAAAGTTTTGAATTCTTTTTCCAATCCAATAGAATAGAGCATTTTACCTGGCATCATATCTGTGTGGCTTCAGAAGACACAAAAAGGTTTAAGGGTTACAGAACAGTCCTTCTCTGACGCTTTCAGAAGATCAGCATACTCTGAAATACGGAGCCTGCTGCCTCCTGCAGGAGACAGCAGAGTGGCCCAGGCAGGCCTGTGACCTGGCCAGAGACGCTGTCCATGAGCTCTGCCTGACACAGGCACAACCAGAGAGCCACCGGCCAAATAAAACTGCAAACAGTGCTGATGTTTTGATGGGAACCTAAAGAGCATGTCAAAGCAGAAGCTTGAGATATCTTTATTGCCACACGATGCTTTCAGTATGTTGGGAAAAAAGCACCAGCAGCCCAGCCAGACTGTTGTATTTATGGGTAGAGCAGCTGATCCCATCCTTAGATGGTAACAGGCTAAGCTGAGCATTGCCACAACTGCACCTCCAGACGAGGCTACAGCTCTGGCTCACAAACAGCCAGGTGGATCAGCTGCTTGACCAGAAACTGTGTCCTGTGGTGAAACACGCCAAGGAGCAATGAACAGCTGCAGAAAATGAGACAGAATGTGAACAAAGGTAATACTTCAAGAAATCAGCAAGACTCCAGGAAACTCTCCTTCTTGTCCTACAGCTGTGGCTGTACAGCATGATGTAGATGTGAAAAAAACTCAATTGTCCTGTGAAAATCTCTCCTTTCTCTTTTTCTGTCAATGCTTTGGTCTGTCCCAAGTCCTGCCCCATTTTGTTCTCTTTGCTGTGGGAGGTACAGGTCGGTGCTGGCAGAAGCCAGCAACCACCAGCACAAACGCAGCCACTGCCAGTGGGAGGGTGATGGGAACAGCAGTCAGCATTTCAAGGTATGCCAGCTGTCCAGGAGATAAAATGTGGGAGGTTTTGGTAATATAAGTAGCTATTGAGTTAGTGCTGGATTAACAGGAGAAAGGCCAAGCTTAACCCCTCTCTTAGTGTGCTCCTGCATGCTAGGAAAAGGGCTGAGGAAGAGATTCTTTTCAGAGGTGAGCTTGCAGATAGGTACAGAGCATTTTGCTTGAAAGAGGAAGACACTGAAGGAAAGTATATCATCCAGAGTAGGAATTCCCTAGCATTAGTGGCTGAAATTCAAACAGCACTGTCCTTTTTTGATTTTTGTTTTAAATCATGTTAACAAGAGATAACAGATGTTTTTGCTATGAGTATTTAACATCTTTCATGATCTCTCCTTGTATTCTCAATCACTGCAATGCAACAACATTTGGCAAGATTTGGTTTTAGTGCAATAACTGAACAAACAAATATAAGGAATGCTGAAAATATAAAAAGAAGAGAGGGATTGTTATAGTGATAATGCCCAGGGAAGCAAGGCAGAAAGGTGGGTGGTAACTACAGGCAGTGGTGAGGGACTTTGAGATACAAGATGCTGAAGCAGAACTGAGAAGAGAGCAAGGCTCTTCCTTTCATCTTAATGAATTTCATTTCCCTCTTGCAAGGAGAAGGCAGGATTCCACAAGGAGAATAACCACTGCTTATGCAGCAGCATCTTTCTGGTTAAGTTTTGCACATGGGACAAAACAGTATGTCCATAAAAGACCTCTGTGTAACACTAGTACAGGAGTTAATCACTGTACCAGGTTTAGCCCTCAATGTATCCAGTGCTGCAATGTGCTATGCACCTTATAATTCAACACCAAAGGGACTTCGTTTGCTTTAAATTCCATGCTGACAACAGAAAAATGTACTATCAGATTTGCCAGGATGGGTAAAACCAGTGGCTAAAGCAGAGGGAAGACCTATTTACTACTCACAGCAGCAGCAGCCTTTTGAATTTGATGGCTTCTTTCCAAAACTTGAGAAAAGTTTTTGAAGGGTCATGGAATTTTTCTACAAAGGGCACACAGACACAATGCCTGATATTCACCAGTCACCAGATATTAATGGAGGAAGATACCTGTCTACCCCCTAGACACCATGCAGTCTGCTGAACAAACAGGGGTTTAAAATGACAAATGATTTGGCACCCAAACAGGTTCTGACTTAGGGGATGTGAACAACCTTTTTCTCAGGGGTGGTTAAGCACACAGGAACCTGGTCTGCACCTGGTGGATCTAGCTGTATTAACAGTACTGGATCAGTAATTAATGAGAGCTGGGAATTAGCAAGCACCACTCATAAAGCTGTCACTCAAATCTAGCTCCCTCCACACACTCTAAGATATTTAATAAAGTTTTTCTTAACAAGCATTTCCTTTTCACATTAACTCATCTGAAAGGTTATGCTAATAGTTTTAAAACAAAGCAGAGAGGAAGAACATGAAGTTCTAGTAATTGCAAGGTCACAGAAATTTTTTTCTTGAACTGCCTTCTCCCTAACTCCTCTGCTTTGGCTGTTGTGTAGAGCAAGGCACATTTACCAGCCCTGTGTGTACCTATGTCCTGTCCATTAGTCTTCTGCTGGGGACATGCCAGGAAATGCCATATATACAAGTGCCTGACTTGCTTTTCAGTCCATAGAAAATAGTCATAAATATAAGTACACCAAGGAGAAGAAATGTTAATTTATGGCATTGATTGCCCAGCAGTGGAATCAGTGCCTGGCTGTTTGCTCTTGCACCATAACTCAGCTCTGGGTTTCACTGTGAACAGAGTTCTGATTTCACCACCTGTGTAAGGAATAAAAATGCAGGAATAACAAGGACAGCTTCCATTGATATATATGAGATAAACCTTTCCAAGTCTAGGGTTTTGGTTTGTTATTTGGTTTTGTTTTGTTTGAAAATAACAAGGCATTGCAGTAAAATGTGAATGTCATATAATGGAAACTGCAAACATTTTCTTTATTCAAAGCAGGAAGTTTTCTCTGGCTATGGGTAACACCAAGACTTTCTGTACAGAAAAGTGCTGGGATAAATGGTGGTACCTTTTTCTAATTAAACAGTTCCAGATAAATGTTTATTTTTGTGCTCACATTGATCGTATTTTAAAAAGAAGAAAACAACATGAAATTTCTACTTGATAAACTTGTCCTTGACAAGTTTAAGACCAAATATCAGGTCTTAATTCCTGTAGGTTTTTTTATTTTGCCAATAAATCAATGCAATTTTTGTTGACCTTGTGTGGGAAATAGGAAGAAAAAAAGGTAAGACAGTATCAGGAATTCTGTTTCAAGGCTTAAAGGAAGCTGCATTTTTTTGGCTAAGATGTAGTTGAGATAGAATATTGAAATTTCCTTGTTTCTTTTGAAATCTGTGATGGCAACACTTTTTCCAGCTCGCTTTCACTTATCATTTGGTAAACATGTGCCAAATCCTTGATGCAAACCCTTCGCACTAAGCGTGAGTGAGAGCAAGGCGGCAGCGGGCGCGGTGCTGCCTCCACGGCGTGGCCACAGCGCCGCCCCGTGGCTGCGCGCGGAGCGGAGCTGGGTGCTGGGCGCGGGAACCCCGCGGCACCGCGGCAGCCACGGAGAGCAGCACAGCATCACCCCCGGGCCACCCCCCAACCCTGAGTGTCCCGCATGAAGTAAAACTGATTTTGAAGCAACGTGCTACACAAGCATTGTCTCCACAAGCGGCACAGCACTATTATTTAAAATCATTTAATTATCTTAAATGAGAAAAGAGATGTAGTGTTTAGAATCCAGCAACTTTACTGCCTGCTCCTTATGATGAGCTCTGTCATGACTGTGCTAAGGCCATGTTTCACTCCAACTGCACACGGGAAGATCTGCTGGATCAACCTCTAGGGAACTCAAATCTAACCCTCATCACCAACAGATCTTTATGCTACATGAATGGAAAATGGTAAGTGGGCTATGCAGTGGTGAGAAACCTGGAGGTACTTGAAGCAGAACCTCTACAAACCTTCATGAATTAACTGTGTTAGCAAGACCAGCCTGGTGGGGACATCAGCGGCGTTTATTCTTATTCTAAGTTTTTGGAGTGTTTCAACCAATGGGTATGCTATGGAAAGGATGAAGGTTCCTTACTTCAGCAAGAAAGTATATTTCTAGTGGAACTGAAATCTGAATGCTGTTGGAAGCTATTCAGCTTCCGAGGGAAATTGCTGTAGTGCACTGTCCAGCTCAAATCAAAGGATCCAGCAAAAGCAGACCAAATAATGAATTGGCAGATAAAGCAACTAAAGCTGCTGTCCAACAACCTATAATGAGTGTGCCATCATAATAACTCCCTCTGCTGACGGCTGACTAGAGATCAATAATCCAGCCCAAATATATGCAGATATTACTCAGGAAGAACAGGCTTGATGGGAAAGTTGGGAGGCTGTGAAAGATGAAACTGGAATTTGGACTATTGGGAGATAACCTATTCGACCAAGAAAGTATTTAATGACTTTGGCTGAGTGGTTTCATAATAAAATACATGAAGAGATGATAGGAATTGTTAACCAGATTGAAAAAATGTGGGCAGTCCCCAGAATGCATATGACAGGAAAAAGGATTGTGAGTTCTTGTCCCACATGTTGGAAGTTTTCCAATGCAAAACACAAACAATAGGTTGAAGGATGATCCTAACTGTCTTCTCCATTTTCAAAGACTGCAAATGGTTGTGCTGACATGCCTCTTATGAGCACTGGTAATCATGGATCAGCTCTCAGAATGGACAGAAGCTTTTCCCACCAGGAAAACTGTTACTTGGGAGTGGTTAAAGCATCCTTACCAGACATGGAATACCTGAAAACATAGAACCTGCTAGAGGTTCTCACCTCCCTGCAGGAATACTGAACAACATATAAAAGCTTAGGAACCCAGTGACAACTACACATTCAGTATCATTCACAGTCCTCAGGAGAAGGGGAAAGAATGAACAGGACTCTCAAAAATAAAATAGCTTGAATTTCTAGTCAGGTAGGGTTGAAATGGCCTTTAGGAATAGACATATGGGATATTAGAAATACTTCGTGCCATGAGCAGAAATAGTGTTTGGCAGGCATTTAGCTGTATCTGCCTCCTCTGTCTCTGCTTTGACCAGCCTCTTAGATGGAGAGGAACGGGTTACCAAATTTATACCAGGGACGCAAAGACATCTACAAGAAAAAAGGCACAAGACAGATGGTTTCAACCAGTTTTATTGTTGGATTGTCTTCTATACCTTAAGATACTAGAATGGTTACTCCAGTTCAGATATTAAAG
Source organism: Platysteira castanea (assembly GCA_013397175.1). Classification (NCBI taxonomy): domain Eukaryota; kingdom Metazoa; phylum Chordata; class Aves; order Passeriformes; genus Platysteira; species Platysteira castanea. The sequence continues at coordinate 1,075,457 of VYXC01005528.1, read as the reverse complement.
TCTTCCTTTTATAGATGTTTTGGTTCCTCTTATTTTCTAGAATGCAAGGACAAAGGAGACAATTTCAAGAGACTGAGGTAACTTAAGAAGGCCCGCCCAGCAACAGTGAAAACCAGTAAGAAATCAAAAGATGACTGACCAGAATTAAGTGTCAAAGTGTGGATTGGGTGATGAGTGGTACAGGTATAACGGAGGGACATTGTCTGGGGAAGGGGTCCTCTCCCGAAGCACACAGCTGTAACCTGAGAACTAACAAAAGAGGAACTGGAAACCTTCACTTGGACTTGACAATCCGTGGGATCCTAGGGTTGGACCCTGTTATGATGGCCAGTGTATGTAAATCCGTAACACCTCTCAGCTCGTACTACTATATATAATGCCATGAGGAAAGGAAAATAAGCTTTACATCTAAAAAACCATCCACACTAGTCATTAGACTGATATAATTGCATCAATAATAAAAAATAATCAGATCTTTAATTAGCCCAGTGGTACTAAAGCCTATGTGTACTTTGTAGTGCCTGTTCTGCTTTTCCAAGTCAGGTTTTGTGTTTATGTGCTGTAACTGCAGCTCTCACCTACAGAAATTTGGCAGTTTGTACCATCTAAAGTTGGTTGCTCTGGAAACTGGCTACAATTTCTTCCAGTTTCACAGCAAGAGCTGCTGAACTCTAAGGCAAAAAGCGTAGCAGCTCTATTCACTTGCTTCCCCACACCAATAAACTTGCCACAGGAGTGACAGATTATTTTCCTTTTTCTTACTCACTCTGGGAGGCTAACCCCAGGAGGAGCTTATGACTGATTTGAGAAAACACGGAAGCCTTGAAATATCTTTCACAAAAAGAAGCTGAAATAGAAAATCTCTCACAGGCCAGAACAGTATCAGACAACATCTGCCTGAGTGTCAGGAGGGGGCTATAGAGGGTTACAGAACCAGGACAACAGTATCAGACAACATCTGCCTGAGTGTCAGGAGGGGGCTATAGAGGGTTACAGAACCAGGACCATTTTCTTAAAGAGCCCTTCGGTCTTGTGCCTCTCTTCTACTTCCCAAACCTACGACCACTGACAACATCCTACTTTTCTGCAATGACTGTTGGATATTACTTACAGAATTTTGCTTGCTATATTATCAGCCTGTTACTCATCATTCAATTAATGGTCTTCTGAGCTCCTTCCTTCATCAAGCCATTCATCAAACAGTCTGGAATAGCTCAGGCACCCCAAAACCACAACCTGCTAGCACAGGACAAAGCAGTGGGCGTTTCAATACCCAGGAAAGCACAGCGTTTCTTACCACATTTTCCTGCTTGTCTCAGGCTGTGTCAGATAAGGCTGTCAAAAACTGTCTGTTTCTCATCTCCTCTCCCCTCAGGGTCCTGATACAGACTAATTGCAGGGAGTGTGTGGTACCCGGCCCTCTCTCAGGAAGGTGTGAATTACCTCCCCTGTGCCACATGGCCAGCCGTGTGCCTGGGCTGCTGGCATATGGTGAGGCACCACTCCAGTTTCTGCTCTGCTAACTTGCTGTTTTGTTAACATACAGGGGAGGAGAGAAAGAAAAGGCATGGGGAATGTCAGGAAATTCTCTTGTCTAATATGTGAGATCCTGTCCAAACTATCTCCTCAGCAGATGCCTTAAACTGCAGGGACTCTTCCTTCTCTTTATAGAGTATGACAGACCAGGAACTCTGTGGCAGTTCCTGGCTCCATGCATTCAGAAAATAAAAATGAAGGTTCAGAAGCTATTGTTTCTGTTTTCTGTTCAGTAGTACTGGTTACTCTGTATCAGCTTGTACCCTACTGCCACTCTGCTGAAGTCATGCTTTTATTAATCTACTTGGAAGTTGCTTTGACAGCTTAAATAGACTTAGTAAGTCCCTTAATTAATGGGTATTTCAGCAGACCCATAAGCTGCCACAAGATTACTTGTTTTGAGGCCTCAGTGTAACTGCGGTGCCAGCAGAGCATTAGAGGAAACATTTTATATTACGTATTTGATAAATACTAAGATTACAGTGCCCATATGGACTCGATGTAAAATTCTTCATGTCTAATTTGCATCAGTAGTATATGTGCAAATCAGAGCTAGAGAAAACATTCTGCCTTATCATCCTCTCTTACTGCAGTAATTTCATTCACATGAATGGGGGCAGCTAAATGGTAATATCTTTCAGTTATTGGTTTAACATTTTTTTAAAATTAGCTAAAGCAAATATAAGATTTTTCCTCTAGCTATAAGACTCAGGGTATCCTGCTAAGATAATGACAAGGCAAAACAGGCAGCCACAAGAGAGCTTTCAGAGCTCTAGACAAGTATTCTTTTTAACACACTGAGATATTTTTAGGGTCCAAGCTCTGCTTGAGTTCCTGTGGGGGTGCACAATCAGTAGATTTAAGCATTGACAGTTCATGCAGAGCACATCAGAGACTGCAGAAGAAAACCAGCCCCAGAGCATGTTCCACAGGCAAATGAACCACTAAGCATTGGAACAGGCTTTCCAGGGAAGTGGTGGAGTCACCATCCCTGGAGGGTTCAAAAAACAATTGGATGTGGCACTTTGCCATACGGTTTAGAGGGCATGGTGGCATTAGGTTTTATGATTCTGTGAAGGCAGCGAGGGCACAAGTGCCATGCTCCATCTTGGGGAGACTTGGCAAGACAGTGGGCTGGGAGTGTGAGAGCTGGGCTGTTAAACGCAGGGAAACAGAAGCAGCTGAAAAACTTCACAGCAATGACAGAAATGAAATAACAATACTCACACTGTCCCTCAATTCAGTTCTCCTCATGATCTTGTGGAATGAAAAATTGCCAAAACTCCTACCTAACTCCTACCTCAGGCAGATTCAGGCAGGAAGATGCTGAGCTCTATTGTAAGAATCCAGCCTTGATTCTGCTAATGAAATGGAAACAGAAATGCATCATAAGATGAAGAAAAGGCCTGCTTGGTCTTCAAACCCTTCAGGATGCAAAACCAATGCAAGTTTCCTTTTCATAAGGTATGAGTCTGATTAAAATGGCTCAGGAAAGAAATGACGGCAAACTTACCTTTGTTCAGTTCCTTTTTTCAGCCTTCCTTACAATGAATCCTTATAAAATTATTTCTGTTTTTCAGATGCCACATTAACTCCGAAGATAAGTCTCCTCACATGAGTGAGGAAACAGAACCTAACCATCTCTTCTTCCCCAAAACTTCCCCCTCTGCTCCCAAGGACATGAGACTAACAGTGCATTGCAAGGAGAGTCTCATACAGAATAGATAAGCTCTGTATGCTTATGATTACATTGTCACAGCTCTTCTTCAGTAATGCATAAAAACAAGAGAAAAGCTTTCCAGAGATAGGGGGCTTCAATTATTTACACAGATGAAAGAATAAAGAGTTTATTATTCTCACATAACTAGTAAGTGGTTAGAGGGGGGACTCAACTCCACAGACAAACTTCCCCAGGTAGCTGAGTAAATTGGTGCTTCCTGTCATAGCAGTGACACTGGTTCATTCATTCTATATTGTATGAGACACAGAAACTAAGCCTTATCCAGAGCTGGCAGGTGAAGGTTACCTGTCCTCCCACCAATACAGATTCCACTGTCTTATCTTTTGGGTGCTTTTCCCCTCTCCTTGCCTGCTAAGTGCAAACAGCATCAGCTATGAGGGATTTAGAAATCTCAAGTAACTGAAAACAGACACAGGGTTTGGAGTTTATGGCAGATATAATTTAACAAAAAATTCAAAATACATTTCTCTGACATATTTTTAAAAATAGTTCTAAAAAATATTTGCCCAGATCAGGTTACAATTATTTAAAAGCATAATTATCATGGAGCAATCTTCAAAAGTGACATTTCAAAACATCTCTTCCATTACAATGAAGATCATGGTTCTAACATGTTTTCAAATACAGGCGTAACTTCAAATATTAATTAAGAAAACACTGAGTAGCAACACTTATTCCTCAGAAACCTAAACATCTCGCAAGGTCAGTCCTGGCCCATTGCCACCTTAACTTTTTGCACATTCAGAATGTACTAACACTGGACTAAGGGAATTACACCTGGTGGAGAACAGAACAGAGAAATATTATCAAAGGAGAAAGAAAACTAGGACATTTCCATAACCAGAATTGTAGACTTACTGGTAACATTACCTGTATTTTCTGCCTTTCACACTGAGCTGGAGGCAGTAAAAGCCAAACCTCCCACTACCACCAGCTCAGACTGTACTCGCACTGTATACAGCTGACCTTTCCCTGTCCTTCAAAGACATCAAAACTTAAATAAAATTTTATCAATAGAGTATGCCCACAGTGAATTCTACCCAGTAACTTTTACCCATCTCACAAAATGGAGTAATTATCAGAATTATGTGAAAACTAATTAACTTCTATTAATATAGAGATCTAGGAAAAAAAATAAGTAAGAACATAAAAAACCAAGATCCAAGACAAGATTCAACAGTAACTAAAAGGATGTTAACCGAGCCCTTTAAATCAACATTTTGTTTTGTGCCTGCACAACAAATACACAGGCAACACCCTTATACAATCTGTCTTCTAGGTGGGTTCCTCCATAAGCACTGACAGCCTTGATGAGGATAGTCCTTGCTTCTGTCACACAGAATGATCTTGCTGTTATCTAATTTTATTTTATTGATTTCTTCTTCTTGGCTTGCTTTTTGGACACAGCACCTAGAGCTGAAATGCCCACTGATGTCTGAGGCAGGAGCAGTCTTCCAGACTGTGTTGGGTACTTGGTTTTCATAAGGACTTTAAACAGTGGCTGGGACAACATATGTTTCAGTTGTTTTTTCATCCCCTTCAGCATCTTTTGCTTCTGGCTTTCTTCTTGCTCACTAGCTTTTCTTCCTTGGGGCAGAAATCAAAGATACAGAATGTTACAACAAGAAAAAAACTTGCATTGCAGGCCTTTGTAGAGATAGGGCCAGATGCTAACCCCAGCTTTCTCTGTCTAACAAGGTCACTCAACTCTCAGTCTTCCAGTCATGTGTGACATTCTCAGACCACCCAGGCTGTTCTCAAGGTAATGAGATCAAGAAGAATCCTGGCTACTGAGTAACCATAGTTAGCGCCTGAACTGAAGAGAAAAATGAAATCAAGGTTGCTATAAAGTAAAATTGAAAGCACATTACTAAATCTGTGTAAGAGGCTCTTCACTCACGGGAGGAATGACTGAGAGTTTAATTGGTCTTCAATAAGCTACACAAGAATTAGAGACTGAGTACACTTTAAAGCATAAATCTGGCAAGTTTCTGGGTGGCAATTACAAAGTGTTTCACTTGAGAGTCACAACTTACTTGGACTGGATGTGCTGTTTGGAAACTCATTCCAAAGCACAGCATACTCAGATTATGTCAAAACAAGACAGCAGAGTGCTAATCATCTGAGTGATCAGTAATTATCTGAAAACGCTCCTGAACAATTTAGACAGATATGGTTAGTGTTTGCTTGCAAAGTGGTCAAGAACCAGCTAGTCCAGCCATGAGTAAAGGAAGACAATAATCTACATATGTTTCAAAATTAAGGCATTGGCATATTTAGCAGCTAACAGGTTAGAGGCAGACTAATCTGAAGTGACCCCTGCAGCAACCCTATTCAGCCTGCCTTCAAAGAACTGGTAGGAAATCATACCTTTAGCTCTCAAAATAGGAACACAATGTGGCATTTCACAGTGCATCTAAGCTTTGCAAAACTTCATGGCATTGAACTAATAGCCTTCTAACACTAATAGCACTTCTAACAAACCACCTAAAAACCTCACCAACTTCAATATACGTATTGGCCATTTAGCCCACACAACTCAACCTACTTAAGACTCATTTAATTTTTGGTGTTCCCTAGCACTTCCTGGGTGTTCCCACACAGAGCTGTCAAGCTCCTGTCCTGATGCCTGACTACAAGGGAGTGGGAGAGCGAAGCAGAAGTGTGGAAACAGCCTTCTCTTTGACAAGAGGGGAACAAGACTCAATCAGGACATACTGGGCTGCTTAGAGTACTCTGCAATGCTTGTCAGCTCAACAGTTCTTGTCCTACAACATGTAGACTTGTCTGCGACTTGCCAGAACTGTCACACCTCACTCCCTCAGCTCCAGCACTCTCTGCTGCTCTCTCTGCATCATCCTGAAAACACCCCTACCACTGTGCATCAGAAACACTCCTTTCCTTCCCCCCGCTTCTGCCCTGCAGCTTTTGAAGCTTCTCTGCCATGGTGAGGCTTCTTCTGGACACCAGCGCTATGGGACCTACTGAGCATACCCATGGAAAAACATTTTCTACTTGCCCATCAACATGTCATCATCAAGATCAATCTCAAGAGCCTCTGCAGCTTGCTGGAGCCAGGAATTGTGTTGCTTTGCCCGACTGTTGAAAAATTCTGCCTTCTCAATCTGCCTTGCCAAATTCATCCGTTCCTACAACAGAAGTATGTTTGGACATTATGATCAGGTTTAAATGTGGGATACTTTAGCAGAGTAAGTGTTCGAGAGCATACACTACAATGCAACTGGGGTGCAGAGACACTTTTGTTCCCTACTCATGTCCAAGGAGATGCCCCACCTAATAAACACATCATTCACTATCATTTTCCTTCTTTCGATCCATGATAGAATCTGACTCCTAAAACATCTCAATTACTAAACATACCTGAATGTTAACTCAACATTCTATGAATGAATCATTATAAACACTTGAGAGACATCAAGAGCAAACCATGATTCAGATACCAATCATTTCCAAGTTACATATTTATACAGTACAGCTTCATCTCAGTTATTAGTCTCAGCAGTAAGGGGCAGCCACTACTTTCATCCCATTCTGAAGAAAGTAAACTCCTGCAGGCCATATGGAAGGAACAGATCATGTTTTCAGGAATGCACCTAGATCTTGTTTAGGCACAGGACAGAATGTTCTGTCCTTCTCCCCAGCTGCACACAGGTGGAAAAAAGATGTCCAGCAAACTTAACCTGACCTGAAGGCTTCCAGCTGTTCCAAACAAATAACTAATTCGCTGTGGAAAGAAAATCTGCACTAACAGTAAATATGAACCAATCAGAAGCAAGTTCTGCTTTTTGGAACGTGGCTGCGGTTGTGTAAAACAAACCGGTGCAGGAAACTGAATAGTCTGGTGCTACACAGTAACAGCACCAGCCAGGACTGCCAGGATAGTTACTAGGGAGAGACAGAGAGAGAGAGAGTAACACTTGCAGTGGGCTACTCAGTCAGTCACTTCTTAAATGATTACAAGAAATTTCAATTACGTTTTTCCATCTCTGTAAAATTTAAGTCCTCTCTAAGTCTGTCCTGGTTCAACAGTTCTACTTGTCTCAAATGTGAAACCCCTTCACACTTTTCCTGAACTTGAATGAAGGTATGCCAAAGGAGGGAAGGAGCATGCCAAAGGGACAGACATAAATAACCAGCAGCACTACCAGCCCCAACTACAATGACTTTGTGATTAAACCCAGGACAAAGCGTAAATAAGACCTGACTGTTCCAAGGGCTTATAAGGCTGGAGTCCTGCAACTACAATTACAAAGATCACTTCTGGAGAGAGAAGCATTATTACAGATAGGAGAGATCATTGTGAGATGATGACAAGAAAAGGAAAGTGTAGAAACAACATTTATTTGCCTATTAATTGACAGAGCATGATAAGAGCCAAGAACTACTCATCAAGAAACACAGAAGGAACCTCTGAAGCAATACTCTTCGAAACGACAGATTTCTCTCAGTAACTAGAAACATTTAGTAGGTGGAAGGGGGCAGAGAGGGAGACAGGGGTGGAAATCAGATTCTCTTTGTTACTACCAAGAGGAGAAAAAAAAGAATCTGTGGAAGCATTTCTTTGATTTTCTTTCCTCTTTCAGACAGCTGCATTTCCTGAAAGAAATACCCTATTTGCAGCAAGCCTGGGTTTTGAAACTTGCTGTCATTATTCTCAAGGTGAGGATACTGCTGCTGCCACCAGGATAGACCCTGGGCTCAGTCCAAGCCAATTAGGTAAGCCTGAATCAGAACACCATGAGGAAGACACCTGCTGCATTATCTGACTGCTTGCATTCTTCCCTGTTCTCAATGACTGTGCAATATTCAGACATTTCAACCCCAGCTGGATTCCTTTAAAATCCAGTATTTAAATATGTCTCATTTGTACGTGACTGACACCATCCAAACTGTTAAAGAGAATGCTGAGACATGAAATAGTTTCTTATTCAAGGAACAGAAAATCTGCAGTGACTAGATGCTTTCTAAAACACATTGTTTTGTAAATCTTAACCATTATCTTGTGAGTTAGTGAATGACTGAATCCTCCTTAAAATGGGCAATAACCTATAAAAGGGAAACACAGTTTGACAGGGTTCAGTGGCAGCTGTGGCCTCACAGTACAGGAACTTCTAGAAAAGCAGACAACTCACTACTTCAGATGGGAAGAGGCAGGTGAAGACCACTGAACGTCCCCAGATCTGCTACTGTTCTCTAGTCTGTTCCTAACACAAGAGGCTTTAAACAATGTACTTAGCAGAGCCATCCCAGCTCCACAGCCACAAACATACTCGCTTCCCTATACTGTTTCTGGAAAAATGTGTTATTTATGTTTTAACACCTTTCTTGGGCCAGTTATTGAGGAGAAATCACAGACATTGCTTAAAAAAATATAAAGTGTGATTAACTTAATTTTCAAATCCAGATCCTCAAGGGTAAATTTCATCTGAAACCTGGAAAGAACACAACAGGCAATATCATGTCAGTAATATAAGTAAGCAAGCAACTACTCAGGCTGCAAAAAGACTGTTGTTTCTTTACCTTGATAGAAGTCATGCACTTGGTATCAACTGGGAAAAATGGAAGCTCTTCACTCTTCTCCAATGTTTTATAGATTTTCCGAAAATTGATCAAGTCCTCAGGGCCAATCAGCAGCAGGCTGAGGCCTTCACTGGCAGCTCGGGCTGTGCGGCCACTTCTGTGCACGTACAGCTCAGAAGTACGAGGGACCTGCAAGAATTCAGAGAAGCCATGCAGCTGGCCATGGACAGCTACCAGCAGCCTGGCATGCCTTGCACAGAAGGCTGCCAAAGAATATTGGGTTTTATACACACAGTACATTGCATGTAACACCGATGAAAGTGATGTAAAAGATGATGTCTTGACACACTTTTTGTTCTCTGATCTAGCATTTTTCCTTTGTAATCTTTTGTGAGTCTCTCCTAACCTCTGACCCTCTTGTCATTTCATTTGCAAAGCAGGAAAATATTTTATGTGTCCTCAGAGAAGAGTTATAAGGCTGAGTCATTTCACACCTTTGGATATCAAAGTTAAGCAAAAAGCAAGGAGGATCATATCTATTATGTCATTTCTGATATATAATCACACATTCATAAAGTACGACCTACTGCAGTCAGTCACTGCACAAATGAGATCTTTAAGTACAAAGCACCAAGAACAGTTAAATGATTTAATTTCTATACTTGGGACTATACTATACACAGGACCAAGAATTACAGCTTTACAGTGTTGAGGATTTGGATCAGCAAAACCTTAAGTCAAACCAAAACAGTAAAAGGAAAAACATTAAAAATACTTCACCTGGTAGTGAATGACATGCTGGACATTAGGAATATCAAGACCACGAGCTGCAACATCTGTTGTCAGGAGGACACAGCTGAGAAAGTGACAAAATTTAATGAACATGAAATTGGAAGAGTAAATCATGTGCGAAGGAACATAAAATACAGCAATCCAGAATTCTACCACAGCAGTTTAAGAAACAGGTTTATACTGTATTATCTGTAGGACATATGCATTCTGTTTGCCCTTATAGAAACGATACCCAATTTACCTCAAGGGCAGTCTTGAAACAATAATTCTTAGAAGTAAAATTAAAAAATACAAATGTTGCCTTCAGCAGATCTATTCTGTTTCCAATAAATAAATACACTACCTTGCTGGATTCAGTTTTCCTGTGTTTTTCTTCTCTCTCAGTTCACGAGAATGCTGGAACAAACTGCTAATCAATGAAGAAGGGGGGTATGTGCGCCCCTGCATTACACTTTTCAGTGCACTGCCCAGGTTTTAAAGAATTCTTTAGATTGCTATGACCACACCATTAAAAACACAGTTGATCTTCTGGCAGTACAGACATGTTATTAAAAGTTTTACCAGCTGAGAAAAACCACATTCTTAACATTATCTATCTAAATAACAATTTTTGGGGGTGAAATATCTTCTACCAACTTGCACTCAAACAAGCTCTCAGTAAATTAAAAGCTAGAAATATAAGGGGGGAGTTCTGTTCTAATAATTACTATTTCTCCTTATCCCTAGACAAGATGAATTACTCAAAGAAGTTGTTCTTTTATATAAGCAGTCTCTACAGAGACAAAAGTCTCCCTAGGATATGGAACAGTTTGTTTTAAAAACATCTCCCAGCAACTGAAATGAGTTCCCCTTAGATAACATAAATTTGTTGAGATTTTGTGGCATTTGACTGCATACTCTATTGCTACGAGGTTCAAAGTAGAAATAGCATAAGAAAATTGTACAGCTTGCAATGTGCAGAAGGCTGTGAGAGATGGTCTCAGATTTCCTTCCTGTCTTGAAAATCTGCAGTCTCTGAAAACACCTAACCTGACCTATGCAATGCTATCAATACATTTACCAAGGGATGCTGCAGCTCCATCACAGCAATTCAACCTCTGTTCTCCATGCCTGAATCTCTTAACAAGGTACAAATTCCCAGACAGCACACAGCAGTTCACAGCAGGACTAAACTGTGAGGCTTCTGGATCATGGAAGTACTGAGACCAAACATCTCCTCCCAAAGGCCACCCCAAAGACACCCCGAAACAATGTTTCCTAAAATGGCAGGACATGGCTGCTTGGGTAAGCCCTGGCTGCCCACTACTGCTGAAAGGCACAACTGCCCTTTCTTTTGCATTGCTCAAAGATACTTTGACCCTTGGAATGCTAATTTATGTAACTAAAACTGCAAATGAGTATTGAGTGGTTAGTTTTCTGATGGTTTAGGGAGATGCAACAACTTAAAGAGGATCAACTGAGCTGCAGAGCCAGGACATGGGCAAGGTGTGCAGGACAGTTCTAAAAACATGTCTGAAAACAGGGCAAGTGACAGCTCCTTCAGCAGCAACAAGCTGCCGGACCACAGGATATTTCAGGATCCAGTGGACCTCAGGAAGTCTCTAGTAAAAGCTCCTCTTCAAAGCAGGATGAGCTTCAAGACTGGATCAGGTTGCTCAGGGCTTCTATCCAACAGAGCCTCAAAAAACTCCAAGACAAGCAGCCTGTTCCCATGCTCAGCTGTCCTCACAGATGAAAAGCCCTTTCCCATATCCAGCCTGATCCTCTTATTTCAGCCTGCACCCATTATCCCTCATTCTCCCATCAAGCACCACTCTGAAAAGCCTGGCTCCACCTTCTCGATAACCCTCTTTTATGGTATCAGAGGGCTGCCATTAGGTCCCCACAAAATACTTTTCCCAGTACAAACACCCAGTGCCTTCAGTCTCTCCTCTTGCAGAGCCAATGCTCCTTGAACATCTTGGTGGCCTTCCACTGAACTTGCTCCAGTTCATCACCTCAACTGTGAAACCTCATCCTTAATTGTTAATATCTTGGGCTCATGAACAGGAGATTCACATCCTCAGCTAACTTCCCCAACCTGCTCCTACTCTAACAGAGTTGTTTCCCCTCCCCACCGCCCTTTATGCAATTTCTTTTTTTCTATACTAGGAAGTTGAAAATCAACTCACCTCTCTCGCTCAGCAAACCTTTCCAGGTTTTTCAGCCTTTGCTTTTGGTGCATGTTGGCGTGCAAAGGAAGAGGATCACAATTTAAGATTGTAAGGAGAGAAGTGAGGCGTTTTACACAGTCTATGCTGTTTGCAAAGACCATAGTTCTTCCTGGATACTGGAGAAGAAAGTAATAGAGATAATAGTCCTTCTCATTTGTGTTACAGTGGATTCTGGTTTCGGTTAGAGTCTCAACAGTAGCCTCTTTCCTTGTTAAGTCTATTACTTTGGGTTTGCCCTTTATTCCTACTTTTTCCATTAACAATTCTAGTTTGGTCTTCTTGTCCATCTTTTTGGCATTCTTTTTTTGTAAAACTCTTGTTGGAGTCTGATGGACTAAAGTCAAAGTGGCAGAAAAAACAAAAGTCTGCCGTCGAGGGTTATACTGTGAATCATTTAAGATTTCCAGCAACTGAGACAGCTCTAAGAAGTGACCTTTCTCAACCATTCGGTCTGCTTCATCAATCACAAGGCATCTGTCAAGTAGAAAACACACAGTAAAAATACACTTGTGCAGCTAAATACAAACACGGTACATTTAAAAACAACTTTTCCTGCTGAACACATAAAGGATATGCATTATAACTGAAAAGAACACCAGGTATGCTAGAGCAGCTACAGCAGCCTTTTGCATTTCCTTTTGAAAAATCAGTTCTTTACTACTGTCTTTAACTGACATTTCCCTCCATCAAAATAACCAATGTACATTTCGCTGCAAAACACTGACACAGAAATAGGTGATCATCTTATGTAGTCTAATTTTTTTAATCTGTTAGTAAACCTAATCAGTATGCAGGGCTGCCCAGTTCAGTACCCAGCAGTTATCTGAAAAGGCACTTTTACCTGAGCTGACGAAGATTTGAAAGATGTGGGTGTCTCTCTTTAACTAACTCCCACAGACGGCCTGGGGTTGCAATTACAATTTCTGGTTTTCGATTCAGTACACGTTCTTGCTTCTGTGCAGCCATGCCTCCTACTAGAATTGCAGTCTTAATGCCTAGAACATATAAATAACAGATTTTATTTCACTAATTTACCAGTGAATGTTTTTATATATATCTACTTCATGAAGTATTTTAAACAGTCTATGCTGTAACTTTCAACAAGCATTTTGGCCAGGAAACTTCAGGGGTTTTATGTAACACTAAGCATACAACAATGCACTCAATTTTACAGAAAAATCCTCATTATAGTTAAATGCCAAGAATAAATGCACCTGTCTTTCAACAGCATGAAGAATCACATCCATAGCTGTTAGCTTTGTTTATACATATTTCAGAGTCTCATGTTTTTTCCATTGTATTTGCATGAACAAGCATATTCCTGTTAAGAATAACCAGAAAGTCCCTTCAAGAATAAGACTGAGAAATGCTTGTCTTGCTAAATAACTGCTCGTTTGCTATGGAATAATCCTACCAAGTCTGCTCCCACCCGATTAATGATTCTCGCACAGCAGCACAGACCTCGTTAGCTTTAAGTAGTCTGCTGAGGTACTAAAAGGAGTTTATCTTTGGAAGCAGACTCCATACATGGCTTAATTCACCCTACTTCTTCAAACAATACATTGGCCCATGATAAACTCAATGTTACTCTGCAAGACCCTTCCAGTATCCAAGTTCCCACTGATCTCTCTTCTAGACTACTTGTGGAACACCATGCTTCCAGGTGCAGATTTTTCTTCCTGAAGTGAGTTTGAGGCAACAAAGAAAGTCCACATCAAAACATTTCCTCTCCTGCTGCAGCAACTGTATTATCACTTGGACAGCAGATTTTTACACATAAATAGCACTGCTCCTATCAGAACCGTATGACATAAATTGATTATTTCAGCCTAGCAGTTAAAATAAACTTTGTAATCAGATGCAGACTGATGAGCAGGACATACAGACACCAAAAGAAGATGGGCTTAGAAGCAGTGCATTGCACTACATATCCTCTTTAATAAATAAATGATTACTGGCACTGGAGAAGTGGAGAGAATTGGGAAAAACTTGCAATCTTCAACAGTTTCATGTCCTCACTCATTCACCTAACAGACGTACTGACTTCTGGTTTAGAAAGAAAAGGAAGAGGGGGGAATTGCTTTTGTCAGGCATGTTACTCAGTAACACTTCTGTGGCTTGACTGCTGCAAGAGGTAAGTCAGCCAATCCAGCAATGCCATCTACCCTAAATATTTATGACTGTAACTTCTTTTTCTTTTCTAATAGATAGAAAAAAGTTATAAATATACCATATATACAAAGATTGATATACTTGTCAAAAATGAAACTATTATATGTATAATCAAAATTTTATATATAATGAAATTATTAATTATATATAGCCTACGTTATCCAAAACTAGAACAAAGTTAGCTGTGACCAGGTATCTAGTACTGATTCTGTGTTGTGAGAGTATGAATCAATACCTATTTGAAGGAAGACACATTTTAAAGCAAATTAGCTTGCATTAACTGCTTATTACCACGTGCATCTCACTGAAGAATCTTCAAGCATTTCTCACACATCAGTGACTACAAACTCTAACCCTTCAAAAGCTACACCAGTTTTATGATTTTATGGAAGAAAAGTGTGGCACACATTCTGGCTAAAAACCGATGCCAAGATCCGACCAGAGTGTAATCTGAGACATGGCCTGTGGGATATACATACCTGTAAACTTTGCAACTGCATCAATGTGATGCTTAACTTGTACAGCTAATTCTCTTGTAGGAGTAAGGACCAATCCTAAAAGAGGTCTCTTTTTATGGGAGTCAACATGTGTCTCATCATCGGAATCAAATTCAACATTTTCCAGCACCTTCACACAGCCTGTTGTGAAAGATTCATCATCTTCATCACCGCTATCTTCAACCTGCTGATGGGTTACTTTTTCTGCTTCATCCTCATTTTCCCATCTTGTTTCATCATGATGCTGATGGGACTCTTTAGAAACACTGTCATTTCTGGTTGTTGAGTTATTTGATTTTTGCCACTGCAGCACAGAGTGAATCATTGGAATTGCAAATGCAAGCGTTTTGCCACTTCCTAAAAAAACAAACAAGAATAATAACAGACTGACAAGTCATTTATTTGAAAAGATGAGAAAAGCAACAGCCAATCACACACTGTTCTTAAAACATACCATTGTAACAGATGCAAATTCATGATCTTTAGAAGACCAGAAACTTGCAGCAATAGCATCTTTTCTCCTGTTTCCTTTATACATCTCCTCGATGTGACCAATAGCATATTCCCTGGGGAACAGGTATTCTTCCAATCTCTAGCAGGTCAGGCATATTTATTTGTTCTGAAAGCGTTTTTTTAAAAGTTGCAGTTGCAGTCAAGATATTTTTAAGGAACTGTATGCCCATAATGAGAATACCATGCCCTAACTGAAAGTTCTAATCAACATTCTCCAAATAAAGGAGTAGCAAATGAGGTCAAGGACAAACTGGAATGCACTTGAAGGATTAGCTTCCATCTTCCATTTATAGTCCTGTATTTAAAACTTTCTAAGAAACTGTATTTTGAAATATTCCACTGTCTAATTTCCTGATCTAGCTCTGGGTCACACTTTTATAATCAGAACACATACATTTAATTTAAAAGAAAGAATCCACTTTAGAGAGATGGGGCTTGTCAAAAGCAAGTTTAATTGCAAGGCTTCACTGTACCAACTGCGAGTTACATCCCTGCCACATATTCCCTTCTGAACTATCTGTCAGTAATAAAGACATTAGGGAGAGCCTGGTAGCACATCCACCCCAGCCAATTAAGCTTCTCAGATGCAGCAGTTCACTAATCATGAAAGCAGCATCCATAGTACAAGACACTATTACATCATTCCTGTTAACGGGCCACTGCTGGAAAGCAGTCCTTTGGAAATCTCATCTCGATTCCTGCTCACATCACAAAGCTGTAAAGGTTTGCCGTATTTGGCAACACAGAATTTTGCCTATTTAGGGGAGAACCTTAATGTGAGTTAACAAACAGCTAAGCCCAGTGTCATCATCCTGACCAGTGCTGCTCCAAGTCTCATATCCAATTCTCCACCTTTCTGCATGTCTGTGAGGTCTTTTAGGACTTCTGTCTGCACTGGAAGCAGAAAATGTTTATATCCTGTACTTAGAGCACTTATACAGTAAGATTCTGTATTACCAAAACATCTGTTTTTAAGGTGAACAACACTGCTGATCTTGAATTAAATGTAATTCAATTTGACTGGTGCAAATGTCAGTACTGCACCCAGATAGATTATGGGTGTGGTAATCAGGACTATTCTGCAGGCACTGGATTGACCCACAAATTAAACAAATTATCACCTCACAGGACATGTTATTTTTATAACACACAAACCACATACCATAGGCAGGCATACAGAACCAGAAGGAAAGTATATCTTGGTACAACAGCTGAAGCCAATTCTTGCTCTTTTAAACTGTTTCAGATCGTAGAGTTTTACAGAGATTTGACTCCTTAACCAGGAATCTCCTTAGTTCTACACAGTAATGAACAGAAAGGGTTAGACCCACCGCAAAAACAAGCCTTGACATTCCCTGCATCTGATCTCCACATGGAACTACTGCCATATCAAAATCTTGCCATTATTCCCAATGTTACTATGAAAAAAGGAAGATTAATAGTTCTTTTCTTCACACATTCCTCCCTCAGGCCCAGTGCTAAGGGATGCTACAGGATGCAGAAAAAAGAACTAGAGAGTTTCAACCTCTCCCAGCTGCAGCACCTCTTAACAGGCAGTTGTCCAGATCTCCCAAGTTTCTAGAGAAACACTGACGATCCACTGGACTCCCTGGAGAGAATCTGGATTTCTCTCATGAAAGAATAAATGAACAAAACACAGTCCAACCACCTCAGGGTTATACAAAATTATAAAGCAACAACACAGCCTGCACCAACCATGCTTTCCATTCTGCAGCTAGAGAGGAATTTGCTTACCAGCACTGCCAAAATGGCACTTTTTTGCAGTACAAAAACACCTTTAAAATTTTCAGTCCCATTTTCAAAAACACTCCCTGTGGGGCTTTCTAATCTTATTAAAGCTAATATCATCAACACAGCTTCTAATTAAAATAAAAATGCAAATGACTGTGTATCGTATTAGTTACTATACCTTCCTCCTTGAGAGCAGTAAATGACTTTACAGCAACTGGAACAGATGAAAACAACGGAAAGGAAGCCTTTAAACCAAGGCAGCTTCCAACTGTGCTTACTATCTCTAGGTGTTTTAGGGAAAAAAATGTTGCAGTGCTAATGACAAAACTTCAAAGGTAGGAATCGCAAACAAAGTTTGAGGGAACATAATGTTCTGAGACTCCCTCGCATAAGTAAACAAGGAGCTGTAACAAATTTCATGAAGGCTAGCAATGCTCAAAGCATGAGCTGAGCGCAAGATGGATGTGACTCTACCTCTCAAATCATCGATGTAATATTCAGTTCAAGCACAAGCAGGGAGAAGTGCTGGTGACCATGTACAGGCAAAGCCAGGGGACGGAGCACAAGGGTGGGCCTGTTTTGCTGTGAGCATGACCTGGGCCATATTCACACTTAATACTGTGCCCACTGTTTATTCACTGCTCCACACTAGTATGAATTATCTCCACAGGAAGCTGGTTCTCTGCTCTGCCTCGCCAGGAGCACACGTTTGGCTGCTGCAGAAATGACCCTATTTGTTTCATTAATTCTGCCTTTTACAGAGCATCACCTTACCATTCCCAAAACATGAAGCAATTTAAGAAACAGGAAAAGAGACTTTTGCCAAAAGCATAAAAGCTCATTGAGACTTCAAAGCTTTGCATGCTTTGTAAAGATGGGACGTTCCCATGTTTTTAAGTTACAGAGTTTTAAAACTTTACTAATATGTTGGATATGCAAAAGACAAAAGCTCTTCTCTTACAATATATAAAAGCTGTTTCTTCTACATATAAAAACTTGTAACCCTGGGTTACATTTAAAGAAGAGAAATGGGACGCTCCCAGCATACACAATCATTTTAACAGATTTGTACCTGTTTCTGCAGCACCAAGAACATCCATATTATCCCGAATGGCAGAAGGCAAGGCTAAGGCTTGAATAGGAGTTGGAGCACTAAACCCCAGGTAGCTCAAGGCCTGCAGCACTGGCTCAGGTACAAACAGGTCTTTCCATGCAGACACATCAGCTTTTTGATCAGTTGAGGCAGACAAAACTTCTGTTGTCCAGTTTTTGACTTTTTTAGAAGTGGCTACTGATGGAAGGGCTTCCTGTGCTTGAGAAGCCTTGTTTTTAGATACATTCTTTTTCTTTTTCTTTGTAGTGTCTTTTCTGCTTGACATGTTCTCAGTCACCTCTCCATGGTCTTCACAATTTGCTTTTTCGATTATTTCATTACATTCTGCCTCTTTATCAACCAGCACATCCATTTCTGCTGCATTGGGAGTATTGCCTTTATCTGCTTTGACTTTGTTTTTCTTTTTCTTTTTAGGAGGGATGACAGGTTCTTCCACCTCCTCACTGCCCTCTTCTGAAGCACTCTCAGCCTTTCTCTTCTTCTCTTTTACTTTCCCCACTTTGGAAGAACTTACTAGCTTGTACTCTGTAAGTTCCTCCAAGCACACTATGTCTCGAAACTCCTCCTCAGCAAATAGATTGGGGTCGATCTGCACGGTTTTCCATTCTCCTACTACTTCAATGCCTTTTTGTTTTAATTTAAAGGAAGATCTAAATCTTCCTCCTTTTCTGGCCTTCATTTTTTACCTAAAAAAGAAAATGAGGGAGAAAAAAAAAAGAAGGGCTTCAGATACAAGGAATGAAGACTACCTTGATATTCAAGCGAACGGAAATCCATGGAATAATTATTTTACTTATTTTTAAAATATACCAATAACAGAACTTAAACATAGCTTCAGTCTAATATATATATATCTAAAATACAACTTAAAAAATTATAATATAACTAAATACAACAGGCAGGCCAGGCCTACTGCGTCCCTCCTGTAACACCTCCGGAGATAAAACTAGAACCGCTGGATAAATCCCTGCAGGCCGCGCAGCGCTCCCCACCCCTGCCCACCCCAGGAACCACCCGCCGGAGCCGCGGCAGGGCCCGGCACGGCCTCGGCTGCCACACGCCGGAGCTCCGGGCACCTGCTCCCCCCGCCGCGCCCAGCGCTTACCGCGCTCAGGAGCCCCGGGACAGAGGGGAACGGAGGGAGGCGGAGGGAAATGGAGAAGGACGGAGATGAACGCAGGGAGACTGAAGTCTCAGCCCAGGCCTGGCTGCGGCTGCGGCCACTGCCACTGCCACTACCGCCACTACCCGCCGCGTGCGCTCCTGGGCGCCGCCATTGCCAGATGACGTCACTCCGCCGCCGCATGACGTCACTGCGCGGCGCCGGCCGGCCGTGGGTCGGTTGTGGCTTTCCGCGCGCACCGCATCCCGTGAGGAATGCGTGAAAGGCCTCTGGAATCCCAACCCCGAAATTAGCAGCTGCGGTTGGGTATCACCTGCATTGCTCATTCAGTAAAAAAGATTTGTTATTCACGCTTGCTTGTGGGTTCGTGTGGTCCTGTTTTGACCTATTACAATTATCCTATTTAAAGACTATTACGGGTAAAGTAACGCATTTAGGAGAGAAGTAGCAAATACCTACAGAAAAGGAGCAAACACCACCGAGGTCGCAGTAAGAGTTTTTTTTCCTCTTGTGTGATCACATGCTCTTTTGCAGCCGCATCTTGCAGTATCATAAATTACATGATAATGGAAGATTTTTGTTTCTCCTAAGAGGTTGGCTGATGTTCAGAAGTGCCTCTTGCTATAAGTGACTTAAAACCAGCAGGTTTCTAGGTGATAGAGACCAGGACAGTAGGTTAAAGCACAATTACAACAACAACTATTCTTCTCTTAGGTATTTGCAGATGCTTCCTGGTTCTGTGAGAAGATGGGAAAGCAGAGGGCTGTTTTCTCAACTTTTTTTTTTTTTTTAATGTTTTAAGGCCAAGGGCAGAAATAAGCATGTTAAATGTTTTCAAGGACAGTTCCACTTCCAGGTAATCACCATTAATGGCCTACCAATGCACAGCATAGGGAGTTGCTTCCAATTCATATTCCATGAGCAAGGCTAAAGAGCATTTGATGCTTGGTCCTCATGTTCTGCATGAGAAAAATCAGTGACAGTCAGGAAGTGAGTTCAGGGAGCAGGGTTTTATATGGTACCTTTAAAATTACAACCATTAAGCCTTATTTACGTAGTACTGAGCTGGAGGCAGCGATGGCCAGCAGTCCTCTCTCACTGGTAAGAACTGGGACTGCATCTTCATGCCAGCCTTAATGGAGGGTCTCAGCAGTCTTTATGCATTCCTTCATTGAAAGTATCTTTCCTTCCAGGTTGTTTAGATTCAAATTTGTAAGTGACAAAAGAGCTTGTTTATAATTTTTCCATTTTCTCTCTTCTTATTTTACTGCATATTAGCAAAAGCAAATTTGCAGAAGCAAAAGAAACAGATTACTCTGAATTTCTGGTATGGTTGACTTAGCATTGATGCTGAATAAAAATAATGAAAAAAATTTGGACAGAAGAGTTGTTAGCTGTTACTCCTAGGTATAATCATACGTCCTTATGTAGTTGCAGAGTTTCCAGCTTTGTTCTGAAAGAAAGATTTAACATGGAAATTACTTGTTAAATTATGTTGAATTATGCTTTTTAATGTAACTGTGGACATGTTTTTACAGGAGTATTCTGATTTTTTCAGTAAGAATTCATGTGAGGGTGCAGCTGACTTTTCTTCTTGATCAGTATTGAGCTCTATGTAGTATTTATAGACTGAGGGACTGAACTACAGGCCCTAAATCTCAATTTGAAAGAAGGGACGTGCCTGTTCGTAATAAGCAATGATCTTCAGAACAGCCTTAGCTACACAGACATGGTAACTTTCTCCCTGCCGTAGTGTGAACTGGTTGTACAAGAGACGTTTGGTTATTTGAGTTGCTTTGAAATGAGATAACCAAGGGAACTAAACATTTGCTTAGTATTACAGTGCATTAATCTTTCTGAGCCTTTGTGACCTGAAAGAGGCACAGCTCTGGTATGTTGTGCCGAGGCTTTGTCAGTGAGAAGTTCACCTTTGTGTCCTAACAGAGTCAGCTATTAAACTCCTGGTAAACACAGTTCCATTATCAACAGTGCCGAGTGAGCTCTTAGTAAAAATACGAATGACAAGTGAAACAGGTCTGCTTTACCCCCCTAGGACTTCTTTAGATCAGCAGTTATTTAAATACCAGGAAATTGTGAATTGAAAGAAATACCCTGTATTAATAAGTTAATGAATCATGTAATTTGCTTGCATAACTCATGTCAGCATGTACATATTTCATTATTTTATCAATAGTTTCCAAGTGACTTAAGCCAGTGTGTCTGAAAGCCCAAGAGAACTGGAAGGGTTTGATGTCCTCCTTATAGAACTTCACCTGGTAACAGATCCTGTTCTTCCCAGCTGTAAATTTACATTCCTGCAGATCAGTAGCCCAGAGATTGTGGTTTGGTCCCTAGCGCACAGCATTAGATAGTAGATATTATATGTTTTTTCAATTATTATTTTGACTTTTTATAAAATATGGAGGACTTCTCCTAAGGCAGGTTGAGCCAGAGATTGTTTTGACCAATATCTTTAATTTTGGGATTCATGTAGCTGAATTCAGCAGCAGGAACAGTTGAATCTGCAAGTGAGAAACTAATGTAGGCTTCACTTAGTAATCAAATTCTTTGGTTTCTCTTTTTTTTTTTTTATTTTTTTGTCTCTTGCAAGAATGTCAGTATGGGCTTAGTTATTGATTTTGAAAGCTATTTCTGCTAACAAAAGAATGTCACCATACTGTGATTTATATTAATACTCACAGTGCACTGTGCACCTGAAAAACATGCAGCTACTGGCCAGTGGGGGACCTGATGCCTCCTGTGCTTTGCAGACTGTAAAATTTGCTCTTCTCTCTTTTCTGGCATGCAGCTAGACAAGGCTTCTTGTCCTGGTCCTGAAGTGGCAAGGTAAAGCCTTGGTTCTCAGGCTTAAGGCCTTTGTTGTCATCTTCAGAAGTTCTGGAATACCATTCTAGGACTGAGACGATCTTACAGTATAGCACCATGAAAACTAATGACTCTGGGAGATGGGTTGTTAATGGGAAGAGTGTTTTGTTTGGATTCCTCTTTCTGTTTTCTGCAATATTCTGGAACACTTTTCTATATTTCTCCAATTTATTAGCTCTCCATTGTTAAACCTCATTTGAAAATATATACCCCTTTGCCTGTGCTGCCTTCTTTAACTTTTTCTCTGTTTGTTCTTGCAACTTCACAAATGTGTTTCTTACCTCTGTGAAGCCTTTTGTCAGACATCATGCTGCTCCTACAGCTAGTGTGTTCATAAAGCCAGGAGAACAAGATAATCTCCAGGCATGAGATTTCAGAGTACTGGCATGTTTAACTCTGGTTACAGTAGCAAAGACTTCTTCAAGTACAGAGTTATCAAGGGGAAGATTTTTCTGTGTGATTTAAGAATAGTAAAAACAACTCCATTTAATATGAGAGAAACATTTGGAATAGTTGCAAATGCAGTCAAATGCAATAGATACTTCAGAATGTATTTTTAAGGGAAGAATGCTAAAGGAAGTTACGAAGATAACAGGAAATTGAATAAAAATCAATATTGGTTAGCCAAGGGGAAATGGGAAATCAGGCCATGTCCCTTAAGAGGGTAACTGGTTTTTTTGGGCAGAAAAATAAAGTGCATCTAATCTATCTGGACAACCTCAAAATATTTTTCATAGGGGAAAAGGGAATAGTACAGAACTTTGAGGGGAAAGAAGTTGGCTAAAGAGGAAGGGAAATACATGTTTCTTTTGGGGGAGCACATTGGTGTGTGTATTGATAGATTAACCTATCAGCTATATGGAGTTTACTTGAATTTCTTAAAGTCTTGTGGAATAATCTTATTTAATGAATGACTGTGATACAATATTAAATTTGCTGAGGACATAGTTATTAATACAGAGGGGAATTATGATATCAAGGCCGATTGAAAGGACCTTGAGGACCAGAATAATTGGATGAATTGTCTTATACAAAGTACAGGACCATTCAGCTAAAGCTAATACTGAGAATTTCTACCATTAAGATGGGACTTAATTAATTTTAGGTCACTGTGGATGACAGTAGTAATTGACCACAAGATTAACTGTGAGCTGCCAATGTAGTATATTTGGTAAGATAGCTCCTGTACGGATATTCATTCTTTGCAAGAGGCATTATTACCCAGAAATTTTTATTTTCGATACTATATTCTGATCAC
Organism: Platysteira castanea; assembly: GCA_013397175.1. NCBI lineage: Eukaryota > Metazoa > Chordata > Aves > Passeriformes > Platysteira > Platysteira castanea. Next base: position 1,052,319 of record VYXC01005528.1, on the reverse strand, counting down.
CTTAATTCAAGAGAGGTGAAGTCAAACTGAAGCAGATGCCAAGGGAACTGCTAGGGTAATCAGGAGAATGAAGAGCCTGTTTTAGGAGTGAAAACTAAATTCTGAGTTTAGCTTGTTTAATGCAGGATTAGGGCAGATATGACTGCAGTCTTAAATACCAGGAAAGGAAGAATAAAGGACATTAGCACGAGAAGAAACTTAGTAAACTGGCCAACAGTAATTTTAGGTGGGAAATCTTAAGTTTCTATGGCAACTAATGAGTAAAGAATACTTGAAGACAAAAAGTTGTTAGTATTAATATAATACTTGACATGAGCATGACAGACAGTGTTCATGGTTGTCATAGCAAGGAACTGGACTCATCAGCTTCCTCTAATGAATATAGCAGAGCCAGTTTTTACAATAGAAAATCATTCACTTAAATTTTAAAGTAGTTGGCTGTTAGGTCCTACTGCCAGGTAAAAAATCATGCAAATAGCTGGAAGATGTGAGGAAAAACAACACTTTGTTTTCTCTGTTGTTATTCCATCTTTGTGCATGTGATTTTAACTACTTTTGGACAGAGGGTAGCAGATTAGACCCTGCAGGAGAACATTACTAATTCTTAGATAAAGATGGGGAGAACACAATGACTGCAATCTTACAGATTTTATACATTACATAAAGATATATTTAAGGGTCTTTTCTGTGTTCTCATAAAATAATCTATTTGTTTTTTTTAGATCTTATTGGAGGAAACTAAGTTACAGGAAAGAATATGGGAGATCAGGCTACAGAGGAAAGCACACTGAATACAGTCCAGTGCTTTTCCCTTATAACCCATTTATTTATATAGCTGTTACAATGAGATGACCGAAATGGCGAAAGAACAATCAAAAAATTTCTGCAAATGACAATAGTGAAATGAAGCAACAGTTTCTTAGCAACAAACTGGAAAATACGCTAAATAATATGTTTCTCCCGCTGAGGTTTGTGTATGGTACATTCCAAGCATTGTTCTGAAGTAAATTCATGGTTTTTTGCATGTTTTTTTATACTAATCTTGTTACAGGTTTGCCTCAACATGGAGATTTTCTGAAGAACCCCTGTTTGTAGCTACATCCTTACTTGGAGTACAAATGGAATAAAAACAACCTTGTTTTGTAAGGCTAAGAGATTTGATTGAACATCAAAATTCCATTTTTTAAGAATCTGGTGGACTGTAAAAACCAATTCCAGTCAGAAGTTGCTCACTTGGAAATTGTGAGTAACAACTGCTGCAGCTTTGGCTGTCTCAGTGATTGTGAACAGACAGAATTCTGAATTGAACTTTTGCACAATTCAGGTGCTGAGTCCTGAGCAGAACTGTAATTACACAGTACATAAGCTACATTGTGTACATTATGAAATGGTATTTATTTTTCTTTGGAGTATTAAATTAGAGAAAATGGGAAATGAGAATGATATTTTTTTTTCTGGGTTTTTTTTTCCCCAACATAATTAAAAAATATTTTGCTGAATTTTTCCTTCTTTTTTGGTTTGGCCATTGCATGAGAAATTCTGGCTCTTAAACAGGAGTGCACACATTTTGCCTGAAAGCATCTCTTGGCATATCTTTTTGTATCCCCAAAACCAGTTCCTTCATATTTCAGCTGATTCATGCATTGCAATACATGCTGAGACTTCACAAATTTTCAATTTCTCTGTGAATAATTTAATTTACAGGTAGATACTTTTGGTATGTGGAACAGGTACAGTAAGAAACAGCTTTTTCAGAGCAGTTTCCAGAAGGCAGACACCTAACTGCTGGGTAGCAAAGGAGAACTGTGCATCTATCCAACATGACAAAACACTTCACCCCAGAATCCTTAGGTTGAGCTAGGGCACCTGAAGAATCCTTCAGGTATAAAGTCCTTCCATCTATTTAGTGTTTTTTATTTGTTTGGTTTTTTTTAATCTTTGCCTGTATTGCATTTAGACCTCATTGCTTTAGAAGGCATGAGTAACACTCTCTCTCTTCTTCCACTGGGTATGGGTGCCATTTTCCCAGGCGCTCTGCAGTTGTCTCCATCAAGGAAGGATTATTTGAAATCAGCCTGGTACTGGCTTTGCAAGGTTACACAGCTCCTGTGTTAGAACGAAGGTTCCAATTCAATCTGGGTTTCACTAAAGCAGCATGAAATAGCTCTTGATTCTAATACAATAGCTATGACAAGGTTAGAATGAAGCTGAGAGTAGAGCTTTATTTGAGAGAAAAGAGGGGTGGAAAAGGGAGGAGCTGAAAGCAGCAGCAGTGGAAGGGAAGTCATACGTGACTTTAATCACAGATGAGAATGAGAGACCACTTGCCTGCAGATTTACTATCAGAGGGGATTCATTTTTATATATGTGGTTTTGGAACACAATAAACAAGCTTTTTTTTTCTGTCAGATGTGTGGATCAAAAGGAGATATGTTTATAGTTAATCTAATTCTTTCTGTGTTCTTTATTCTAGTCCAGTACTATATTTATGGAAAAAAAATTATTTTTTTTACTCTGCTTTTCACATATCCAGGATATTTGTAGATCTGTTTGACATATCTACAGATTTTAAAATGAATGGGAATCATGTCTGCTCAGTGTTTCCTGGACTGAGTTAGAAGGACAGTTTTTTAAAAGCAGAAAGGAAGAGATGTTTTTATAAATGTCTACACATTTTTGAAAAACTCTCTTCCTTAGTGGCTTACAAAGTTTATGTAAAATATAACATGAGAAATCAGCCTAATTGCATATCTAAACTCCATATTTTTCAGTCTTTAAAACTGAATTCTGGAATTCCTTGTTTGAAAATTGCATTGAGTTCCTAGTTCAAGACATGCAAAAGAAATATATCTTTGATCTCATAAGATCTCTAAGATTCATAAGAAGTACTTGTGAGGTGAAATAACCACAGATTGGTTGTGAGAGAACTTGTAAAAGGATTTTCCTTATTAACTGTGTTTGGGATTTCAGTATGTTTTCCTAATACTTATCATTGCCAGAAGCCTGCATGCCAGGATTCTGAACTTGAGGGGAGAATATTGTTTAAAACTCTCTTTTTATTTCCTCTCCTAGAGCTAGTACCTTAACTACTCTGAGAGGACTTGGGTTCAGTTACAATGGTTTATTGTATTTGCTGTCTAATGATGCTCCCTGGTTAAAAAGAATTTGCAAAGGAGATGTTCAAAATAGTGTTTCTCATTTTAATCCATCATCATGCCTTAAAAACTCCAAATGGTTTTAGTTTTCTATTACATAACACTTTAATTATATATATGTATATATTGGATTAGATTTTTCTACTAATAATTCTGTTGTACATTTAAAATTAATGGAGATGCTCTAATTTTTTACTGTTTTACTGGTTTATCTGAGTACAGGATTTGGCCTAACTGGTAGAAGTAACACGTAGGGGCCATGTTTATTTTTTGCTAGATAAAAGCTGAGATACTTGCCAGTCATAGAATAAAAATTAATAAAATTCTGGGCAATATGCTACATAGTATCATATAATCTTTAGGATTTCTGGAATTACTTTTAATCTTTAGCAACAACTTAGTTGTGTGGGCATTTCACAAGGATAAAAAACCATTTCGCCCCCTCAAATCAGCCCTTGTGTAATTTTGATAGGTTTTTAAACTCCTGGTCTGAGTGTGATTGTTTAGTTGTGTTCATATAACCATTGCAAAGGCCACTGTCTAGAGGTCTGGTGAATTACTTATCTCAGTAAATGCTGAGTCTAACTGTGTGTGATGATTCTTGTCCTGCGAGCATTTTGCATCACTAACCCACACCAAAAGAAGCTCTCTTACTAAGTTTTTAAAGAAGATTATCCATGCTTATTTGTCTATGAATCAGAGGTAAACAGCATACCTTTATTTTGAAAGAAATACTCTCCCTTCAACCCCCAGGGCAATCCACATTTGTGAGCCAAAATGGTAAAGGCATTCAAGGCCTAACTGCATATATCAGGAAGACTATCCATATGGGTATCTGTGCCGCTGCTGCGAGTATGAGTCGTGTGTAACCTGCATCTAGAATATAAAAGGAGAAGAATAAGAATTTATCAAGAGTCTAAGTGATGTCTTCATCAGAGATTCACAATTTACTGCCAAAGAAGTAATTTTTTTTTTTAAAACATTAATATAAAAGCGTTCATTGCGGGAGGAACCTGCTTTGGACTTTTCATTAAAAACAGCACTTCTGTCAGTTTGTCCGGTGTAATTCTGCGTTAACACAGCTGTGAGACAGGGGCAACACTGGTGGGAGGCCCCAGCACCGCTGGACAGGAACGTGGTGCCCCGCAGGCGAGGGGTCGAGGAGCACTGGGCGAGGGGTCGAGGAGCAGTGGACGAGGTGCTGCAGCTGTGGGAGGGGAAGCCCCCGAAGGCCACAGCCGCGGCGCCGCGCGGTGCCCGCC
>VYXC01005528.1:989980-1047741 GCA_013397175.1 Platysteira castanea | reverse complement strand
GGCGGCCGGCGGGCGCTGCCGCAGTGTGTGCGCCGAGCCGGGGCTGCTGCCGGCGGCGGGAGCGCCCCGGGGCTTCGCTGCTGCCGCCCTCGGTGCGATGTGAAGCTCGGGGACAGCGTCGGCTGCCGAAGGCTTTAGTTGTTACATGCGCCCAATAATCTTCTCCAAAATGGATTTTAGTCATAGCAGTCTTTTTGGATACATAGAAGACCTGCAGGAACTAACTATTATAGAGAGGCCAGTACGCAGGAGCCTGAAGGTATATACCTTGAAATAGAACGATGCTTTAAAATCCATTTTAAATTGTGTCTGTTTTAATTGTGCACAAATAAGTGAATAGAGAGGGTTGTTTTTTTTTTTCCTTACAGCATCAGGATACGAAACATTGTTCTCAGTCATTTTACAATCTCGAATTCTAGATAGCAGGGATTTAATGTTTTCAGTACAAGAATATTAAGATGGGAACAAATAGACTAACTTGGGTGTCTAGACTAATTTATATGCCACTTGTTTTATAATGATGATGTCTGACTTGAAACTGTACTTCTCTGACATTCTGTCTTTTTCTGGTGAAAGATTTATTTGATTGAATTTGAAATGTTGGCTAGAGGTTTCATGAATAAATTCAAATTACTCATGAACCTAGCTCTGTATATGTGGGGAGAAAGGGGTTGTTTTAAGAAGATTAAGACAGTGAAATAGCAAGGCATTGTAAGCTCATAATCTCTATTTCACACTTGACAGACACCAGAAGAAATAGAAAGATTGACAGTCAATGAAGAACTCAGTGATATTGAAAGGGCTGTTTATCTACTCAGGTATTTCCTAAAACGTTGCTGTGAAACATTGCTGACCATCATGTTTACATACAGCTTTTTTATTGTTTTACTCTTCACTCCTTTAATTTTCAGTCTATTAGCAGTTTTTTAATGTTCAACTATGTTAAGCATATAGGCAAGATAAAAACAGGTACTGTAATTTTAAAAAATCACCTGATAATGGGGTGTCAGTGTATGTGTATAAGCATTTCTGAGCTTTTAATATGGTCCTCACCAGCACAGAGTTGTACTTCATCATCTCTGCCCCTGCAGCTGATTTTGCAAGATTCCCTGAGTGTTAATGTTATTAACACTAATCATTCAGGGAGTTCATACTCACTCTAAGTGAATATTCACTCATGGGCAGTTACCACAGGCTGGAAACAGAGCAGTTCTAGCATCCTGTGTTTGGACTTTCAGAAGAGAAAACTTGAGAGATTAGTTTTATAGTCCTTAGAAATTACTGTAGAAGATATTGTGTTAATACTTCCGTCTGTTCTGGGTTTTTTTTGTGTTACCTCCTTCTTGTTGAAAGCATATGTCTGCAGCTACTTGAAAACCTTGAATTTGGTAGTTTAAAATATAGATCTTCCAACTACTGTGTAAGTCATCTTTGAGAGTACAAATGTTTTGGGGGATTTTGAGTTGAATATGCATTTTTAAACAATACCTAGTAATTGGAGAACCAGCTGCAACTCGCTCTCAGTTTGCTTATTTTGCTATTTTAAGTGCTTTTCTAGTCTGTGCCTGTGCTCAGTATTTAGAATAGATATTCTTGGTGATTTAATTTTCTCTTTTTGGGGTGCATGGCATTATTTTTAAGTTATCATTTTTGTCCATTGATACTGCTTTTGATACTGACTACTGTTTATGGTCTGGTGTTTTTTTTTTTTATGCTGAAATTTATTAAATAGAGGATTTTAAAACTTGCTGTGCTCTTAGTTCCTGTAATCAAAGCAGTCTGTTGACTCTAGGGAAATTCAGAGGAAACAGTTTGCATGTGCTACATATCACTGAAAGGATGGATATAAATTCTGGTTTTTACCTCACAACAACCAGCCTAGGTGATGGGGTTTTTTTTTCTTTTCCAGTGTGGTAGCAAATTTCTTTGCTCTTTTTCCAATTAAAGATCACATTTCCAGCATATATGTCTTAACTAGATCATTGCCTTTTTAAATGGCAAAAGGTTCCACTTCATGTCTTTCATCTTATCAATTGCTTTTCAACCTGGCCTTGACCTTCTCCTGATATCTTTATCTGATTTTCTCTACTCTAGCAGCTGTTCTTGAGACATAACATTCTTTTCCTTTTAAATGAAGCTTTCATTTTTTCTTCTGCATTGTTCTCATTGGTGAAAGGTACCTTCAACTCTGCTTGATAGGCTTTTTGTAAGGTAATCTTACTGTGCAGGTATGTTAATATAATAATCCAGTGGAAGCTTTTGCTGTTGAATAGCATATTGCTGTCCTTGTACTGAGTGGAGTAAAAGCAGAGTTGAAAAGCTGCCTATAACCCAAAAAGTAGAACCTTTTATATAATGTACAAGAGCATGTACTTTTGGCTTGTCAGGAATTTTTCATCTATTTTAATACAATATCCCTGCCTGTTGCTGTTTGACAGTAATGTCACTCTGGTCTTTCTGTGCCTCATTTTCTTACACAGATGTGTTATTCACTGTCCTTCAGGTTGTTCTTTATGTGGAACTCTCCTTGATCTTATCTAAAAAGCCACTGCCTTTTCTGAAAATCTGGCTATAGAAATAGCTTTGCTGAGATTGAAACAATTTGTTAATGGTGCCTCTGTTGTATCCCATTTGGAAAGGATGATGTTATCTCCATATACATAGAAATATACAAGAACAATAATAGAAAGCAAATCTCTCACCTTAAATATCTAAACATTCATCCTAGATATCATAACATCAAAATACTACTTCTGTCACAATGTCTTTTATATTGTCATTTACTTATTGCACCCTAATCTGCAAGTTGAAAATCTTAAATTTACTGAGGTGATTATCTTTAGTGTTGCTTGTACAGTGCAATGGAGCTGATTAATAGTGAGTGAAACCTTTGTATGCTACAGCAAAGCTAATGTTTACTAATGATTTTCTGGGAAAGTTCAGGAAGAGCCTTCACATTTTAAAGGCTTTCATTCTGAACAAAAAACCTCAACCACTTTCTTCTCTTTTCACATCCTTTCCCTCTAAAACCTGCCCCCAACTTCTCCTTCCCACCCTTGAACTTGGATTAGCTTATATGCAGTGTTGTTGTATGTTTACTAGATACTTGTTTTTAGAAGATTTCTGCTCCCTTAGTCTTTTACTATGGGAGTCTGAAAATGGGTACATTGACATCCAAGTTGGAGAGGATAGTGACTTTTTTCCTAGTGACTGATTCTTGCTTGCTGTGTATATGAGAAGGTATTAATTTCCCAACTCTCAGAGTTTCATCAGTTATTCTTCTCTTTTCACTTCTTGTGTTCTCCACTTCTCATTTGCCAGGAGTACCATAGAGTTTCTGATATTGTAAAGTTAATTGTTTTGCTCATCTGGTATGTATTTGTAACCATCTAATGATTATTTTGCGTTTCCACAGTGTCTTGTCTGTGTCTAGCCATGATGTATGGTCACAGTTTTTGTAAATTTCTGTTCATTGTCTTCTCTTAAGTATGACATAATTATATACCAACAAATGCTTTTAGCACATGGTAAGTACATTGACACATTGATCCTGTGTGAGACCTCACTTCCATAGGGACATGATTTCATTGTAATTATTTTTTTGTTGTTACGTATCATAATTTGGTTTCACATTCGAAAGTGATAATTGCAATTTTGATAATCCTAAAAAGTTAATCTCTCTCTCATTATTATTTCTAGTGAATTTCTTTGCTTTCAGTCTCCCCTTTTCTGCTAGTACTATTTTTCAGATAACTATGTAATGAGGTAGATTGATAAGAAGATCTAGCTAAAGCTGATAATTTTTAGTTGCATTAGTTTTCAGATAAATCAACTCTTTGATTTGCTACATCATGTGGGTATAGAAACAGTTCTGCAAGCAAAAGGAGAGCATGTAGTAGCTCTCCTGGTGGCTAGGGTTACTTTAATATGACATGAGCATAAGTGAACTTCTGCTTTAAATCACTGATGTCCAGAGTACTCAGTCTTAATTAGGTAACATTCTGCAATTAGACTGAGCAAGTTCTAATTCAATAAGAGTGTGGTAACAAAGTGGACTGTAGTTTGTTTTAATCTCATTTAACCTTGATTCTTGTAGAGGAACTGGGCTTCCTTAGACCAGACTGTTAGGGATGTTTATGAACTTCTCATTGAAATCAAATGGATTTTAGGGACTTAGGGAGGGAGAGGCATCTGAGTGTCTCAGATCTATGTGTTAGAGCTTTAGCCTGTGTGTTTGGTGGTTTCTGGAGAGTCTAACGGGAATCACTGAAGAGTTGTGTTCTGCCTGGGCTTTGCATGCTGCTGGCCCAGCAGAACAAGGACAGTAAAATAGCTGTGCATCTCAACCAAATCAGTGTCAAGATTGATGGCTTATCATAAAATCATCAGCAGCTTAAGAGAAGCTGCCAGACCACACTGAAGCAACTGAATAGTTTGCATTCCACCTCAGGGCATCGTGACCTCTACCAGGACAGTGGCAATAAGCAGCTCAGGGACAACAGTTTTTATTCCTGCTGTGAACTTTTGCCTGTAGTCTTAGTTTCCGTGTTTTCTGATGCTTGATTCATGTTATTACTTACATTAATTTGTCTTACTGTACTCTTTTAAGGTATACTCTTACATACTCTTTTATGGTATACAGCCAAAAGTAGGTATTCTTTGCCTGGTGAGAATCTGGTTCTGGATGCTTACTGGCATGTGCACTGCAGAGTGATTTGTTTTCTGAGGACTTTTCTGATAGATTTCCCTAGAGTTTTACATTGTTGTGTGTACTGTGTGATTTTGTATTCAGCTACTTTTTCTTTTCATTTGTGCCTGCTTAGTGTTAAAGCTTCCAGACCTTGACATTTGTGTCTTACTCAAAATAACAGGGTAATAATGAGTTATCAAGGTGGAAGATTGAATTATTCACCCTTTTGGGAACAAAAACTTTGTTTTTGGAGAGATCCTATCTATCAGTGTAGAAAACAAGACAATCCTTTTCTAAAACATTTAACACAGTTTTTTAAGACACAATAAATACTCTATTTAATTGGAAAGGATTCAATGCCTCTAAACTTAGGATGACTTAAAAAGACCACAGCAACAACCAGAAAAGTTGTACTTTATTGTAACTATCCTTCATTAGCTAGAGCATTCTCAAATTCTAAGCATCTTTTAATACACTCTATGTTGTTAATTGTGAATGTCAAAACCACTGCTATTTAAAAGTTTGTGGTTTTTAAATTTCTTTGTCTAGTTTTTAGTGATTGTGTCAGTTTTGGGAAGTTTCATTTTTCTGTAGGTGAAGGCAGCTCACCTTTGATTTTAAATGAAAGCTTTCATTTACGTGTAACTTTAGGAGCTGATTTTCTGCATTGTATCAAATTTTTTTTGATGTGTTACATAATCATGAAAACTGGCTACTCTATTCCAGTTACACAGTTTATGATGCATAAGCATTACGGTCCTGATGCATACATGGTATACTGAACTATCCAGCTGTAATGCTCAGCATATTGGAAAACAGTCCTGCCATCCATACTGCCAAGCTGTAAATATTAATAGAAGAAGTATTTCTTCATTTTCCCCATGTTTTATTTTTCAAATTGCAACTTAAATTTTATAAAAGTTTCATTCTGATTCACTTTGTTGGACAGGTAAACTATTTGCTTGACCTTAAATATGTTATGCAAATAAATTAATGAGTTTAAAATTGACTCTTTCACCTTAAAGGTGTACCTGTAGACTCCTAAAGTGTTGCTAAGTCACATACTTCTATTTAAATTTAGATTTGTGCAGATACTTCTGTTAATCATATTTGCTGAGTTGAAACTGCAGCTGAGGAACCAGCTGTGAATATACAGAGCAGAGTTACTATAGTGCTTTGAGAAGCATTAAAAAATAGGAGAGAGAAAAATCTACATTTCAGTTTTCTTTTCTCAGGCTACAGTCAGTGCAGGAAGATGGCAGTGCCAGTCCTCTCCCTATCCTAGTGTTTGTGCTATGTTTGCCCTTTTGCCTGCACAGCACACTGGGGACTTTGTCTGAGGCAAACCCAGAAAATGATGGTTAGTTTTAAAACTAATCGACTGTGTGATACAGGACTTTAAAATAAAGACCTGTGCCAGCACAAAGGAATTGAATAGCAGCATGGGAACAATACTTGGGAGGGGGTGAAATGTCTTTGAGACTTAGCACTACGTTTGGCTGGCTTATGGTATTTATGAAGTTATGGTTTCCTGGTGTCTGGTTTCACAGTCAAGTTAAGCTGAAAGAAGCTTTCCTGATACCAGAGAGGAGCTCTCCTTTCCCTCCATTATGTTGACTGCATGTTACTGATAGGTTTTGTGTACCAGTGCTAATACTGTTGTAGCCATGCAGTCTCAGTCAGATTAGGGTATGGATGCTAATTCTAACAAGTTTTTCAGATGCTTGCTTCCAACAAAGTGTGGAACAAAATGCGACTGCTCGTGCTACTATAAATGGGAGCATGAGCAAGAAGTCACAGCTGGTAGATGACTCTCCTGTCAATAGCAAACCAGATTTAGTTCTTGTTACTCTAATTTTGAATGTATACTTTGAATCTGTGAAGTAAAGTACTGGTTGAAATGATGAGAGAATAGAAAGTATCAGCTGTTGTTTATTTAACAAGCCCTTTGACATAAAATGGACTTAAAGAATCACTAAAGTTGAAAAAGACCTCCAAGGTTGTTGAGTCCAATCTTTGACTAAACACCACCAATTTCAAATAAACTATAGCACTAAGTGCCACGCCCAGTAATTTTTTTAACACTTCCAGGGATGGAGAATCCACCACTGCTGTGGGAAGCCTTAACTACCCCTTCAGTGAAGAAATTCTTCCTGATCTTCAACTTGAACCTCCCATTACACAGCTTGAGGCCATTTCTTCTCCTCTTGTCACTTGTTGCCTGAGAGAAGAGGCTGATCCTCACCTGGCCAAAAATGCCTTTCAGGTGGTTGTGGAGAGTAATAAGGTCAGCTCTGAGCCTCCTCTTTTCCAGGCTAAACAAGCCCAGCGCCCTCAGCTGCTCCTCACAAGAGTTGTGCTTGTGACCCTTCCCCAGCTCTGTTGCCCTCAATGCTCCAGCACCTCAATGTCTTTTTTGTCATTAGGGGCCCAGAACTGAACACAGGATCTGAAGTGTGGCCTCAACAGTGCCAAGTACAGGGAGACAAACACTGCCCTGGTCCTGCTGGCCACACTATTGCTGACACAGGCCAGGATGCCACTGGCCTTCTTGGCCATCTAGGCACACTTGGCTCTTGTTCAGCCACTGTCAACCAACACCTCCAGGTCCTTTTCCATCAGGCAGCTTTCCACCCACTCTGCCCCCAGCCTGTCGTGCTCTATGGGGTTGTTGTGACCCCAGTGCTTGACCTGACACTTGGCCTTGTTGAATGTCATACCATTGGCCTCAGCCCATGGATCCAGCCTGTCCAGATCCCTCTGCAGAACCTTCCTACCCTCCAGCAGAGTGACATTCCCACCCAATTTGGTGTCATCTGCAAACTGACCAAGGGTGCCCTCGATCCCCTTGTCCAGATCATTGATAAAGATATCAAACAGGGCTACCTCCAGTACTAAGCCTTGGGGACACCACTAGTGACCATCTACCAGCTGAATCCAGCACCCTTCACCACCACTCTCTGCATCCAGCCTTCCAGCCAGTTTTTAACTCAGTGAAGAGTACACCCATCCAAACCATAAGCTGTCAGCTTCTCCAGGAGGAAGATGTGGGAAACAGTGTCAAAGGCTTTGCTCAAGTCCACGTAGCCTATAGCCACACCCTACACCACCACTAGGTGGGTCACTTGGTCATAAAAAGGACATCAGGTCTGCGTGAGGTTTGGAAGTCTGCCTGAGCTGTGATGTGTGAGATCAGGTAACTCTTCCTTATATGCTGTCAAATTCTTCTCTGGAGGTGTCAATTATATTTGTGTTTCAGAGCATCTTTGCTCCTGACATAATAAGGAGAAACTAGGTGGCTGTGTAGATTTATTTTTTAAATATCAGACACAGTTGAAAAATCTGTGGGTTTTTTAACTTCTAAAAATTGTTCTGTCGTCCTGGGAAAACCTTATCATCCTCTCCTAGAAACATTCAACATAGGAATATCCAGCCAAATATTTCCCATATTTCTTTCTTTCTACATGATGGATCCCATACATAAATAGCATGTTGCCCAGCAGGAGAGTGAGTTTCTTTTGTTTTTTTTCAGATAAGCACTGGCACTTAACAAATAAGTTTAACACTTGCACAGTTCATTTTACAGGTCACATAATTAATGTATAAGTATAATAATTCTTCTTTATATCACCTTCCTTAGAAAGTTCCAAGTGTTTATAGAAACATTTTGTGCTTATAAGGAGCTTTTATCCTCATACTTGCTCAATGTTACTAATTTATGTTTTTATCCTTTGCCTGATTTGGCAAGAGATGATAGTATTGCACTAGTTTTTGTCAGGACCTGGAAATGCCAGTGGAAACTCTATCAAGATGTAGATGGGAAAATGTGGTATTTTGTGTTAGAATACATCAAAGGTACAGCCTCCTCAAAGAGTAGATCAAGCTGTCCATTTATGGCTAGTCTGAATGTGCTTTCACATGATGGTGCCCTGTAAAATAATGACTGTTTTATGCTAGGGACTGAAACACAAATCTCTACTCAATTTTCATGGAATCATTGAATGGCTGGGGTCAGAAGGGATCAAAGGTCATCTAATTCCAACTCCCTGCCACGGGCAGAGACACCTTCAACTAGGCCAGTTTGCTCAAGGCCCCATCCAACTTGGCTGTGGATGCTTCCAGGGATGGGAACTCTGAGCAACCTCTTCCAATGCCTCTCCACCCTGACAGTAAAGAATTTCTTCCTAATATTCAATTCAAACCTACTCTCAGTTTGAAGCCATTTCCCTTTGTCCTATCACTACATGCCCTTGTAAAAAGTCCTTTTTCAGCTTTCCTGTAGGACCCCTTTAGGTATTGTAAGGCTTCTCCTATAAGAGGCTGCTCTCTTCTCCAGGCTGAACAACCCCAATTCTCTCAGCCTTTCCTCACAGGAGAGGTGCTCCATCTCTTTAGTTGTCTTTGTGGCCCTCCTCTGGACTTGTTCAAACACGTTGATGTCCTTTCTCTGCTGGGGGACCCTGACCTGGATGCAGCACTGCAGGTTGGGTCTCATGAGAGCAGGGTGGAGGGACAGTCACATTGCCTTGCTGGCCACGCTGCTTTGGATGCAAAAGCCCAGGATGCAGTTGGCTTTCTGGGCTATTGCACAGTGCACATTGCCAGCTCATGTCCAGCCTCTCACTGACCAACGCCCCGAAGTCCTTCCCAGCAGGGCTGCTCTGATCTGTTCATCTACCAGCCTGTGTTGGTACCAGGGGTTGCCCCAACCCAGGGGCAGTACCTTGGACTTGATCTTGTGAAACCTCATGATGTTCCAACAGCGCTCAGCTTGGTGTTGTTGGCAAACTTGCTAAGGCTGCACTTGATCCTCTCAAGTCATTAATGAAGATACCAAATAACACTTGTCTCAGTACAGACCTCTGAGGGGCACCACTTGTCACTGATGTCCATTGACACCACTATCCTCTGAATGTGAACATCGAACCAATTCCTTATTCACCGAACATGTTTTTCTTGCAAATTCCTTCTGGTGTTTTGAGGAATACTTTGTTACAGGCGTAGGAAGCCCTTCACAAGTCATGATGTGATGTTTCCATGGCCCTGCACTCTGACTCCATATGTTGCTGTCACAAAGAAGAAACAGCAATTAGTACTGATCCAGCTACCCTTTCCATAAAAGCAGTTTAGTAGCATGCACTGCTACCTGTCCCAAAAAATTTGAGTACTCTGAGACTTTTCAGAAGAATGACTCTTAGTGCTGATACACCCCATATTTTTGCATTCAGGGCTGTTTAAAAGCTTTTCTGAATCTCCGCAAGGCAAGGTAGATAAAATTCCACTATATATTGGTTCATATTGCTATGCTGTAAACTTTATGTGAAGGGAAGTTGTTTTACTGAGGTGAAATTCTGATTATAATTTAAGGACTTCGGGAACTAGGACTGCAGTCTTGGGCCTGTATCTGTACCTTAGCAGATATGCTATGACAGAAGAATTTGGAATGAGACAAGAAATAGCTTTGTTGAGATTTAAAATTAATCCTGCTCTCTGGGGTAAACTTGTATAACAGTTCATTTAGCTATTTTTAGAATTAACTTTAGTAATATTAATGTTTTTGTCCTTGTTCCACCAGCTGGTACTCTAAATGCCAGCACTGAGTTACCCTGGATTTTGTTGAGCCTTGGAGCCCAAAGCTTTATGTCACAGGAAAAAACCCCAAGATTATTAAATCACGTAGAAATTTTTTCACTGGGGAAACAAAATGGGAATGTAGACAGTCCTTAAGACTAAGCACCTCAAAGACGTCTACATTATTCATTGAGAAGTTCTCCAGTGTTGGTAGGAGCATCTTATTTAATCTTCTATGAGCTTTTTTGTATAGGAGAAGTTCTTTAGTTCTTGAGGACAAACAGAAAAGGAAATTGAAGTGATTTCTATATCAAGGATTTCTATTCACATAGTCTGGCAAAACCCATATTACAGCTAAAGAACCAACTGTTTTAATTATACACAATTATAGGACTCTGTACCTGAGTAAGAAGGTTGCTTCAGATTCCAAAACTGAGGCCACAACTGGCATCTCTAGCTAAAGAGAGTGATGTCCTTAGGCAAAGATTTAAAAAAACCCCTCAGTAATACAAAAGCACATTGATGGGAATTGTTCATAACTGAGTTGTTCTTGAAATTCACCCTTTGAGAATTAACATGTTACTGGCATTCTTGTATCTTGATTCTCCTCGCCTTCCTCCAATGTATCTTTACCTTCCTAGATCAGATTGGGATGTGTCTTTCCAGTCTGAACAGTAACAGTATCCTTTGCAGGCTTTGAAAACCAGGGTTCTCCAAACTCCTAGGCCTCAGTCTGTTGAAATTAGTTTTACATGGCCATCCCATTCGCTGCAGTTTGAAGTGCTCCTCTCTCCACGAATAGCCTTGCTGTCTCATGGAGACACTGACAAGGTGGAGTCTTTCCCTTTCGATGTTAATTCCCTGTGGCCGATCCACCCCTGTACAAGGAAGAAGAATGTCTTTCTGGTTTAAGAGTAATAATTCAACAGAATGAAGAAAGAGACCAAGAATAACTTGAAAACTTCTGCTAGATCTTCTGGATACATCTGTTCGAGGCTTTTTTGCCACTACCTGATACTTTTATACAAGCAGAAGGCACCAAATGTTTCACATCCATGTTATTAATTGAATGGACTCTTGATGATGCAGGTATTCTTATTTAAGTTATTCTATTTAGCTTCTTTTACATTCAAATAAATGTTTCTGCATGTTTTTCTTTGCAAAATAATACCCTATGAGGGGTTAATATTAGGAAATAAAAATATCAGGCTTTGGGTATGTCTCTGTATCTTGGTAGCAGTTGTTCCAGCAGTAGTTCTGTTTATTCCATATTAACTTGACTATGGGGTCTGAGAATGTGCAGCTCTCATGTACAGAGTAGCTGAGTCATTCCTTGTTAAGTTGTATCAATTCAGAGGTGGACCAAGGGTAATTGCTGTGCTTTACTGAACTCATTAACTTCTGTTGGAAACGCCTTGCCCATCTATCCTTACATATTACCTTTCCTAACGGACTACACATAGACAGTACTTCTTAGTCATTGCATAATTCCAAAATTGCAGTTGCTTTGTTTACAGAAACATGTTACAGTGTGAATTTAGCCTCAGTGTTTCTATGTAATGCCTACTTCCACATTCTTCCACTTGTTCTTGAATTTACTATAAGAAAGTCGATTTAGGCAGTGTGTGAGCAGCGATAGATGAACTGGCATGAATGGAATTGCATAGTTTTAAATGTGTATGAGTCCAAGCCGAGTACAGTAACAGGACTTTGTTCTAGGACTTCAGACTTTTTTTTTTTTAACTGACAGTGTTTGTAAGATTATATAAATAAGGGTGACCCACATTGCTAAGTCAATATAATGTATAGTGGTGAAGAGTGCAGTCTCAAAGAGCATAGTCTTACTTTCTTTCTAATAGGGAAAAAAAGTAATTTATGCATTCTTCTTGTCCTTGTCCATTTTTCAAGAATCGTACAGTTTAAGAGAATACTTCTGGCTTTGGAAATAGACCAATACAACATTCTTTCCTAGGGCATTTTTCTCATAAGTTTTTAGAGTTGAATCTCCTATTTGATTGGGAAAAAAAGAAAGAAATTGTTTTTCTTTCCCCAATCTATCTTAAATCAGAATGATACAATTTATTTTTATTTTTTTAAATGGCAAAGCACTGTAACTTTAAATAAAATTATGAAAATTTCCACTGGGTTTTATGTGACAGTCCAAGAGAGAAGGAATAAACAAAATCTTGGAGGACTTGGGGGTTTTTTTGTTTATGGGAGTAGCTTTGTGTCCAAATTGTCAATTATGCATCTAGTGAAAATTCCACATTTCTTGAAGTAAAACCAGTAAATTAATTTAGGTATCAATTAGCTCCTCCCTCTCCCCACCCCTGCTGTCTCCCCATGGCTATTGTTGAACAACAAAGAACAACATTAAGCTTTGGAGCCACCAGTTTATGCTATGATTAAATAAAAGTTGTTCAAAGCTGCTTGTTTAATTCCAAAACATTCCTCTTTACCAGCTGGAGTAGACCAGGAAAGTTGGATTCAAGGTGAATCAAAGCATTTGATAACACAATTGATATTAACAGAGCTACACAGCAGAAGTGATGTTGCACTCAATAATACTACTGAATTTTGCTTTCAGTAGTTTATGTGTACAAAATGGGATGATTTACTGTTTGTCTGTGCTGCATGAGAAGTGCAGATGACCAGCTTGTGGTCAGATTTTCCAAAGTAGTATTTACTGGCTTTTTTTTTCATCCTCCTTAGTGGAATTGGTAACTTCTGTTACCAAGAGTATATTGTAAAAGTTCAACTACGGAGAGAAAGAAAATGCTTTAAACATGCTAATTGTATTTTTGTTGTAAGTAGGGGTTGATTGTATTGTGTATGGCAGAATAAACACATGTAAAAGAGGAATGTGAAAGGCATCTGCTTTAATACACTTTTTACATGATAACATTTCTTATGTTCTTGGGCAGGCTTGGAGATAAAAATCCTGTCTTTAAAGCCAGAAACAGAAAAGATGCCATTTTCATTGCTGAAATAGTAATTGAGCTTTTTGAGGGGGAGGATTTATGTCCATATTAAATAGCAAAACATGAGTCATTGCCTGATTGCTCCTTACACCAAAATTCTTCTGTTATAAACAGTTAATCTATTTTATGTAATTTCATTTCAAAGCTCAGGATTAGGATATCTATTTATCTGGCATTTTGGGAACTAGAAGTCAGTTAGATTCAGGGGAAGATGTAATTTTATTTTTGCTTTTTCCAGCTGCAGCAATTGGTAGTCACTAAATCAATGGAGAAAAGAATGATGGCTACTTAAAATTAACCTGCTTCTTTACTACAGGTTTTAATCCAAGACTATGTCTATTTCTTCTTATTTTTATCACCATGTAAAGCCAACTTAGGTGTATTTTAAGGGTTACTTGTAAATTCTTTTGACCCTTGCATGCTTGTTGTATTGCAAGAAAATACTTTTTACAAATGAGTTTGTAATAAATCATTAGATGCATACTGGTATGTAAAAGTCAACTCTAATTGCAGATAAATAAATACGCTTGCGCTTTGATGACTTAAACTGTCCCACCTATTTGAAAATGAAGTGTTAGAGGGTAGATAGATCAATAAAATTAATATACAGATCTTTGTATCTTATGTATTTATTGCAGATTCTGAGAGTAGTAAGTAAAAACTTCTTCAGTGTCTCATCTTACTTCCTTATTTATTGAAGAAGTTGGTTTTTGTCTTTTTAAATGAACGGTTGGAACGTGGCAGCTTTTGGATCTGTTGGATATAATGCCCCACACCGGTAAAACCCATGAGCTGAAAAAGATTCTAACTAGACTTCAGTACTTGATAGGTCATTTGAGATGTTCCTGACTCCTTTTACCTGCCTTTTGGCAAAGGATGTGAGTATTTTTCGCCAAATGCTCTTCCTTCCCTCTTCTTACTTTCCTTTTCTTTGCAGTTATCACAGTGTTTGCCTTAAGCTCATTGTTTTCAGGGGACTGCACACTGGATACTGAGATGGTTTGTGAGACATCTGTAAAGACTGTGTTGGTCCTATGGAAGTTGTATAGAACTTTGGAGTTCTTTATGCACTAGAATAACATTGACAGCTTAAGCACTGTGGTCTGCGTTTAAGGTAAATTCTGCCAGTAGATATCCATTTGCATGGATGCCTCAGCAGATATCTAATAAAAGTATTGTTCATGAAAATAATACATATTGTGTTAATATTACACCATGAGTTTAGACTAAAAATTTATTGTTCCAAACCTTTTAGTGATCAGTTAGTTCAGTTCATTTTCAGTAAAAAACAAACCATAGGGAGGAGGGTGGGGGAATGGCATGCAAGTAGTATTGTATCAGTGGATGCTTTTTACCATAATTTTTCTTTTTCCATGTTACTTTTTCTTCCATAGAATGATATTGATATCGATGTAGTAAATAGATAAGCCAGAAATTCTGGTGGTTAACACTGGATATATGCTGTGAAGGATCTGTGCAGCTGAGCATATTTGACATGCTTTCAAAGGAAAGAGATATTCTTTTCTTCAGAGATGATTCTGGACTAATTTTAGTAAATGTGGGTGGAATTACTGGTAAATGCTTTTATTTATTCTTTCCATTGCAGGATGTCAAACTCTTTCTGGGATAACTGTACCACTAGAAAGAAGTTGATATGACTATGTGAGGAAAAAATAGTGTAACAAAAGGCTATTTAAGATTATTGTAGTGATTTTGAAGATAGGGAATGTTACTAGGACTATAATTACCTAAACATAGCTGAGTTGTGGATTAATCCCAGCCAGCTGCCAAGCCCCATGCAGCCACTCACTCATTCCCCCCACTAGAGGGATCTGGGAGAGAATCAGAAGGTTCAAAGATGGAAAACTTGTGGGCTGAGATAAAAACAATTTAATAGGAAAATCAAAAGCCATGCACACAAGCAAAGCAAAGCAAATTTACTGCTTCCCACAGGTAGGCAGGTGTTCAGCCATCTCCAGGAGAGCAGAGTCCTGTCATGTGTAATGGTGACTTGGAAAGAGAAACACCATCATTCCAGATGTTCCCCCCTTCCTCCTTCTTCCCCCACTTTATATACTGAGCATGATGCCACACGATCTGGAATATCCCTTTGGTCAGTTTGGGTCACTTGTCCTGGCTGTGTCTCCTCCCAAACTCCCACCCCATGCCCCTCCAGTCTCCTTGCCAGTGTGGCAGCTTGGAAAGCAGAAAAGGCCTTGGCTCCCTGCTCAGCCATAATAAAAACATCTCTTTATTATCCACCCTGTCTCCAGCACAAATCCAAAACATAGCCCTATACTAGCCACTGAGAAGAAAATTAATTCTACCTCAGCCAAAACCAGCACAGGTAGGCAGAATTCCAGTGGTGTGCTGATAATGGTTTTAACAATAATGCAGTTATGGATTAATTGTCTGTATATGTAATGCTATTTCTTATCTACTCTTTGAAATTATTCTGTCAGAGAGTTGGAAATTTGAAAGACTTGTGTCACCACTTCAATTTGTTTATTATGTTAATTGTATTACCTGGTTTAGTTGTCCACTCCAACACGGAACAAATCTTACGTATGTTTGAGAGACATGACTCTGACTCTTCTATTTAATTAAGTAGCTGAAGTTTATCCTGCTTTCCAAAGTGAACATAAATCAAGTAAAGCACTTTTTTGTTTGACAGCTCATGAATCAGGAACAACTTGTAACTGAAGCAGTTTTCAGTTATTTGTGTATTTACTTCAGAAAGCTGCCTTCCATCTATGGTTGGTTTTTATGTATGAGAAAGCAGCACTAGATTCAGCTATTTGACATTGTATTGCTGATGCATGTAACTGCATCAGTCTGAAGTAGCTGTCCAGTATACTTGAAAATATGAATATTACTGCTATGAATAGTCCTTGAATAATGAATAGAATGTGAACCAGCAAAGCTTTCCACTTCTGACTTGTCTAAACCTAGCTCTTATGAGGAGTAAGTTCACAGTTCTGTGTTCATTTTCTAATTATTTTTTTCTTTTGAATTGTCAGGCCCTTTGAGTATAACTGCAGTAATTTGATAGAAATTGAATATGAACTGTTGGAAGTCATTCTGAGCCCATAGTTAGATTTCCTTGGCTGAGAATAAAGCTGCTTCTACAGCTAAAACTTCAAATAGTTTCTAGTATTTTAGATATATTTTTTTGGTGCTCACCATTTTACTCCTATATTTTTCAAATTAGAACATAAGCTTAGCTTGTATTATTAGATATGATACCTATCTACTTACAATATCTAGTAATTAATATATATCTATATATCTAGATATCTAGATATGTTTCTCTTGCATATGAGGGAAAATGCTGTGATCAAAAGCTTCCAACCCTCTCTTTACCATTTTTTATTTTTATTTCCCTTGTGGCTTTTCATTCAGTCACTGTACTCATACCCTATACTTTCCCTCTGAACTCAGCATTATTTATAGTGTCTCTGTGGGTCTTCTCCATTTGCATTTTCTTTTGATCCAGTCTGTGTGATTTTGAAAAGGGCTGGTCAACTCATGTACAAAATATGTTTTATTTAGTATTTGTCTGTGTTTTACTGTTAGTAAGATTTTGTTGTTATGGGGCTTATAAATCTATTCTAAAAAGTTTGAGTTTTTTGAAAGATGTGTAAGAAGTTCTACCTGTACTTTAATTCTTAAAAGGCTAGGGTTACTTAAGGCTTTTACCATGGTCTTCAACTCTTGCATATACAGAAAGGTCTTTTTTATGAAGCCAAGCAGATATAGGCAAAAAGATCAGCTAACAGTTTCTTTTCTAACCTTTAATGTGCTTTTCTTAATAACATGCTGAGGAATTGCAAGTGGATTTAGCATAGCATAATTTGTTTTTAGATGATTGAAGAGACTCATAGCAAGGGTTGAGGTGAAGTGGCAGCATCTGTTAGAGCTGTCAATAAATCTTGAAAAAATAAAGAGTTTTTTTAGACCTGTAAGTCAGTTTAAGAAAGGAGATGTTGAAATGTACAGCTACAGCTTTCTATTTTTTAGAAATTCTCATCAGCCTCCACAACTATTAGATTGGAGTTGCTACGAAAAAAAAGGTATGGAATTGATACACGATGGAATATGCTATAGTCAGAAAGACTGAGAAGGCATGATAGAAATACACACAGTAATAAAGTGGGAGCTTTGGGATCTGTTGTTTATAATACCCCACAAGGGTAAGACTGACAAGCTGAAGAAGACTCTAAGTAGATTTTAGTACTTACTAGGTCATTTAAAGTTTTCCTCTTTGTGTGCATGAAATATACTGATAGAAAAAATAAGACTGGAGGATGAAAAGAGATCCTGTGTCTAAATTAGACTATAAGAGAAATTTAGGTCAACAGAAGTAATTTATCCTTCTAGAATCTGGTTAGCATCTGTGATTTTTTTTTTTTTTTTCACTTTCAGTGTAGAAAAATTACAGGCCTTGTCCTTTTTCAGAAGACTTCTTATAGCACATAATGCATGCTGTAAACATGACAAATCTTGTTGAGTGTGAAAATTATAAATTCTGGGTCAGTGAATGAGGACTGGCAGAATGAAAAATAATGCCAGCTCCTAGCTCATTTTTGCTATATCATCTAGGAATGGGAAATGGCATTATCTTGATCTTGAAGTAAAAAGAATGGCTTTACTTTTCACAGTCAGACTCAAAATAAAAAATGTCAAAGTGAATTCTATCCAGAAACCATACAAAATGCAGTATGTGTTATAAGCCCTCTAAGGAAGAAGAAACGTTTATCTTCTAGGAGATTGTAATGTTGATACTGGGGTAATGTTTGAGAGGAAGAATGTGTTTCTTTGAGGGACTTTTTACATTATTGAAACTTTTCTTGAAATTCAAGGGAGAAAAGCTCAATGTTTACTCCTAATAATTAATGTATAAACTCACAGAAACTTACGATAATAGGAAGAAAGAAATTATTGTGTCATTATAATGTATTTGTTTTGGTTCAGGAACAGAAAGGGATATCTGCATGAGTTAGACATTCTCCTTTCTCTCTTTGACAGATATTCAGCAAGGAAACAAATAAGAGACTTCAGTTGACCAAACCTATCCTGGTAAACAAGGTTACTATGAATACAAAACTACTGTGCAGCTAAATCTGGGATTTCAGTTCTTACTTTAATTACAGTAGAAGTTTCACGTGTAATGGTACAAGTATAGATATGTACTAAAATCAGATTAGTTTCTTCTTTTTTTACTCAATAGACCATGTAGATTTTATTCAGATGTGCTCTAAAATGATCATGGGCACATATATATTAAGTAAAAGATGAAAATGAGAAAGTGGTTTTGAAAATTAGGTTTTACTAGGAAAGGACTACAATGTCAATTGCAAGATGTTCAGCCTGTGATATTATTAAGGCTTCTGACTCTTGAAAAGTGACATTATGGAGTTAAATTTTCAGATTAATTTTATTCTGTTTTATTTTCATCAAAATTATAGAAGCCTAAAAATAAAGTTTCTTCTCTTAAAGATGTCTCTTAAAGTCTCTTCTCTTAATTTACACTGGATTTTCTGCAGATGTACTCCCTTTTAATATACAGATTAAAGATTTCTAATAATTATATTGCTCACGATTCTCTGTCTTTGTTCAGATGAGGCTCTTAAAGGAAGTTACTTTAACAAAATGACAGATCTTTCCATGGGACTGAGTCTGTTTATAATGTACTTGCTACACTAAATGTCAAATAGATGTTCAGACACTTCTGTTACATAATTTATGTTTAAAGAAGAATAATTGAAATGTAAGCATACCTCACATGAAATGAAAGTTACTGCTTTACACCAGTGTAAAGAAGTTGTACTTCTACAGAAAATACTAGATTGTATTTTATCAAAGGAGTATTCACTTAAAAATAAAATAAAAACTAGTCATAAAATGGCACATCAATATTTGTGATTACAAGACATTTCTCTAATTTCTAGATTTTTCCCCATTTTAAACTAAAAGCCTAAAATTATTCAATCAAAGAAAAAACTAAAAAAACAAAAAAAAACAAAAAAAAACCAAAAACCTTGTAAAAGTGTAAACGTTTATTAACAAGAGCAGTACCTAGGAAGCAGTGTAATAGATTTTATGTCTGTGTCTACCCATCTGCATAGGAAAGATTGCCATGTAAAAATCTTCACAATAAACTAAGGCTGTTTCCCAAAGGAAGTCTTACGGGCCACACACTTTTATGTTATTGTATCTGGATTTGTAGTTTGCCTTGACAACAGTAGATTGTACAGGAGAACAGAAATCCTGGAGGGAGAACTGAAATTGAATCATTCTGAGTAGGCTAAATCCTGTCAGATACTGAACTTTTATACAAATAGGAAATTAGGTCTAGGATTTATGAATCCAAATCAAAGAATAGTTTAGGTGGTTGGGGACCCCTGGAAGTCATTTGGTCCAATGCCCTGCTTAAAGCAGAGCCAACTTCCAAGTCTGATGTCATTTGATGTTAGATCACATTGCTCAAGACATTGTCCAGATGTGTTATGAATGTCTCCAAAGATTCCCACAACCTTTGGACACCCTTTTTCAAGTTTTAGTGTTTGTGGATTTCATTTTCCTAATACCCCATTAGCTACTGAATACTTTATTAATTTTTCTTTTAATCTTGCTATTCTAATCCCTCACTCATTGAAGTTGCTAAATTTTTACTTCTGTCTTCAACAAATTCAGATTTAGACCAACATAGAACGTTACAGGATCTTGTGCTGAAAATAATATCACTAAAGGGGTATTGAGTTAACACTGTAATTCCCTGCAGCCATTCATCAGAACTTCTGTTTACAAATGCACAGACTTCAGTGGTTGATTCAACAATGGCTATTTAACAAGTAATTTTTGCTGAACTGGTACACTTAGCCACAGTGTGAAAGAAAAACCTCTTCGTAAACAGGGCCTCAGTTAGAGCTTGGGTAAACATTGTACCTCAGTCTTCTTTGCAATACTGTATTCTGCTCCTGTTGTCGTGTTTTGTAGGCTAGTGTGAATGAAGGAGAGAGAGATGTAAATCTATCTTCTCTTTTTCAAAATCCTCTGTGATAATGTTGTCTTGCAATACATTCAGTGACTAATCTTTGTTCTTCATGCTGTAGAAAGAGCTGTAGTCCTTCCATTCATTTCCAGATACAAATGTTTCTAATTGAGTACCCAGGGACTTTTAAGATTTTCTTTGCTCTTATCTTGTAGAATCTGTCTTTAAAAATGTTTTAAAAAATAATGTAAGAAATCTTATTGTCTTGCCTGAGCTTCATGAAAGTTTTCAAAACTGGCAACACATACCCTGAACATAATCATAGTATAGTTGTGGGGAGGGACCTCTGGAGATCAACTAGTTCACCTCCCTGCTCAAAGTAGTGTCAATTAGAGCACTATTTTAAGTCTTGTCCTGAACTCAGGACTTTGAATCCTACAGATGGAGACTGTGCCAACTGTGTGGGCAACTCATTCCAATATTTGAACACTCTGACATAGAATAATTTGTGGGGTTTTTTAAGGTTGAAGTGGAATTTCCTGTGTATTGAATTTGTTTCTATTGCTTTGCATCCTGTCACTGGGCACTGCTGGGAAGAATCCGCCTCTGCCTTCTTTACTGTCTCACATCAGAGTTTATACATGTCAGATAAGGTCCCCAAGCTTTCTCTTCTGAAGATTAAAAATCCCTGTTATCTAAACTTCTGCTCAAACATTGTGATGAACTCGCTGCCGCCTGTCTGTGAGATTTTTGTGTTGAATAGAGAAGAATAATCAGCTCCTTTGAGCTGCTGGAGATGCTCTTGAGTGCAGCCCAGGATGCCATCAGCTGCCTTTCCCGCAAGAATGCATTGTTGGCTCCTGGTCAGCTTTGTGTCCACTGGGACCTCCAGGTCCTTTCCTGCCAAGCTATTTCCCAGTTGGCTGGCCCCCAGCCTCTACTGGTGCATGGGGCTGTTCTGCCACAGCTACAGAATTTGCATTTCCTGTTGCAGAACTTTGTAAGATCCCTGTTTGTTTGTTTCTCCAACTTGTTAAGTCACCAGAGTCTCCTGGTCTGTCAGTCCCTCCTCCTGGTTTTGTGTCATCTGCATTCTGAGAGTCCACCTTGTCCTATTACCCAGGCCATTAATGAAAAATTTAAACTGTTGCCCCCAGTAAGGTAGAGCATGAGGTAAACCACCTGTGGCTGGCTTCCTTGCCACTAATCACAACGCTTTCAGCTCAATAGTTCGCTCAGTTTTCAGTCCACATCACTTTCCATTTGTCCAGCATATATTTCATCAGTTTATCTACGGGGATATGATGGGAGACAATGTCAACAGCCTTGCTAAAATACATTAGACAGCTTCCACCATCTCAGCCAGCCATCATGTTGACAAGTTGACTGGTCAGGATTGAGTTCCCTTGCACAAATCCAGGCCTACACCCAGGCCCTTTTTGGTCCTTCATATGTTTGTATTTGTTTTCTAGGAGGATTTGCTTCAGTCTCAAGGCATCCCAAATGTTATGTGGACTTCATTTTATGATGGTAGAAGAAACAAGCAAAACCAACTGCAAAAAGAGGGAGAGGCTTAGTGCTGTGCTTGTGCTTCAGAAGTGTTTGAAAAGTGCTTTGCAATGGGTCTTGCAGTTAGACCAGGTCTGGTACCACTGGCCAGCAGCAAGCAGCTGCTGTTGCAGAGGAAGGAAATATTAGGACAGGAGTGCTGGGGCATGAGAGCTTCCCTCCCTGCATGAGGATTCCCAGCCTTGTAAAGTCACTGGGATCTCCTGTAGGATGAACTCAGAAGATGAGTCTTGAAGTTTTATATTGAAATGGTATGTGGATTTTGCTAGCACAAAAGAGTTGAGTTAAATTGCTTCTAAGTATAGGGCTCTGTTGTGTTCTTCTATAGTTAGCACTGTTAATAAAGGAATAGTGCCTTCATAACACTGAGCTTACCGTGACTCTGAAGAAAAGATTTAGCATTTATTTTAATTTGTTTATTAGTACAAAAATGTGCACATCCAAGCACTTAGCAATAATTCCCTATAATTCTGAAGTCTTCAATATTTAAAGAAAATCTATGGTGCAGCTCTTTTGGTAGAAACAGAAGAAAAATCTTCTGCAGTTGGAAAATTACAGACTGTGTAGGTGTTGAAACGCCTCCTGCTTCACATTCTTAATTGGCAGTAAGCCAGTTACTAAGAATTTCTGGTTTAAAGGGAAATGCTTCCCTTTTCTTTACATTTTGATGGATAAAGGTAGCATTTAGTTTGCACTTTTTAGCAGTTAGGGTTTCTTCCATCTTCATACAAAATGAATAAAATTTCAAATAAATAACTTCTCCAAGTCACCTTGGCTTTTTGCATTACTACTGGATAACAGAAAGATATGCACGCCTTGCCAAAGGAAAAGGATGTGTTGATGTTTAGTTTTAGTTTTAATTTTGGCATCCAGACCCTCTTGGTTTCTGATTCTATTCTAGGAGTTTATCCACTTGAGTAATTTTTGTTTTCACCTCATACTTTTTTTCATTGCTGCCTACCATTTCCTTCCCATACTGCTTTTTTTCATTTTCTTTTTCAATTGTGGGATACCATTGAGAGAGACAGAATGAGGAGAAAGGTAAAAGATCTGTAATTTAACCAAGTGTTTGCATCCTTTCTTAATCATGTTTGTATGCATATGACTATACATCTGCTTTCCCTACAAAAAGGAAATAATGGTAGATTTCTGTTAAAATGTTGTACACTGCATGTAGTTTTCATGTATATCTTTATTTTCCCCCTTCCTATGGTTTATCCCTTGTATTGCTTTAATACAAAAGATTCCATGAAACCACTGCATCATCTGGTTTGAACTTTTGGTTCAAAAGTTTTGTATTTTTATGCAAAGCTACACTAAAAATTAAAGCATTCCATGTAGGAAATGCTATATAATAGCTTGATATTTTTAAATGTTGTCTTCTACCACATATTATAGAAAACATAATGCATCTCTTTACTTACATGAAAAACCTGAGTAGTGTAGGTTTATTCTTGTTGGTTTTGTTTTTTTAATGAAAGCTGTGAGCTTGTAATCATCATAGTAAGTAATGTATTGTCTGTTTATGTTTTCATAAGTTCTGGTCAGGACATCCAAGGAACTAGTGTGGTGGCAAATCTTCCAGTCCTGATGCGACAGAATCCTGCAGAAGCACTTCGTCGGGTTTTGCCAAAAATCAGAGTAAGTTTTGTGTATTGAGGTTTGAATGTATCTTTTTCTGCCAGTTTAAAAATTTTAACAAAGGAAAACAAAACCCCGCTTTTATTGCAAATTGAGTCTCAAGGAGGTGTATGTCTCCTATAGGTCTCCACATTAATTCACTGAATTCATGAAATATTACAGGTATTATTTTTTTTTTAAATGGTTACAACAGGGGAAAAAAAAAGAGCAAAATTAATACGACTTATATTTTCTAAAGATTTACCAGTGTTTTGACAGGTTTTTGAGAACTCTTTTTGAGGACCATCCAGTCATAATGGTCGTTCTGATGTTCTCAGTCTCCTTTCATCCAAACATTAAGATTTTCATAGTGCTGTCCAGAAGAGTATAGTTTGCTTTTAGCTGTCTGTGTAGGTCACTGCTAGTTGTGATAGATGCACACGGA
Organism: Platysteira castanea; assembly: GCA_013397175.1. NCBI lineage: Eukaryota > Metazoa > Chordata > Aves > Passeriformes > Platysteira > Platysteira castanea. The sequence continues at coordinate 1,023,871 of VYXC01005528.1, read as the reverse complement.
CTGTGTAATGTTATACACTAATTTTATATAGAGATATGTTTGTGTAATGGATATTTGGGTTGTTTAACCTGGAGAAGAGAAGGCTCTTGTTGTGACTTTTCAGTATTTAAAAGGTGGCTTATAAGAAAGATGAGGAAAGGCTTTTTGGAAGTGCCTTTTGAGATATAACAAGGGGCAATAGGGCTAAACTAAAGAAGGATAGATTCAGAGTAGATATAAGAAAGAAGTTTTTTGACATGAAGATAGTAAAACACTGGAACAGATTGCCCAGAGAAGTTGTGGACGGCCCATCCCTGGAAATGTTCAAGGTCAGACTGAGTGGGGCTCTGAGCAACCTTGTCTAGTGGAAGGTGTTGCTACTCATTGCTCTGCGGGTGGACTAGCTGACTTTTAAAGGTCCCTTCCTACCCAAAGTATTCTATGATTCTGTGATGGTGGAGAAGATACGTGTCTCTGTATTTCCACTCTGTCCCAGATATGAACCTTTGCCCAGAAGAAACGTACAAGTTCATTTAAGGTGTGGTTTAAGGAGCAGCCTTGGCCAAATAAGAACAAACTAAATCACAAATACAAATGCAAAACTTAATAACTCTAAAGATCCATTGGGCCCCTGGAGAAGAAGACTGGAGAGGGCCTCATCAATGTATACAAATACCTGATGAAGCAAAGGCAGAGACAGGCTCTTTGCAGTGGTACCCAGTGACAGGACTGCAACTGTTGTTGCTGTATGCACAAATAGAAACATGGAAAGTTTCTTTTGAACATCAGGAATCATTTTTTCACTCTGAGGGTGACCGAGCAGTGGCACAAATTGCCCAGAGATGTTATTGTCTCCCTCCTTGGAGAGGTATTCAAAAGCAGTCTGGGCATTTCCTAGCTGTAACTGGCCCTGTGTGACCACAGGGATTGGACAAAATGACCTCCAGAAGACCCTTTCAGCCTCAAGCATTCTGTGAATATCAGACATCACCTCTCAACTTCATAATATCTCCTGAAACATTTGTGATTTCAGGAGACTTTTGTTCCTTAAGAGGAGCTGTTTCAACTTCTGTCTGATTATTTAGATTCGGCAAATAGTCAAGAAATAGCTCTCCTCAGGACTAAGGACTGGTATAGGCTGACAGATTGTTTAGACAACATTAAAGTGCTTCTAGTTACATTCTGTGCTGTAAGATGCAGGTCAATAGGCATTTTGCTTAAATATGCATGAGTGTAAAAGTGCTTTGAGAAGAATGACTTGAAGTTGCAAAGTAATTGGAAACGCTTCAACTTACACCAAGTATCTGCAGTTACAACCACATTTTTCTGAGATATGTAATGTAGTCTTTCTAAACCAACCTACTGGCTTTAAGAAAAGTTGATTTGGTTTTTTTATGCTTTTCATACTGAATCCATTTTTGCTTCTGGTTTTCTACTTTGAGAGCAGAATTCTTCCTGAAATTAAGGAGGAATAAGAAACACTGGGGATTTTCTACCCTTATTTTTCAGGCTATAAAAGAAGTGCTGGTTTTGGCCTGTCTTCAATGAAAAGTCTAGTATGGGAATACTGTTTTTGAGTCTAGTTTTAAGTTTTTTTATATAGGGATGAAGAAAATACTTGAAAGTATGATCATTTGCATGAATAGGGCCTAGAGCCTGGAAAGTATTTGTACAGTGGGAGTTGGGTATCACTGTGATCTTAGATCAGGCTGTACTTAGTTATTTTGTAAAAGTATCTTCCTGTATAATATTAAAGACATTCAACTGCAAACAGTATATGAAGGAAGAAGCATTAGGAATTGAAGATAGAAATACTTGAAATGAAGCAGACAACTTTAATAAAAATGCAATCAATCTTTGAGCAAATTACTGAGAAAAGTAGTGTGGTTTTCATCTTGCAGTGTCATTTAAACCCAAACTGGATGCCTTCCTAGATGGTAAATTAAGTGAAACCTAAGTTAATGGGCACCAGACAGAGGTAAAAAAGTAAAATATGATGAGGTCAGTCTAAATCCAAGTGTTTCTTTCACTTTTTTCTTTCACAAACTTTTGTTTAAGCTTTATAAACTGAAACTTTGTACAATGTATATGAATTAAGTCCCTTTCTTGGCACTGCTCTTATAAAGCTAATTCTTCAATGGTATTCTGTTATCTAATATTATTTATCTGAAATAGAAGTAAAGTTCTGTTGTAGCCATGTGCACAGCGCTTTTAACTCCAAAACAGTATTTGGCAACATTAACTTTACTTATTCCTTTTTTCTTAACCTGGTTTTTATTGGAGGAATCATCCTGGCCATTAAATGGAAACTTCTATAATCTGTAAAGTTGTAATTGAACTCAACTGCGATTGCATTCCTTGCAAATGTATTCTGCCATTGCAAGGAAATAAGCTGATTTAAATTACTGCACTTGGTTCTACTTCTTTAGGTTGGGAGTAATCATTTGTGAAATCAAATTGGCACTTGAAAAATGAATTGTGTAGTAGTTTCAGAGGGCTGGTTATTTGAAAATACTGTCAGCATATAATTGCATAAGGAAACCAGTGAACTTATTTAGCATACTTGCAGACACCCAAAGCAAAAATAATGTTTTTATTAGAGCTGAGGGTAAAGCAGATGAAGAAATAAATAAATGCAAGGAATGTTTAGTCTGAATAAATTGCATATTTGTATTTTATTTGTGAAAAACTGATAAACCTGGTTACTTCTAGAAATGTAGAAATGGGTGTATGCAAATTGCTTATCATTGTGCAAATTCTAATTAAATTAAAAATATATTAAAGGCACTATATATTTAACATAAGTGTTTTAGGTCTGAGATGAGCAAAATCAATACATCAATAAATGTGACATACGTAAGTAATTATTGAATTGCCAGTATTTCAGTTATGCTTTTTAAACAAAAATATGGTATATAATTTAGATGTTAATGTAGGAATGAGATTAGGAAATTTTTTTATAAGTTCTGCAGTTAAAATGAAGTTGCATCCTTGTATATGTTCTTTTGCATAGAGAACCCCACTCTGGATTTCTGCATGCACCTCCTCATGAACCTTGGAAGTCATTGAAATGCAGATTTAGGGAAAGCTTAGACATTCTTACCAGCATTTCTCTTTGTGCACAAAATGTCTCTTTTCAAATGGTGTTAAACAGTATTTTTCCTGCTTTCCATCTTTGGGCTCTGCAACCAAAAGTGAGGGAGGCAAATTGAAGGTGTCTATCTGACTGACTAATAAGACACTTTTTCTTTTCCATAGCTGATTTTATAGTTTAAGAAAAGGTGGGGTGATTTTCATCCTTCCTTATACCTAACATTAATTTTAGGGTCCATTCTCATTGTAGTCTTGAGCTTCTGTAATCTCCATTATTTCTGTGTCTTTTAGTCCTAAATGAAAATTTCTATCATATCAATGCAATTACTAAAATCATTTGACTATGTCTCTGCTTGCAGCACTCTTTTAAGAGAATTCTGTTGTTGCAGGACAAAACGTTCATTTAAACTAAAGGTGAATTTTTTTTTTTCCATTAATGGAATAAACCAGGCTTTCTAAATGTTAAGTGTTGATGCCTGAGTTTAACTTGTAGACATTAGAATAGTTAAGAACATGCTGATACCTTTAAATTCCATTAAATATGCTTGTCTGAATTAAGATACATAGGTGTAGTGGTTTTGTTCGCATTTGTTCCTTTTGTGAGATAAAAATAGGGAGGAATAAAAAGCAGGTACCACACTTTAAAGAATGCAATAAAGTTTATTACTAAAACTAAATAGTAAGAAAGAAATAAGAAAATTAAAGCAAAAAACTCCCTTTTTCCTCCAGCACCTTCCCCTTTTTATCCAACTTGCATAAAGGACAACATACAATGATGTAGGTCAGCGTTATTAGTTTTAAAAGTCTTTCCACTATTCAAGGTAAAAAGGGGTTTTTTTCGCTTTACGTGGTTTTCCAAACTGCTTCAAGGGCAAACAGACCCCGCCCGAAATTCTGCTGCCGTCAAAAAACAATTTCTCCCATAAATCTTGCAGCTTTGCTGAACTGCCAGCATGGGCCACACATGGGGTGTAATTTGTTTTAAGGATAAGCATTTTGAGGCGATTGCACAACAAATAAACTTTAGCTTCTTCACAATATTTTTAGAAGTTTTTTTAGCTTCAAGGTGACCTGGCATAGTCACTATTACTTTTTATCAGCTGCACACAAAAGTTTTATCCCCCCATGCTTTTAAGTGGATTAAAGAAAACAGTTCAGAATATTACAGTATCTCACCACGGCCTGCAAAGAGCATTTTTAAGCTCCGCGCTAAACGCGACTCCGCCCTTTTTATCCTGTCGCCATGTTTAGCTTCGTTTCCGATGATTCACTTTCTTTTTCTGACCTTACGTCGCCATGATCTTCCTCAAGCTTTATGCTGGAAAAAAGTCTTTTTGCCTTTATGAGGCTGGTTCCTCAACTTGACTTTGCTTACGGTGGTCGCAGAAAGCTGACTCGGCTCTCGCTGAGATCTGCGCGGAGCTGTGTGGGGGAGGGGAGGTGTGTCTCCAGTCCTTAGAAGCCGGGCCAGGTAACATCGGCCAATGCAGCAGCTTAATAATTGTTTTTTATCTGCCGGCGGCTCCGTGGGGGTTCTCCCGCTGCTACCCAGGGCCTGTGCCNGGGGCCAGGAAAGGGGAGGCCCGGGCTGACCCCTCCAGATGGGCCCGGGTACCCATTCCCCCCCCACCCCTCCCGTGGAAGCCCGAACACCAAGGGGAAGTTCCCGCCTTTCTCCAGGGTTTAAATATGTAAATTTCGGAAAGCGCTATTGGTCCAAATAATTGTCTATCAACCCAGGTTCAAACCACGACAATAGGGAGAGCTTTTTTAGTCTGGACTGAAAATTTCTGGAGTATCCATGTATAGAAAAATATCCATGTATAGAAAAATATCCATGTATAGAAAAATACATTTATTTTCTAAATAAATAAATCTATATTAAGTAAATTGAAATTATGCAAATTAGGTTGTATGAAAATGGAAAGAGGAGACCCATACATTTCCAAATGCAGAACTGTATAGTTCTAAGTGTAAACATCAGTGCAGGCAGGTATGTAAGCAGTCTAGAAATTTATATTTCAATGTCTCCCGAGGTCCATGAGGAGGCACATCCAGAGAATGTGTTCTCACACATGACTATCCAGAGTTATATGGATCAGTGGAGGACACTATTTGGAAACTTTGTTTGTTGGTAAGTAACCCTGTTTGTATTGAATACAAAGTGAATATGTACGGAAAACTGAATTCATAGAATCATGGAATTATTTAGGTTGGAAAAGACCTTTAAGTTCATCAAGTCCAACTGTTAACCTGGCACTGCTCCATAATTTTCTGGTCTGCACTGCTGTGTTAGCATCTACGGTGTGAAGATAGTGCTTTTGATTCTCTTGGGGATGTTTTTTTGAACGAGTGTAAGCCGGAATCCCAAAACAGTATGGACAGGTATTCTGATCCCAAAAATATTCAAAATACAAAACTGGTAGGTGTCCTTATTCTTTCTTGGCTGTGGCTGTAACAGCAGTGGAGGAAGAAGGACAGAGATAGTCTGTGGAAATAAGGAGGCAGTTTCAATGGCTATTGAATGTAAATTTTGTGTTGGAAAGCAGCGCAGTGCTGTTTATTTTTTTCATTTGAGGGAGCAAGGACACAGAGAATCCTTTTAGAAAGAAACATGTCTGTAAACTGAGACAGGTCTTGAGAGATAAGTTATGGTTCTCTTTGGAATAAGATACGAATAATTGTACATTTGCACGTACAAATCGTTTGACATTGGTAGAATGAAAACTTCTTGGTTTTTACGAAGTCAAATAGTAATTTCTCAGATGTTCTCTACAGACTATTTTCTCAGCAAAATTCCTCTGATATACAATGCTTAGAGTCATAGAATCATTAAAGCTGGAAAAGTCCTAAGATTATCGAGTCCAATTGTTTACCCAGCACCACCATTTTTGCCATGCCCCTAAGTTCCATATCCACGTGCCTTTTGAACACTTCCAGGAATGGTGGTTCCACCACGTCCCTGGCAGCCTGTTCCAATGCCTGACCACCCTTTCAGTGAAGAAAGCCACTTTCCAGCTACTCTGTCCCCAGCCTGTAGCATTGCATGGGGTTTGTGTGACCCAAGTGTAGGAGCTGGCACTTGACTTTGTTGAACCTCAGACCACTGGGGTTGGCCTTGATATTAATTAAGATATTAAACAGGACCGACCCAACACTGAGCCCTGGGGACACCCGCTTGTGACCAGCTGCCAACTGGATCTCATTCCATTCACCAACACTCTGGACCCAGCCATCCAGCCAGTTTGTAATCCAGTGAAGAGTGCACCTGTCCAATCCATAAGCAGCCATGCACTCAGCTGCAAGATGAATTTTTTTTTTAAATCTGATCCAGGCTTATTTTTATTTTGAATTAAAAGACCAGCTTATGTTTGATTTTTTGCTAGTGATCTGAGAAACCGCTGTTCATCTCAAGCACTATAAAAAAGAAACAAAGCTACATATATAAAGTGCTAAATAGGAAATATGGACTTTAAACTTTTACTGAATTTGGAATCACTTGTAAAATGAGGGTAGTGCTTTAGTAGTAAAATAATGAACTTCTTATTTTCTCATGAAATAGAGAGACACATTTAGAAAAGTAAATAAGTGGAATCTTCACTTTAGTTGATAGATATTTACAGTTACTAATACTTAAAATGGATGCTACGTCATAGATTGCATCCTGCAAGGTCTGTGCATAAATCTGAAATTAAAATTTAAATTGCCTTTTTAAAATTAAAAAAGTAGCGATATTTAATTTCATTTCAACGTATTAACTCTGTTTAACTTTTGAATTTATGATTTTAAAGACAACCTAATTAATGACTTTCTTGTGTGTCAGAGCTCAGAACTACTAAATGTTCAGTTAGCTAGATAAATATTCTAGTATATCTTGCTTTATTCTTAAGACTATATATATGTACTTCTCATTTGCATTCCATGTTAGTCAAGGGATGAAATTTAAATTGCCTTCTGCTATTTTAGTATCTCTCACTGAATGAATGAATGAAATACTTCTTTTTAATTCATGTGCATAAACAGCAGAAGTGCAAGTGTTGGCTGGTCTGTTTCTACCTCTCTTTTTGTAAAGTATAAAAATCCACACATAGGCATTGATGAAACTTAAAGTCACAAAAAATATTATAACTAAGATTTTTTTCTTAGAAGATTCATGCTATGTCGTAAGAAAATGTAATGTCTACAATAAATTGCTGTTAAAAGAAAATAATTTTACAGTGAATTTTATAGTTTACCCAGATTGTTGCATACTAATTCAAAAAGTGAATGTAAAAATTTGGATGTTCTTTCAGTACATTTCTGCCTCACTCTCTAAATTGTTATAATTTGTAATTATACAGGAGGTTCTGCATGTTGCAGGAGTGGAAATGCAGTTAACAGCTGCTGTTTCTTTTTTGACTGTTCTGCAAGAGGAGTCGGTGTCCATTCATACGTACTCCCACTCCTTCCTACACATCATTCTCCAGAACCTGGAACACAGAGATGCAGGTCAGGGCTCTACAGCTACTCTGATGAATGATGACTTCTACATGTTTTGTTTCTTTGGTGACCCTACAATACTCTGTCAACAGTGAGTGCAATCACTGTGACTTTGTATCTAGACTGGCATGAATGAAAAGATTTTTGCATGATGACCATTTTCCTACTGACGTTTAAATGTAATTCTGATTGAAGCAAAAAAACCCTCTCACTTTGTCTGAAGGATTAAATCCCAAAGTTGTTTCTGAGTCTGAGCTTTTCCTGGAGTACCAACTTCTTGTGGCTGAGAAAATGGAGGGAGTATGGTTGACAATTCTTCTGTGTTGACTATTTTTTCTTAATTTATTTGACACTAATTTTAGAATACAAAGATAAAGAAAGTGTCAGTGGGCATAAAAAAAGAATATGCTTCTAAATGAGGGAAATTAGCTTTATAAAGCAGTCAGAGTAATAATTAATTTTATATAGGAATTGGAAAAGGAAAAGAAATCGGGGTAGACTGTGCCTCTTACCTATCCTACTTCTTACTTTGAAGTCTTGAATGTTTAGTGGCTTTCAGATACATAGCTCCTTGAAGACGGATGTAAAAAGAACAAGTTTTGTAAAACTGATGGATGTTTTGGTTTAGTCATTGTATGTACAATATAACATATCATGTATAACTCATTTCTTTTAAACAGGTGTCAGCAATGCATGGTTAGAAACTCTTCTTGCTGTAATAGAAGCTTTACCAAAAGAAACTGTCAGACATGAGGTAATAACAATCTCTCACGCTAACAGAAAATAATATTAAGGTTATAAGATTGTATTTCCATGCAAGTTTTGTGCACCTCAGTTGGATTTGTGGCAGTTCTGTACCTGTGAAAATGGTAATGGTTGTGGAACACACTGTAAGAGACAAATGTGCAAGAAGGCAAGACAGGAAGTCACCTTAAAAAAAATAGTGTTCTTCAGCAAATAAAGTCAACACTTACTTACTCTCCACTGTAACATTTCCACTGCACCTTGTATTCTCAGTAACATGTTTTCCTGCAGTCTATTTTGGTTTACAGGATAGTATCTCACTCTATGTCTTCATTAAGAAACTACATTTTGTTTACTACTGGACTAAAATTCTAGTCTGCTGTTTCTGCTAAATGGAACTGAATGCTGGAGATGCATTCCTTAGTGTATTTCAGTTGTTCTTGATGCAGCAAAATCCTAAAGCTCTGCAAACACTCTTAATTTTTCACTGTGTAGCTCAAGAAGGAAGAAGAAAATCTATCACCAACTTATAATGCTTTAGTCAGCTAATTTATTCACTTTTAACTATTCATATTTTGTTAAGTTTAAAAGCTTTGCAACAGGTATATTTACTGTGTTTATAATTTAAAACATTATGGAGATTTAAATGTATGATTGTGTGGTATAAAAATTCTCATTAAAATAAGAGTAAAATCCAAAACAGTTTAAAAGATAAACTTCTAAAGGGTAAAAACCTAGGTTGGGCAAAGCACATAGAAATTATTCTAGTCACCTCCAAAATCTAATTGCAATGTAATTTTAAAGATGTCATTTAAACACAATGGACTACTAATGTGCATAGGTGCCACTATTGATAGTACTGATTAATTCAGTGAAAAGGTTGATGACATTTGGGATATGTTTTTCTCAATTTTTTTTTAAGAAGTGGAATACTTTATTTAATGCTCACAATTTTTCTGCTCATATTTCTTCTTTTTTTTTCCCATGTAGATCCTGAATCCACTTGTTTCCAAAGCACAGCTTTCTCAAACACTGCAGTCCCGCTTAGTTAGTTGTAAGATCATGGGAAAAGTAGCTAACAAGTTTGAAGCTCATATGTAAGTAGACTGTAAATATATTTTCATTCCACAGTATAAACCGGTATTTCTTTCCTAGTGGACAAAAATTACTATAAGAAACGTAGACATTATTGCAAAAGTGAAATACTTTTTTTTACAAATCCCTTTCATTATTTAACTAGCATGTTCAGACTTGCTAATGATCATCATTTTATAATTTGAGTTTGTTTATTCTTTCACAGATTTGAATAGATAACATATTCATGCCATTCTTCCATATGGTTTTTCTTACTAGAAAATTAGCCACAAAGTGGATTTCTCTGCAACTTACAGACACAAAACACAGCTTCATCTCCTTGACGTTTCTTGTCATAAGCAGCCTATTATTATGTAACCAAATTTAGCATGTAGAAGGGTTTTTTTTTTTCTATCCGTAATTAAAATGTAGATATATCAGGAACTACTGCTGTTCCCTGATATTATCCAGCCCTTAGATTCAGTGTCTGTGAGTCTGGACAGAAGAGGGTGCACTGATGAAAGCAAATCTGAGTAACTCATCTGCCCAAAGCAGTTGGTGTGGTACATTCCTTGGTCAGTTTACCCAGGCTTGTGATAGTAGGATCACCACACCACGTATGTTTCCTATCCGGGCAATTGTCACAGTGTGACTTTCAATTACAACAGGAATCCACTGCAGGCTACTACATGCACAGAAACTGTCTAGCTGATGAAGTCCACTCTAATAATGATTTTGATGTGCTCCAAAATGCAAGAATTCAGCATAATGGAAAAGAACAACAGGACAATATGACAAGATATTTAGAAATAAATTTCTTTAGATTATGTTTTTTTTCTTTAATAAAGAAGAGTTAGAAGCAGCCAAAAGGAAACTATCTAAATCTTCATTTGCTGTTTAGACTATACTTGTTGAACATTCAGAAGTTAATGGACATGGTGGAGTAGTATTTTTTGAGAATGTTACCAAAGCCTTCTAAATCTTTATATTCCAAATATCTAGGACTCTGTCAGAATAGCAGTTGCATTTATTCATTTTATGTTACATTATCATAAAAATAAGTGACTTGACGGATTACTTGGAATCTTATATGAACATGTAGCAGTGTTAATTAGTAGCCATAATTATAATATTTTCTTTTGTTGTGTTTCTTCAAGGTGATTCTTTGCTGTTCAGAAGTAGGAATCTCCTCATTTCAGTGAACAGATAATAGCACCTTTTCTGCACAGCCACTTGATTTTAAGAAGATAACTGAGAATTTTCTGGGACATCTTGTTCATCTAGTAGAGAGCTCTGAGTGCAGTTCAGAGGCCTTAAAGGAGAGCTGAGTCCCCAGGTTTAGAATCTGGCAGACTGAGTGAAATTCAGGACACGCTCTCATTTCCCTTTCAGGAGGGCTCTTGGTACAGGCCCAGAAGACATATCTGTCCCCAGGAGTAGGCAATATATAAGCATATCTTCACTTTCTTCTTCAGAACGGCACAGTTTTTCCTCATGAAATTTATACTATACAAAAAACTTAGTATTTGATGTTACTCCCAGGTTATTTTATATCCTGTCCTTGTCATAGAACGTTAGTTTTTCTACCCTCTGTTCCAGTGCTCCAAGTTACAAAGTCTTTTTTTTTTATGTAGCCCCTACTTTGGAGTGTTCTGAAATACCAAACTTCCAAGACTGTACAATTTATGAAACTTGAGGCTAAATTTTTCTGTAAGAAGTAAATTAATTTTCACTGGAATGAATGGAGGCTGTGCAAGCTGGCTTGAAAATTGGCTTGTCTGTGTCTACATATTATTTCTCTTGAGTTTTGCGATAACATAAGGATTTTTATAGAGATATTTTATGAATACTTATGACAGAATCTTGGCCAGTGAAAAACAAAATGGCTGATTCTGCCAAGTTGTAGTCTGTGTTTTCACTTAAATAGAAATCAGAATTTTTATTTTGTATCTGCCATTAATTAACATGAATACTTGGTCTACTTGCCTGAAGGCATTGCAGTCTTCAAGCTTTTACTCTTAAATTCTTTTTCTCCTTTCTTCCTAATTGTGTCGAGTGATACCTGCATATCAAAGATGAGGTATTACAGACATTTAATTGGGATTTGCATTTCCCTTTATATAATTCTTTGTATTCTTTCAGTGGCTGTTCAGAAATTGTGCTGAAGATGGTTATTAAATGAGGACAGTGGCCTACCTGCTATTCTTGTAGTTTATAAGAAATAGTAGATAAAATTTGAGCAAATGATAATGACAGTAAATATTCCTTTTCCTGTTTCTTTGTAGCACATATTTGCATTCAATGTACAATATTCTTTTCTAATTACTAATTATCAGAAAAATCATTTACTATATGATAAATTAGTAATATATGGGATAAACAAGTAATATATGAGTAAAGTTCAGTACTACTCAATGGATTTTATACATTCTTATGCTATATATTAATGAAAAATGTCCACATTTTTAGTATTAAAAGAGAGGTTCTTCCATTGGTAAAATCACTGTGCCAGGATGTGGAATATGAAGTTAGAACTTGCATGTGTCGGCAACTGGAACATGTAGCTCGAGGAATAGGGTGAGTACAATTTGCCTAACTGATCTTAAATGCAAAATATTTCTCTAAAATGGCAGTATAAAATCTCCTTTTAAAATTGCTGAATTCATGCATACGCAATAATGAATTTAGAGTGTGCAGATGTGTTCTTAGGAACTGGCTGTTGGCAGCTGTCTCTTTTCCAGTTTTAGATTTTTCTTTCTCTTTTATGTAAAATTGCTGAACCATAAACCCAACAGTTTTTTGTAAATAATTACTTCGTCTGTAGCTTCTTGAAATCATCTCAATTACCCATTGGTGGTATTTGGCTGATTTAAAAATTCTGACAAGTATTAGCAGTTTTAATAATTACTGTGCAGTGTTTGAGAAAGAAGCTAAATGGGTTTTGTAAGCAAATTTCAGCTCAGCACCAACTTTTACTCAAAGCTTGAAGGCCTTCAGTATTCATGCATAGGATTGAAAAAGTCTGGAACTTTAATAAAAGAAAATGTTAATTACACACAGGATTGGTCTCTGAGTGCACAAATATTTTAAAATTCGAGGTCTCTCTACCTGGTACTTTGTCAAGGAGGAAAAAAAAGCATTAACTTCTTTTACAGAGAGGAAGATTTATCAAGTAATGTTCCCTACCCAGTGCTAGACAGCAGAGATAGATTAGTTCTTCAGTGTCTGTCTGGCTTTTAAAATTGTAAACCCATGAGCAAATTCAAGGATGAGGCTGAAACTGAAGTGTAGTTGGAAAGATCCGTTAAGTATACACTTGAGTTTATTATGTTAGTACAGGTGTTTGTGGAAAAGATGCTTTCCTGTAGCTGTGGAGTGATTTCTGGGTTTTTTGTTTGTTTGTTTGTTTGTTTTTAATGGAGAATTATATCATGGTTTAGATTCTGAGTTATTAAAAAACCAAATAAAAAACCCATCAAAACCCCCAAGACTAAACCATCAGAAATTCCTGAAGCAATGTGCTTAGGGGATATAGGGATACAGGGATTTCACAAGAACTAAACATTGCTATTATGTACTTAATTTGTCCTTTTTTTTGGTCAGGTCATGTAGGTTAGTAATTTCTAGATTCCTAGAAAAACTTGTCTTTGTTGCATAGAAAATAATCTTATCTATGTGCTTTAGGCACTTTTTCTGCAAGGTCTTTGTCCTGCAGAAATTCAGACGGTGTGAATAATATTGAAACCATATTATACTCGTCTCAGTAAAGTTGCTCACTTTTTTTTTGTACTTACTCTTTTTTATATCAAAATTTAGGCTAGCATGATAAATGATTCTAACATTTGCCATATTGAATGTCTTTCAATAGAAAAGAACTTGTGATTGAGGAAAAGAAAGGTACTATTTGTCAGTACTGTTGATATTTTTAAAACTGAGAATTTAACAGGAATTTTACAGAACTGAATTACTGAATAACTTGAACTTGCATATATTTTTGTTATGTGCATGGGTCTCATGTATCTTCATGTATCACAAAATTGAATTCTGTTTAATACGAGATTAAAGATGAGAGAAATAGAGGGTTCCGTTTACCTCTGAGCTTCTGTTTAATACCAGGAGTAGCCTGGTGTTTTTATTCCATAACTACTGTTTTAAAGGGAGAGATGGTTCTGTCCGTCATGTTAGTTTGAAGATTTTTGATGCCACCAAGCTGGAAATCCAAAGAAACATTTGCAATTTTTATTTTTTAAGTTTCTTTCCCCCTTCCCTGTATTTCTATGTGTTGATTTGGGATGTAGTCCTACCCTTTTCTTTCCTGATCATTCCTAGGCTATCTGTTCTCATCTATCTCACTTGTTCTTGCTCAATCCCATGGGAATTTTTTTGTGTCTTAATTTGAGATATTGTCTCCATTTCCATGGATTCAGTCAACTTGTGCTGTAGTCAAGAGCTGAGAAGTAAGCATATGAATTTGGCTTTGAAAATGATTTGTGATGCATAATACAGAAATTTTTTTTTAAATGGTACAAATATGTTATTCTGAGTAAAGTATCCCTTACCTAGAATATGCATATAGTTAAAGAATATTTCTTACAGCTGCGAAAATTATTTTGGTGGTAGCCTTTAGGAAGCACTCACAGTTTGTATGAATCTGTATGACTTTGCTTTCAGCAGTTTTATTTTACACTTAAAATAGGTTTATGGACAGCCAGGTGTTAAAATAATAAATGAAAGTGTGTGTTTGTGTCATTTTCTTCACTCCTACAAATGCAGTTTAAGTTCAACATATACCAAGCAGTGTGAAAGAATGAAAAAATGTTGTTTTCAGTGGTTACAAGGTGGCTGTATCTTATACTAATAAGTAACCATACTGGAAAGGAAATTTTATTAATTCCGTTTAGTTTCTTTAAAATGAACTAAATTTAATTTATTCTACCTGGGAGTTGAAAGTTTTTAAAAATTATAGGTATTATGCAGTGGGAAATGACAGTATTACTGGTAATTTACCCAGCCTTAGACTAGTGGGTTTGATAGGGCTAAATACTTTGTTATCAATTAGTGGTCTGTCCTGTGTATTTTTCTTTGTTTCTTTCCTCACCAACTTTTATTTTTTGCATTAATGTGTTTGTATAGACTATTCTCTCTCTGAAGTGTTTACTTAATCCCTTCTCAATGCTTTAGATGATTTAATCTCATAAGAAATGGTGAACATTCAGTATTTTCAGTATGGAAGCTATTCAAGTGTGTCATGTTCAGAATGAATAGGTAGTACGTAAATGAAGAAATAACTAAACAGACATAAGCAAATCTTTAGGTAAATGTTGAAGGTATAATGTGACAACAGTGCCAATGCTTATTTTTACTAGTTAGTTAGTTATTGCCACTAAATGATCTACCATTTTCTTGTAATTTTATTTGAATATTTAATCATTTGCTTGGAAGAATACTGTTAATCTACCTCTTGATTTGCTCGTAGGAATAATAAACTCTGTAAGGTGCAAAACACTTCGATGCTGATTATAAACATTTGAAAGGATTTTTGTTTATATTGGCAGCTGTTACTACTTTAGTCTGATTGGAAGGTGTATTTTGAGCATTTTTATTTCAGCATTCTGGAGTTAAGTAGGAGCGGTATATTAGTAGGTCAGTACCTACCAAGGCAAAAAAGGACAAGCAGAACCCTTTCTTTACTACTTTAAACCAAGGCTAAAAGCCAGTGTTTGGAATAGTTGGGAAATCACATTTTCTCTGAGCAGTAGATGTTCTCTGTAAAGAAGGCTCATCTTTGATGTATAAAATTTCTAGACACTTCAATCCAACATGGCTCATATTTTATAATTTTTGGCTTTGGACAATCATATTGAGCATATTTGATCATCAGAATTTTCTTAGTGACATAGTGAAATAGCTGTAATCCTTGATTTTTTTCAGGCTACATTTTCTCTAGTTTATTTTGAGCTAATTTGAATGCTTTTTAAATGATTAAGTTTCGCATTTTAAATTTGCATGTTTGTTTGGTTGACAAAGAACAAAGTCCTCAGATTGACTGGAGGTTTTTCTTCAATTTTAATTTCCTTAGAACTTTGTCAGTTTTTCTTTCCTGACTTCCCAAAAAATATCTAAACTAGTATTTCAAGAAAGAATTCTGTTTTGCAGTGGCAGTATTGTTTCACTGTAAGTTTTCTTTTGACTGCTTGCTTCATGTTGCAGGACAGAACTAACAAAAACTGTGGTGCTTCCTGAGTTAGTGGAACTGGCAAGAGATGAGGGCAGCAGTGTACGCCTGGCAGCTTTCGAGACCTTAGTGAATCTGCTTGATATGTTTGATGCAGGTAAGAATTGAATTTAGGCTTACTAGCCCAGTTCTTAGTGCTCCAGTGCATCCTATAATTGTATTTAAATGCTTTTTATTCTGTCTGCATTAATCAGACATTTCTGCCTTTATTTTGTTTATTGCTTTGTCCTTTATATTTCCTTATATTTCACGTCTTACAGTTCTTGATATGCAGAAAGTTTTAAGGGAGATGGACGAGTTGTCCATGAAATCAGTTATCATATTCCAAGTTTTTAATGTAATGTGCCTAAATGGAATGAGTAAAATTACTGAATAAATTATGGGAATATTGTGTTGCTAGTATTTAATTTATTAATGTAGTGCTATCAATACACAGAATACAAAGTGTTAGCTCAACAAAAATGTACTATACAGGAACTTGGTGATGAATATAGTTTTGGGGAGAATACCATAAATCGACTTTCTAGCAGTTAGTGTTTATATCAGTAAGTATGATAGTAGGTTAATTTTCTAATTCTTGAGCCTTTGGATTGATGCTTTCAAGTTTGTGCCTCTCTTTGCACCTCTCAGTCTTCACTGCTCCTCCCCCACCCCCTGCTGTAACTACTGCTTTGAGTTACTGTAAGAAGCTTAGAGAAAGCAGTCAGGGGTTATTTACAGGTTTGTAAGGAATGTGTTTCTGGAAATTGAGTTTGCTTTCATGGCTGAACTAGAAAATGAAAATTTTGAAGGTAGATGACCCAAAATTACATCTTAGAGTTTCTCTCCCGCAATATTAAAATATTTCTTCAGGCTAACCTAACTTTGTTCAGCCAAAATTATTTGCTGAATTTTGCTGTTGATCTACCATTAAAAAAATCGTAATCCGTTTAAAACTCAAACATTTTAATACAGTGATTTTATTTAAAATAAGTCAAAATTATATAAATTTCTTTAAACATTTGCTTCTTTATTTTATAAGGAGGCAGAGTGCTTGGATTTGACTTTAGTTTCTAAATGATTTCATTTCTTTCCTGTGTCCTTAATTATTTTTTCTCTGAATTTATTGTATACCAAAAGATTTTGAAACACTTCTCAGTAGGTTTAAAAAATTAACTTGCAGCATATCCACATTTTTCTATTTACTGTCATAGTCATGTTCAGTCTTGATCTCCCTGTGTGCCTACTACTGTAGGAAATCTTATTGTAGGAGTACTGTAGTATTCTTTCTTTATATTCTTGGTGAAAGGAGAAGACTGTTTATTTATTCTATGCCTCATCCTTTAACAGGGGATGTCTTTTCACTAACAACAAACAAACAAATGAACATGACAGGTAATGTATTAAATTTAGGACCTGTATTAACATGCTCATCATTCTCTTTACCTCTTTTCAGTGACTGCCTGCCAGAAGTAATCCTGAGACTGTTAAATGAAATTTTTCTTAATTTATTACAGAAGTTCAGTATCTGTGCTCTTTTTAAAATGTTGACAAATGGTTAACTCTAAAAATTTCTTTTGTTTTCCAGATGATCGGAGTCAAACTGTTCTCCCATTAGTGAAATCGTTCTGTGAAAAATCCTTCAAAGCAGATGAATCTATCCTAGTTTCTTTATCTTTCCATTTAGGGAAACTGTGTAATGGATTATATGGTATGATTTAATTTCTTTTTAAAAATTATAAAAATGAGGGAGGATTGGAGAATTTGAACCCCTTGGAAAATATCCAGATTTGAGTGTATCAAATGAAATGGTAGTTAGTTAGATTTTAGATATTTCCTCTTAGAGTGACCATTTGCTTATTGTTTGGTTTTTGTTTTTGTTTTGTTTAGACAGGGTCAGAGATGGAAACAAGATATTTTATCTTTATTGGTTTGACTGATTTATTTGGGTGTTCTGGAGCTTGTGATTTGGATGACTGAATTTTTGAAACTAGAAACCTTTGAAAACATTATGATGTCAACTTTGTATGTTTGTTTCTGTGCTTCATCTCCTGTTCAAGGCACAGTGCAGAGTGTGGCCCATAAGGAACTTCAGGGGAGAAAGGAGACCTAATGGCATGTGGATTCCTCAGCTGCAGCTGAGGCCAAATCTGAACTCATAATTTTTATACCCATAACTTGTGCTTGAATTTTCACTTGAGAACAGCACATCTTTCCTTGATAATTCTGCCCACCATAAATTACGTGTGAAGGAACAGCACAGAATCATGGCTTTACATTATAATTTCCTCCTAGACTCTTAAAACCTTTGGTCTTTCCTACAGCTCTTTAAAATGAACCTTCATGATTACATTAGAGACTATCAAAGTGACCATTGCTTCACTACAAATTACTTGAAATGGCTGTTCCACACTGTCAAACTGTTATTTTCAAAAACAGAGAGCTAGAACACTCCATCCTGTATTTATCATGTTTTTCCAGTCTTCTTTTCTCTAGGTTGAATGACTAATTCCTGATCTTCCTTCACCTCTAAACTCCATCTGACAAATTCATATTTTTCTTGAAGTGTTACTCCTTAGGACAGTTGAACGAAGTGAAAGGGTTACTTCGTGTATCTTGCCAGATATATTACTGTTCACATTTTTTAGTATGAAAAATTGCCTTTTCAAAAAAATAAATCTAGCACGAGTTAGCCTTTCTCTGTCCTGGACTTGTGCAGGTGATGCAGGTCAGGCTAAGCATGGTACCTTACTGCTGTTCTAATGGAATGATAGTCTGAAGTTTTAAAGCCATATGTCTGGTTACTGAAGATCATTTTAAACTCTGTCTCTGATGAATAAGCAGTCTCTGTCCTCCGCTGATGCTTTCAGAATACTGAATAAGCAAGGTCTCTTGTCTAGCATCCAGAAAATCAGTGAAAATACTGAATAGTACCACAATTAGGATAGAACTTTCTTTATACAGTTGCCTATCTTGTCAGTAGTCCATGGGTAGCTTTCTCTTAGTTGTTTTTCCAAGCAGTTTTGGAGCACCTTTATGGTTTTTAATCTCTCATTCCTATTGCCTTGTTGTGAAAGTCATGACCTTTACTGCCTCTTTTGTTTCACAGGTCCTGTTATCCCATACTAGAAGGAAGTTGAATCAGTTTGACAAGTTTTCCTTTTGCCGTGTTGTCTATTGCTATTTTTTGGAAGGGGAGAGAGTGGTGTTGGTATTTAGTAGTAGATTTTTTATTTATTTTTTTGCTTCAATTTTTTCAAACATGTGAAAGGACGTAACCTGACTTACCTATCTATATGGCTTGTCCTTTTCCTCTCCAACTGTTCAATATCAGTACCACTTCAGCCCTTTTCTATTCTATTATTTGACTTATTTAAGAATGCGGCAACTAGTACTTAAATATTTTGAATACTGGAATGAAGCACATCTGACTCTGCATATTTTGAAAACCTCTTGTTTAAGATCCATGGACCTGTTGCTTCTCTGCTTAAAACTTGAATCTTTGTCACAGTTATTAATTGTACTCAACCTGATGATACTAGTGGAATTTAAAGAAGAAAATAAAATTATTAAGCATTTCAGCCTTCTTCGTACCAATCACTGATAGCTTTCCTCCCTCTCTGGAGTAGAAAATTGAGCCTTTCCTTGCTTGTTGTCTTATTACTAATGCACTTGTAGTTTTTGAATTCTTCTTCCTAGTTGCATTCCAGTTTGTTCTGAGTACTTGTGTGTACTGATTATGCTCTGCCAGATTCAAGGGGGGAGTGGAAGGGAGAGGAGGGATAAAATCGAGGTATTTGATAGATTTTAAACTAAGGTTTGTTTGGGTACATTATTAATAGCATTTGTAATGAGGAAAGTTTGTTGTTTTGTTTGGTTTTGTTTTTTTTTTCTTTTTTTGAGGCATTTTTACTCCTGAACAGCACTTGCGGTTTTTGGAATTTTATAAGAAGCTTTCCACGCTGGGTTTACAGCAGGAAAATGGACACAATGATAATCAACTACATCTGCAAACCCTGGAACAGGAAAAGAAATATATTTCAGTGAGGAAGAACTGTGCTTATAATTTTCCTGTAAGTAATATTAATTTAAGGCTTAATATTAATTCATGTCATGCATATAGGTCACTAAATAGGACTACATGAGTGGTAGAGTTATTCCGAAATTGTCCATCGTTAGCTAGATTTTAGCTCTTTCCTGCAAAGTTTCAGTTAGTGAGGTTGTCCAAAAGAGTTAGCAGGAAATACTACTCTTTGCAGAGCCTCAGAAAATTTTTGGCAAATTTTGACAGAGGAAATGGTGTTCTAAGAGTTTACTGGTCTTATTCTTTCCTACACATTTCCTCCAAACTCTTAGCAAAAAGGATTTGGGAAAATGTCTGTGAAACAGAGTCTCCAGTTTCAAACCACTTGAATCTACACTTCCACATTCACTGTGTGTCACAGCATTCTAGGGAGTTGAAGATGGAAATGGAATGCTTAGGTTGATGTTTTAGTCATGTTCCTGCCTGAGTACAGAAAGTCTTTTCACTTTTTTGTGAAGTCTTTAAATATGCCAGTCATGTTTCTGTAAATCTACTTTGTATTTTGACATTCTGCATTTGTATTCAATAAAAACATGTTTGGACCAAGAGCCACTAGACAACTATTTTTTCTTATTTTTTCTTCTGCCTTTTAAAGGCAAGCACACTGTATGTAGGTAGACATCTGTTGGTTTATTTGAGCAAAACCAAGGTATGTACAAACACAATCATGCTGAAATTCAGATGCTTGCTTTGCTGCTTGCTAAAATGTTCTTTGTTTTTGAAGTATCCAGTTACAGTTTTTGCTAGAGGACAGAAATATTAACAATATTTATAAAACTGAAATTTTATATCTCATGGTTTTAGTCCTTCAGAAAAAAAAGTCTGCAGCTTGTTTGGAAAATACATAAATTCAGTTTAGTTTTCAACTCCAGATTTTGTCTGGTGCCTGTGTTTTAACAAGGCCAACAAAACCTTCATGCTTCCTCCTTAAAATAACAACTTGTTATCTCTCAAGTTCATCTGATAATCTCTAATAGTGTGATCCTTTAGCTGTGTAGTTATAAAAGAACTTTATCTTTCCACAGGCCATGATTGTTTTTGTGGATCCAAAGAACTTCAGTTTAGAACTTTATTCTATATTCTTCTGCCTTTGTCATGACCCCGAAGTTCCTGTCAGATATACCATGGCCATAAGCTTTTTTGAAGTAAGTCTACAATGGTTCTTTGTTACTGCTCACATGGGTTTATTTTATTTTGTTTTCTTCTTTAAGCTCACATTTGTGACTGTTCAATCAAAATAAAAGGACTGGAGAAAATGTATTGAAATTATTTAGTTTGTCAAGGGTGTTCAGTTCCTTCCAACCTCTGTATATAGTCCATATACACACATTATTTTATTTAAGTTGTGTGACATTTGAAGCAAGAGACTACTTCTAGGTCAGATTGTAAGGAGCAAAAGCTAAAAGAAACTTTGAATGGTCTAGTACCACAAACATAAACAAATATAGTAACTGTAATATTTGAAGTTTTTCAGTGGTATTAGAAAACAGACAAATGGGAGAAAGGGTCTTGCCCTTTTTATGCCTGAAAACCTTTAGAACTATAGTTTGCTGGTGTGGAATGTGAGGAATATTTATGTGGAACAAATCCAAATGAAATGCTCAATTTAATATTAAACTACTTGGAAATTTATGCAAATATAACATCATATGTATTCTGGCATTTCTTTTCAGCTTATATAAGTTCTACTCTGTTATTTTCATAAAATTTAAAAAAATGTATAAATGCACAGGTAGTACTAGCTATATGGGGTGAATTCCATAAATTAAAATACACTCTCCTAAATATAGAAACCAATATAGGGAAATCTTTGATGTTTTAATATTCTCTTACTGAGAATCCTTGTGTTTCAGTCCTTGAGCTCAGCTTTGATCCCATTTTGTTGCTGGGAAAATGGGTAAATTAAGCGGTTTGCTGAAAATATTTAAATGACTAGTAGAGGAAAAAAATGGCTTTATTTCCACCATGTTAAGAAAGATGTATGGATTTCCAGGTCTCATTACCTATTGATGCCTTGTTTTAATAAATGATAATCCTGCATAATTGTTGAAATTGTAAAATCAGCATTTAATTCTACATAATATTTTGTTTTAGCTATATGACACTATTAAGGTGCTGCCTGAATATAAGGGAAGTATTTTAGCTCATTTTAAAAACCCTGTAAAATTATACCTTGGTCTAAATGTACATTTAGTCCTTGTTGGTTTAATTTTAACACCATAACTAGGAAAACATGTGACCCACAAAAATGAGTAATTTATGGCATTCCCTGCTAGGTGTATTACTTTTCAAAAAATAAAAGTCCTTGTAGCCATTTCCTTAAAGCTTCATCTTGATTGGGAGTAAGCGCTTAGTTTCACTTGGCTTAAAAAAACATTAAAAAACATCATCTAAATATTCCTTGTGACAAAAAAATCTCATTCCTCAAGTTTGTGTTAAGCTTGCTATAATACCTTTTTAATAGCACGGAGATGGACTGCTAGTGTTTTTTAAAAATTTACATGAGACTTACAAATCACATAAGTTACGGTCAAAAACCCAAAGAAGTAAGGAGGGAAAACTTCATATGGAAGGTTGGGGAAGCTTAAAATACAGCACTGGCTAAGAAAATTTTTAGGTTTTATCTTCTGTAAATTATATGGCAGGCTGACTCTTAACTCTCCTGATATACAACACTTGAATATTCCACAAGGAAATTTCTAGCCTGGCAGTGCAGCCTTAAACATTTTTGGTAAATGTGAAATAGAGTTAATTCTAAAAGCATGTTTCATAGTTAGATAATAGACCTGTTTCTTGAGTCATGTTCTTTATATAAGCATATTTTTAATGTGATCAGTAGGAAAGTACACAACTTTAGGAGGCTGATATTAAAAATTTCTCTGTCTCTTCCTGCTTGCTGTAAACTAAGTAAGTGGTGTTGTGCTGTAGAACTAAAGAATGTTTCACCTTGCTATCTTACTGTCATTTTACAGGTTGCTAAGCTTTTAAATTCTGATGTGTATACAATACATAAAGAACTGGTTACGCTATTACAGGATGAGTCACTGGAGGTAATACACTTTTATTGGAACTTTTCTTGCTTATTAGATCAAGGCAGATTATCTTCATGTTTAATAACTCTTCAGTAACACAGTAGAGTAACAATTTGAAATGATGAACAGCTTTTACTTCTGTTGCATGGGCACCACATAAAGATGCCAGCCTTCTGTGAATAAAAAGGCAGAAAATAGGAAGGTGTTTGAATTTAGTAAACCCAAACTAAAGTTACTAGCTTTTAAAAATACTAATTCTAAATAGTTTTAATTGCTGTATTATTTATTATATTACAAACTCTAAAAAGCTTTGGGTTTGGTACTATATTAAAATAAGAGTTGATGGGATTCAAGGGCGTTTGTTTTGTTTTATTTTTATTGTCCAGTTGAAGGGGAGCTTAAGAAGTTGTGTAAGGTTCAGAGATCAAAATTTACAGAAGGAGTTTTGGTCCAAGGTAACCTGCATAGAACACGAATCAGTTATATTGCAGTTAACATAGTGAGGCTTTTTTGAATGCAAAACCAGACATATTTATGTTCAAGAGTAAATCACCATTTCCTCTGATAACAGTTGTTATCCAGTAGTTGATGTTTCTTGTTTTCTGTCAGGATCTTTGGATATGGCATGGAAAAATGAGTTTTGTATTCAGGTGCTCTTTTTTCATTCAGTACCTTTTGTTAGATGTTTTCAGGGAAATAATGAGTATTCATAGAACATCTACTGATAGTTTATGAAATTCTGACCCATATGAGAAGATTTCTCAAGTTGAATACCTGAAGGTTGAGACTTAAAAGCATCTGATGACTTTGAAAAATTGCTTGTTTTGATCTCTGTATGTTTATATGAATAATAACAGATATATTAAGCTTTATCTTATATACCACCTTAGTCTCAATTGGTACAAAAAATATTCAGTTATGTACTTTTCTAGTCAGGTTAAAGTTTCACAACATTTAAAAGTAGGGTTAGTCTGTTAATATAGGCTATATATTGTATTTCGTCTATCAACTGCATTTTTTCTTTACACAGGAAAAATTGCTTTTAAGATATAGCTGACAAATATAAAAAAGCATTTCTTTTTGTTTGTTGAGGCTCTTAACTCCTGATGAAACACAGATCTTTCTGAAGGATGAATGTTCATTTTAAAATATTATATTCTCTGGATAGTTTAGAAAACTTGACTGATCACATAAATAAAAACCGAGACCTGTAATGCTTATATTACTTACTACATTAAAATATCAGTTCTAAATCCCAGTCCTCATCAATGCAACTAATCTCCTTTTTTTTTTCCAACATGCGAGAGCAGTAACTTAAAAGGTGTCAGCAGGGATACTTTGGTGAAAGTTAAAAATGGAGTTCATTTACAGACCTCTTTCATGCAGCCTTTCTTTAAATAGGTGTTAGATGCCCTAGTAGGTCACCTTCCTGAAATCCTTGAACTAATGACTAATGGAGGAGAAAACAATGGATCAGAAAGCAAGGTGGGTATTCTCATGTGGTTTTTAAAATTTTCTTTCTAAATGAAGGTAGTAGCAAAATTCAGACAAATTTTGTAGGAAAATGATTCCATGATTAGTTTCTGCTTTGGAGAGATACAAAGTTTCTGTTTGGCTTTTTGTTTTTTGTTTGTTTGTTTTTTTTTTTTTTTGTTTTTTTTTTTTTTTTGGTTTGTTTTTTTTTTTGTTTTTTGTTTTTTGTTTTTTGTTTTTTGTTTTTTGTTTTTTGTTTTGTTTTGGTTTTTTTTGTTTGTTTGTTTTTTTGGTTTTTTTTTTGATTGTTGGCTTTATAAACTTTAACATTAAAAAAAATTTTGGAAAGATTAGAGTTAATATAAAAATGAACAGTTTATGCATGTTCTTTTTCTAATTAACTAGAGGTAAGTGAAAACAAAACTTCGTTTCATGTTAAGGGAATGATAGCTAATACCTGTTTAAAATCTTTTTCATATTAATGCATCAGTTGCTCATGGGTGCCATTTTCAGGCTTCTGCTAGAAGGAAATATATTTCTTGAAGTAAAGACACTGAATTAAGAGATCTCTGCTCAGCTCCCAACTTTTCTAATTTAGTTGTATGTGTCTCTGGATGCTGGTTTATTCCATGACTCCTCACTTCTAACATGGAACAGAAAAGATTCTGGTTTTGAGCATACTTCCTAAATGTGTGGATAAATTGAGATATTGCAGCAGTATAAGAACTGAAGAAATTTATTTGCTTGTATGGATAGAAGTGTAGCTTAAAAATTTGAGTGTGTCTGATATTTACATCTGTAAATAAATATAACATATAGCAAATGCAATGTCAGGTGTGGCAGTCATTTTTCTTAGTGCTAAAGGGAATTTAGCTTGGCTATTAGAAATTCTTTGCTTCCTATTGAGAAAAAGTGTATAATTCCTACTAAAATTAATTCCTACTAAAACTAATTAGGGGATTGAGAACAATAACTGCAAAGATTAAGAGAATAAAAGAGAAATGGGATTCATTTGGCTTGAGAAAGAATACTAAGGAGAGTTGGCGTAATGGTCTTAATATCTGTAAAAGGGTGTTACAAAGAGAACCGTGTTCAGTTTTCCTTTGCCAGGAAAAGGAGTTGGAGATGAAAGTGTATTTAGTTAGGTAATGGAATAGCTTTTGGATTAGTCTTCCCTTCTTATATTGTTGTGATATGCTTTTTAAGCATAGTGACAAGACACATGGCTCAAAAATGTAAAATTAGTGTTTATCTTTCTGTTTCTAGTTACTCTCTATTCCTGACTTGATTCCTGCATTAACAACAGCAGAACAGAGAGCAGCGGCTTCTTTAAAATGGAGAACGCATGAGAAGTTACTACAAAAATATGCATGTCTCCCTCATATCATATCAAGTGATCAGATCTATTACCGTTTTCTTCACAGAATGTTGACAATCATTTTGACAAATGTGAGCCCACCTGTTGCTTTCTCATTTGCTTTTAATTGTTTATGTGGGTTAGCGCAATGACCACTGGATATTTGCTATGTGTAGTACTTCCTGTGTTATGGTAAGGTACTATCCCTTTCATATGGTATATCAAGCTGTGGGATTTTTTCTGTGAGAATTTTCACGGAAAACTTGCCCCCATTTAAGGAGCAAAATTTGGATTGACAGTTTTTCTTCTACCAAGACTTCTTTCCCTTCCTTGTGCTCATCATCAGTTTATTTCTAGTAAAATCAAAACTTTTTCCTCTGACATATGCCTTCTTTTTCCTGATTCTATACATTACATTGTGTTTGTTCTTAATGAAAGAACACTGTATTTCTAAAAGAAATTACCATTTAGAGCTACTAGTCTGAAATATTACTGAGTTAATTCAAGAATAAAACTGTTATAAGAGAAGGTGTTGTAAGTTTTATTTCTAACACCTGCAATACAGAAGGTGCCTTGCAAACATGGAATATTTTAGGATGCTTATAAAATAGTTGAATCTACAAGTTGGGCAGAAGAAGTAAAGAAGCAAGAGTCTCATGAATTGGCCAAACTTCTTAATTCTCCCTTATATTATGACAACTATTTCAGAATTTATAAGATTAGGCTACCTTTTAGCTATTTTTTCTAATTCTAGAATTGTTGCATGTTTTCAGTCATATTCTTTCAGACATATTGAATTGTGTTCCCTTTATTTCTTTCAAGAATGTCCTGCCGGTCCAAAAAGCAGCTGCTCGGACTCTCTGCATTTATTTGCGCTACAATCGCAAACAAGAACAGAGACATGAGGTTATTCAGAAACTGATTGAACGTAAGATGATTTTTCCTCGATTACTTAGAAATGAAAGATAGTTTTGACTGAAGATCTATTTATAATTGCATTTATTCAGTGTAATTTCCTTCCATCATTGGAGGGATTACTCTTGGAAGACATTCAGTTGCTCATATTATCAGCAGCAAAGCATGTCGTGCATAAGTGAGGAATATATCTGGAGCTTATATAAAGGGATTGGTGAAGAGGCAATGCAGGAAACTGATAATATGCTGAGACCCCTCCAACCCTACTTCTCTTACCCAGAATTACTAAGTTGTAGGTGCAGCAATATATAAAGCAGAGTTCCTTTGTAGAAGTAAAATTCTCTAGAGCCTTCAGCATAAGAACAGCTGAATAAACCTCAGAAATTAATTTATTAATCAGTCACCTAAAGTTGACGTTTTGGTGTGTGCTATGTGTTTTAAAGATAGTTGAGAAGTTTTAACAGTTCCCATTAACATTCCTTAATGTTTACGCAGTAATTATGATACTCCTGTACCGTGGCTTGAAAGGCATAGAGGTGTTTGTTTCCACAGTAGCTAGTTCACTTGCTATTTTTGCTTTTTCAAGTGCTCACTGACAGAATTAATTGAATTCAGAATGTTAGTTTTTCACTAAAAGAAAGAATTGAGATAGGCTGAGAAGTTGTGCCTTTTGATGCCCATGATTATCATCTTCAGGTCAAAGGTCAACCTGTGAAATGTTTCCTATCTGACATTGAAAACTTGACAGATTGTATCTGCAAATTTTTATTTTTCAGAACTGGGCCAAGGAAAAAGTTACTGGAACAGACTTCGATTTTTAGATACTTGTGAATTCATTATGGAACTGTTTTCAAAATCATTCTTCTGTAAATACTTCTTTTTACCAGTGCTTGAACTTACACATGACCCAGTGGCAAATGTCAGGTATGAAGAATATGTAGCACTGTACAGGAAAAAAGCTTTAAATAATTTATTAAGAAATACTGTTAGAAGTTTTATGTTGTGCTTAAGTGATGGGATTTGAGTAAAAACATAAAGAGCCTTCAGAATCACCAGTATTAAAGATGTAGGGGAGTGTGGGAATGATGCTAGAAAATCCCAGAAGCAGATCAGTTCTGAATGTTTGAGAGACTGATCAAAAGCATCAGGTTTTGGGAGTAAAGGGAACAATGAGGCAGAGGAGCCAGCAATAGATGGGAAGAAAGTAATATGCTTTTTCATGGGTATAGAGAGAGAAACACAACTTCAGTCTCCATTAATTTCCATCCATTTCATTGTCACTATATGTAAAGTAAAACACTCAAGCAATTCTTTCAGTGGTCTGAACTAAACAAGTTAGAACAGGTTTTACCTAATGGAAAGGGATATCTACATCATTGGTATGGAAAACTGAAAAACAATACAATAATATTAGGGAATTTTGTCTGTTACTCATTTTTATGCACTTTTATTTTTTTTGTTATTTTTGTAGTAACTACTTTTCCTTTGTTTTCTAAACAGATAGAGACCAGGCAGTTATTACCATTAGGAAAGTAGATATTTTTTTTGGTCACATATTTTGTGTGATTTTGCGCTTTTAATCTTGTTTCTGATGTGTGTCATTCATGTTGTCATCATTAACATATCTGAACATCTAATATGAATGCTGCACAGAGATTTATGTAAGCATAATTTGCACATACAGGTGTGCACTCAGGAAGCTTCACCACATACTGTTCATTACTAAGTGAAACTTTAAATAGACACTGTGTTTAGTATAACTACCACATCTCAACTCAGCAGGATCCTAAAAATTAAGCCATTTTGTACATACAGACTAACATTCATGTCTCATGTCATTAAATTAAGAGGATTATGTTAAAACAATAAACTAAATTTGTATATAATCTGAAGTAGCTTATTGCTTTTAAAAATATTTTAATTAAAAGCTCTATTGATACAATATTAAAATTTAATGGAAACTTGAACTAACTTGCAGTTCCTTAGCTGACATTAAAATTCATTTTGTCGTAATTCTTTTCTGGATTGTTCTTGTACAAAAGAAATGCACTGTCTCCGGTGGAGTGAAATTTACAGGTTAGACGTTGTTAGCTGATGGTTTTAAAACAGATTTAGGGAGATACTGTTCTGGATTTTCTGTGTGATGTAACTCTTGGTAATGGGAAACTATGATGGTTAAAATATTTTGAAGGTGTAAAAATGATAAGATGAATTAATATGAGAAATTTTTTTTGAATGTTTATAATCACAGAGTTACCATATCTGGCATAGGAATGTCTCTGATCCAAAGCCAGTTGATTCTGAATACGACAGAGAATATACCCATGTATTGTTCCTGGTGTTTCTTTTAATCTATTTCTCTAGATTAAAATCAGTCATTGTTACATGCTATTACAATCTGATCAAATCAAGGAATTTTTATTTGCTCAGTTGCATGAAATATATTTAATTGAATTTGCAGAGTACTTTGGTGTTAATGAAATAAAAAGCAATGAACACATTTTTTATATAAACAGTTTAGAAACAATATCTTGGAATCAAGGGAATGAACCACAAAACCGTTTGGGCTGGGAAAGACCTTTAAGATCATCAAGTCCAACCGTTAGCCTAAAACTGCTAAGTCAACTACGAAACCATGTCCCTAAGCACCATATCTACATGTCTGTTAAATACCTGCAGGGATGGTGACTCCACCACTGCCCCGGGTAGCCTGTTTCAGTGCTTGACAAACCTTTTGGTGAAGAACTTATTCCTAAGATCCAATCTGAGCCCCCCTGGACCAACTCAAGACCATTTCCTCTTGTCCTA
Organism: Platysteira castanea; assembly: GCA_013397175.1. Taxonomy (NCBI): domain Eukaryota; kingdom Metazoa; phylum Chordata; class Aves; order Passeriformes; genus Platysteira; species Platysteira castanea. The sequence goes on along the minus strand of VYXC01005528.1, from coordinate 994,619 downwards.
TTGCTTGTTATTTGGGGGAAGAGAACAACCCCAACAATACATCCTTTCAGGTGGTTGTAAAGAGTGGTAAGATCTCCCCTGAGCCTCGTTTTCTGCAGGCTAAATGCCCCCAGCTCCCTCAGCCACTTCTCATCAGACTTATGCCCCAGACTCTGTTGCCCTTCTCTGGACATGCTCCAGCCCCTCAATGTCTTTCTTATTGTGAGGGTCCCGGAACCAGACACAGGATTCGAGGTGTGTCCTCATCAGTGCCAAGTACAGGGGGACCAATAGTGTGGCCAGCCCTGGTCCTGCTGGCCACACGGTTGCTGACACAGACCAGGATGCCATTGGCCTTCTTGGCCACCTGGGCACAGCTGGCTCAGGTTCAGCTGCTGTTGACCAACACCCCCAGTTCCTTTTCTGCTGGGCAGCTTTCCAGCCACTCTGCCCCTAGCCTGTAGAGCTGTAGGGGGTTGTTGTTGACCCAAGTGCAGGACCTGGCACTTGGCCTTGCTGAACAGCACAAGCAGGGGCAGCCTCCAGACATAAACAGGAATATAAGGAAGGGGAAAAAGGGTTTTCTTTTCTTCTTTTTAGTCTCTCTGATATATTTTCATCCTCGCAGCTGTATGGAATTGCAGCAACATGATTTTTGGGGAGACTTGGGCTCCGTTGTATCGATGGATAAGATTTCCAGGTTATTTAGGTAACTGATAAATTTAGGTGTGCAGATTGCTTGGAAAATCCGGAGATCTTATTTTTCTAGATTAAAAAAAACCCCAAAACAAATAAAAGACATGTTTATGGACTGTCGTATGATCTGTAGAGATGTTTTTGAAAACAGTATGTCTGGAAACAACACATAAGCAACAATCACTTTTGAAAAATAAGACCACCTAACTTACTTATTTTTTGTCAAATGCTAGCATGAATGCATTGAGAAATAATAATAAATATTAAACATCTGCATCAAAAGGTGAATATTTAGGTGGTTTCGGGTTTTTTTGTAGAATGAAGCTATGCTGTTTGTTGCCAAAAGTTAAATCTACTCTGAAGATTCCCACTGATAAGCATTTACTTCAGCAGTTGGAATTATGTATAAGGAAACTTCTGTGTCAAGAGAAAGACAAAGATGTCCTGACTATTGTAAAAAGAGTAAGCATTTTTCTTTTTCAGCAGCATTTTATCTTGGGGTTATCATTGAAAGTTAAGATGCATAAAGTTACGCTTTCTATTGATTTTCTCCATGTAAGAATAGGAGATTAAAAAATTCCATTGTCTGTTATGTAATTTTGAACAATTAAAAGATGATGTAGTATGGTACATTCTGTGAAATTTAGAAGTGTTGATGTTTCCTTGGTTATTTCCTTGGTTACTTATATTTCAGTTATTTTGTATTGATTGAAATTCAGGATTTTGGCTCAATGACCATTTATGAAAAAATAGCAAATGACTAGAGAATGGATTAAATGTTGATTCTAGTAAAACTGATCTGGTCTGTGAGATAGAGATATCTTGTTAATCTATATATTTTACAATATACAGACAAAGCATTTGCAGAATTTTAGAATGTTACAAATGTGTTTGTACTGTGAATATTCAAAAAAGTACATCTTTAAGGAATGTCTGTGGTTAGTCTCAAATTTAGAAACCATGAAGTGAAATAGCTTGAGTAGGTGGCTTCCTTACAGGGCCAGTCTGCAGGAGAGACTGGGTGAACACCTGTGTGGAACCTTCTGAGTTATACACAGATGTCCTGAGCTGCTTTTTTTCAGTCCTGGTTCCTAAGCCTGTGCTATAGCTATTCTTGCTTTGGTGCTTCCTTGAGTGTATTTTGAGTTCCATCTTAGATAGTCTGTGAGTCTGTTCATTCTGTGAGTCTCAGCAGGGCTGTGAGAATACTCTCTGACACTTTTTAACTGCATTTGTAGCACAAAAATAAAAGCATAGGCTTCAAATATTTAGGAAGAAAAGACATTTTACTTCAAAGTGTGGCATGCCATTGAGTAATAATAAATAATGTTTTAATTTTCCTTATAGACAGTGTTAGAATTGGACAGAATGGAGATCTCTGTAGATGCTGTAAGTACTTACTAACTTCAATACTTATCAATTACTTTTAGTTTGCATTTTCATGTAGTGATTTTTTATTTTTATTGATTTTATGTTGAAGTTTCAGAAAAGATTTTACGAAAGTGAGTTTATTGGATCAAGAAAAAGAGAGACAAGAACATCTCCTTTTGGAAATGGTATATTTTATCAGTACCCTGTCATTATTTTAAAATTTTAAAATAGTTTGTAGGTAAATATTAACGAGGCAATAATTTTAAGGTAGGGGAAATGCATATTTTGGAGAGACCTGATAGGTTCATAATCTGTGTGTAGTTTCATTTTACACTTTATAGTAGGGTTAGGTCCTTCAAAGTACCATGCAGCATTTTCTTCTTTACTACCTAAATTTTGCTGTATCAATTAGAAAGGCAAACTTGAGTTTCTTGAGAAATACCATATATCACATAATAAACTGATCAATGAAACACCTCAGAATTCACATACAGCTTCCCTAGGCAAAGAAATTAATGTCATAACTTCTTTTGTCCCAAGAAAGCCTAAGGATGCTCTGTGTTACAGGCTTTCCTGTTAGTGAGGAAAAAGAGAAAAGCGGAAGCTGCACTAGGCACTTCAGCACACAGCTTACATTTTCACCACATGGTGCATCTCTGCAAGGCCTAGATCAGAGCACTGCAGTCCTCCGTTCTGCTGCCTCCCCTCCAGCCTGGGGTGGGGGAAGCTGAGCAGCTGATGAGATTTGGAAGATCCTGATACTGTTAACGTGCTTCCTCTGACTTGTAGTAACTAAACTCTGTAGTGAACCAGAACAGATTCAAGTGTCCCAAAAATGTCATTGTTTCCTGCGTTTGTTGTCTGCTTTGATGTCGATAGGTATTGCAGGTCAGTATGAGCAAATATACCTGACCCACAGACTTCCTGCCACTTCCCAGTGTCTTGAGCCAATGGTTCAGCTTTGTTCTCAGGACCTGCATACACACATTCAAAGTCTTGAACTTAGCTTTAGCAGTCTCCAGGTAGCTGCAATTAATGCTTTTATAGTGAAAGGATTTGAGTGGTGAAAAATAGCCTCCAGTGTGCTCTGTGTTACTGTGTATTGTATGATGGCATCAATTTTTACCCTGTTTCTACAGCTGTACCTCAGAAGAGCCTGAATTTTTGTGATATAGGCCACTGATATGTGCAACTCTTCTGTATCACAAAGGCCTCATTAAGCATTGCCTGTGAGAGGCATGCCTTTGGGGAACCTGAGATGGCCACAGTAAATTGTGCCATGTTGCAGTCCCAGACAGATGAAGAGCCATTCAACCCACTTAAATGTGTTTGACTGCTAAAGATTTTAATACTGAATATGTTAATAAGTTTCCTTAATTTTAGTAGCTGACTTTGTAGAGAATATTTTCCAGCAACCCTGACCTGAATTAATTACCTCTTTCTTTTCTTAATTGGGTAGTAATTAGAACTACATGAAAAAAATAGATTAGAACAATTATGGTTCATTTACCACTTTTTATTATGAAAATGGTACAGAAAATAAGCTAATATTGTATAGTTTTTGGAAGTTGGAGAGATATCTATTCACCAGATGGAAGATACTTTTCGGCTAGGTAGTATTACGGAAGAGCAAATAAATTCCATGAACCTGAACAATTTTACATAGTTGATTTTGTTTTCCATAAAGATTTATCAACTGTAGATGTTAATTTTAGATCTTTATAAAGTTTGAGTATATGTGACACACCTTAACATTTAAGAAAAACATTTTCATTGATTTGTATGAAATAAAAGTATTGCCCACTGTTTTCAGAGTATCTGTGTAACCTAAAATTTTTACATTGCCAGATGCCAATTTTTATACCTTTTAAAATATAAAAAACCCCAAAAGCCAGGCATAGTTTTAGTGATTAGTTATAGATGTGAACTTCAACTCTGAACTTTCTTCAGATTGCAGTTTTTAAATGAAATATGTACTCTGATTTCATTCTGTGCTATTTAATTCGTTCACCAGAGGTTGTACTACTAGCAGGAGAGAGTAGAAATGAACTGCTATTTGGAAACTCAATTTATTTACTTTTACCTGAGTAATATCTAAGAAAATTCTTCATTCTTTTAGGAACAGTTAGAAAAAGAGAAGCAGAAAAATGAAGGAAGATCTACAAATATTAATGATAAAATATTTGAAAAGAAGCGTAAGTTTGTTTATTTGTGTACACATTGTTTATCCATGCTTTACTTCTCTACAAAGGTACTAGAGAAAGGTGTGGGAAAGAGACACTTTATACAACAGAGTTTTAGAAACTGGAAGTAAAATTTGTTTCTATATATCTCTGAAGTTATTTATGAAAACTGGCCTCATATATTATATGTAATATATAATCATATTATTTTGACTTTATTAAAATACATTAAATTTTTAGTTCTCTGTTATTTTTCATTTTGGGATATAGTATAAGTACTTGTCTGTGATATTTCTGAAGTGCCAGTAGCAGTGGATTAGATATTATTACTCTTTGCCCCAGGACTATGATATCTTATGTCCTCTCTTTTATGTAAATTTAAGAGGGAAGGGATTATACTGGTCTTTTTT